>JARVJO010000330.1:13856374-13876746 GCA_031762555.1 Cynodonichthys magdalenae
CTTTTCCAACAAAATATATCTCAAAGTGCAGAGCTTATCAATAATTATAATAACTTTCATCAATACTATTGCATTAGCAGGTTAATTTATGTAAAACCTCCCTCAAGTTTTCACATTTCCTTATTTACAGCGAACATCATTTAATTTTACATTACAATAATTCCAAATTCTCTTCATAGACAATTTTCTTCTACTTTACTTGTTGCTCCTGTACCTGTTGTATTGATTGTAGATCTTCTGCCATCCCTTCAGACAGCCTTCAGTGTCCTGATATTACTAAAGCAGCCCCTGGCTTCTGAACCTGTGACCTCCTGCTGCTCGGCACCACTCTGTGAGGGGGCACGACCCACACAAGGGGGCTGGGAGGCTAGAGACACTCTGGGAATGCATTTGTGTTATTCATAGCTCCCCAATCATCAAGTGTTTGCATGTGTTTATCATGCATTAACACTTATTAAAAGACTAGACTATATGAACAACTTAGGCTCTGTTTACACGTGAACAATCTGCTTATTGAATCCGCTGTAGCTTCCATGCCAGGCCACTAGCTGGTGCTGTGATTTTTTTAGCATGAGCGCATACTTCAGTCTCGAGAATGAAACAGTTACATTTAAACTGATGAGTACACAAACATAATGTTTGGACCAAGAATGAGGCTGGGTTGCTCCTTCATGTTGAAAAAAGGGTGAGTAGCACAAACAGAACTCGACTATCTGACATTGTTACAAGTGTTCATGTACTCGTGCACGCTAATGATGGAGCAATACTTAAACACTGATAGCCCCCAATGCTCTAAACTCAATTTTAAAATCCAAATATCAATACTTTGATACTGCAGTTATTTTAGATAATGTAAATCCTTACCAGGAACACAGAAAGAAACTAAACTATTGAAATCTTGTCAAAATCATATGCAGTTGGTGGGAACTACTTTTTCTTCTGCCTGGGTAATAAGCGCATTGGCACATAGTCACACAGTCTATAAATATTTCATGTTCAATATTTTCATGTTAATATGTTCATGTTATGTTAATTGAGACACAAGTTTCCATTTTTAAAATAGTTCTTGATAATTAAAAAATATTTAATTTATTTGGTTTCATTATTTTACTTTATTTTACTATTTTTAGGGCTTATAACACCTTTATCCACATATTTTGTAATTGTGTCCTTTTTCTATTGCCATTTTGTAAATGAGGATGCTAAATCAATATACTTCTGAGTTTAAAATGAATAAAGAAATTATGTCCTATATTCTTTATAAAGTGGTGATTTGAAATACAGAACTTCTTTTTTTTTTGATTTACCAGACACATTAGGTGTATTTGCACAAAGTATCAATAACGGATCAGTATCGCCAATATCAGAATTTAAACACTACGGGTTCACTTCAAAAATATGCCATTTAAGCAAGGCCTTAGTGAGAATTCAAGAAACCATTAAGGGACTGATGTGTTTTGATGATGACCTTTGAACAACTTTGACCTAGGAGAATAAGCAAGGTATTTTTCTACTTTAATTACTTAGAAAAAAGGAAGCAATTTCATGAGTCAAAATCAGAAAATCCCTGTTTATTCCAAAGGTTACTAATCACAATTGTTTACTAATTAGGTTTTTTGTTCTCCATCCTACTATTAAGCCAGATTTTAATAAGCTGAGAGACGGGTGGAGTTGACAGTAATGAATGACTGATTTTAACCGATCGTTATTGCTGCCTCTGATGATGTGTGTGTGTGTGTGTGTGCGTGCGCGTGTCATGGCTACCTAATAAAAGAAATAATTGTTCCATCTTTGCTTGCAGACACATAAAGCAGTGTGTATTGACTCCTTGACAGGCTGTGATTCCAGGGAAGCTAATGGCTTTCTCAATTCTCCTGCTCCATCCATCAGGCCCCCGAGAGCACCCCGTCATGTTTTCAATTAATGAAGAGAAAACCATAAAAAGTTAAAAGCCGGCGTGACAAAGTGGACGACAGCGATTATGCACGCTCAAACAAGGGCACACACACATGCACATATTTTAAAAATTCTAATCACAAGTATGAAATGCACACACAAGCAGTTACACAGTAGCAGGTTGAAGAAAAAAAATATAAAAGAACTTAAAAAGTTACAGCTGTTGGTTGCTGTGGGTTTGAAGCTCTTCCATGTCTCAGCTTGTAATCATAATGTATATGTGTATTCAGGTGCTGGGACTGCTCAGCTCAGGTGTAGCTTGCTGGCTTTATGTCGGAGATAAAGGGAAACATCCGATCTGCCTGGGCTGAGCGATAGTAAAAACCCTCCAATTCAGGCAGGAAATTGTGCAATAAGTGGCATGGTGGCTGATAGTCAAATGAAGCCTGGGCGGCTGGATGCCTGCTCTAATTAACTGGCTGTCGGGTTTCTGCAAAATCAGAGATCCTATGGCAGCCAACCTGATGACAGGACCGGGCCAGCAGGGGCACAAACAGACACGTGTCCACAAATATTAGGGGCTAGGAAACACACGATCGTGCACACAATTCAACCTAAATTATCATCTTTTTCAGCTTGTCAGTCAAGCAAGTAAAAAGCTTTTGATTTTGCAGAATTGACAACTCACACTCAAAGCTTTCTAATAATAATCTAAAATGTGAACAGAAGTGATGAGAAGTGAAGATATGAAAATATAAAAATGACCTATAAACAAGTCCGTTGTCTAATGACGGCACACAACCGGCAAACTCACATTTACTTCATCAGATGCTTTACAGAATTAATTTTAAATGACTGACAGTCTTTTATATGCATATCACCATTTTCTGTAGCTCTGCATTAACATAATTGTTAGAAATCGATGGGAAGAAAAAAGGAAAACATTTTACCTCTACCAATCTTTTGGGAATAAACCTTTAAAATGAGACTAATTTCACTGCGTAAATAGAAATTTGATTATTTGATGTTTATGTTTTGTTTTAAACCAGCAATAAGAATATTTATCTCTTTTTATTTGCCTAATTTGCTGGTCTAAATCACAAGTAATAAATGTACAGTTAGTTCAAATAGAAATGTCACAAGAGGACGTGCAGGGAAACGTTAGCTAAACCCTTCATCCTTCTAGAATAGATATTTTTCCTAAAAAAAAGGAATATTTCTACATTTTTATTGCACAAACATACACCTACATGGTAAAGTCTGTGAGCACATGTTCCCACATCACCCTGCAGGCACCTTTAGATTCCTGACCAGTAATAAGTTCAATAGGATGAACATTTAAAGCACACAAAA
Source organism: Cynodonichthys magdalenae (assembly GCA_031762555.1). Lineage (NCBI taxonomy): Eukaryota > Metazoa > Chordata > Actinopteri > Cyprinodontiformes > Rivulidae > Cynodonichthys > Cynodonichthys magdalenae. The sequence goes on from JARVJO010000330.1 coordinate 13,859,624, forward strand.
GAAGTTAACTTGATGAGACAGACTTGATAGAAATCACATGAGCATCTAGCGCTGTGCCGGCACGCCTCCTCACTTTGACCAAACAGAACTGAAGGTGAGAGTGTTACCCGGGGATGAGATCAGGATGGCGTAATCGTGCGTAGGAGTGAGCTACAACCAACGCTTGTCAATCATCATCAAGCAGCTCTTCTTGATGCCTGCAGTTTGACTTTCCTCATCACTCAAATATAAGTTCTGGCTCGATGAGCACAGTGTTTTGTTTTTTGTTTTAGTTTGATGTAGTTATTCTTTTCCCGCTCTGCTTGTTTATGTTGGATGCGACACGTTGCCTCCCTTATTTCGTCTCACAAACACACACTAACATTTCCACTGCAATGTTTTGCCAGAAAGGAAAGAAAGCAGGAATGGCAGCTGAAGATAAATACATTTTTTATTATTATAGATTCTCTGCACTTCTCTGCTGGCAGTAATAGCAGCTTCTGCTTAAACATCTCCTCTCTGGCCCTTGGCACTTCCCCACATTTGGATGCCGGCCAAGCATAAAAAATAAATAAAAAAATAAAAATAAAGAGAAGAAAATAAGTAAAACAATTTAAATGTTGGGGGAAATTAAATCTCCCATTTCCAGTTTTCACCTTAAATTTTGGGTATGATGAAAGTGCCTCCCATGACTTATGGATTCAAGATGATTTTTCTCCTCCCAACTTTAAACTGTAAATGTTCTTGACAACTTGTTGGCCAGTCGGAGGCTCTGCTGCCACCTTCCTCCTGGATGAGGTGCTGCAACCAATCAGAAGCAAGTTCAAATCTAAAGAAGATATATATAATATACATACTCTTAAATCCTAGTTGGTTTTTAATATTAGATCTAAATAAGACATTTCAACAGTTTTAAGTTATCCCGATCAACAGTTAAAACATGTCTATTTGATATTTTATTCCCAAAGCACAGCATTACTGCAGAGATAATACATTTACTTGATACATCTCACACCCAGACCGAATTATATTTACTGCTAAATCATATTTCTGATGGTGCCTCATTATTAGAAAATTGCATGTTGTGTTTGATTTATGTCCCAACAGATCCAGTGAGAGGAAAAAAAAAAAAGGAAGATCCGCCTTCCACACTCGCAGGTGAGATGAGTTCCTACAGATTGCTGTTAGTGTCATCCTCTGGGCTAAGTGTTGTATATTAAAGAGACAACGTGGTGGATTGTCACCCCGGCACCCCACCACCTAGCAATAGGCCATCTTTAATTACGGCCCAGAGGAGGTGAATGCATGAGAAAAGGCCTGACAGAGCAGCCAGTGTGTAGATTATTTTAATTTGTGCCACGCCTCTAGGTGAGCGATGCGGCCGGCCTTGACCCTTCTCTGACTGCATGGATTAATGCGCGGCAATGACTGCTGAGGCTATCATTGCAGCGGGCATCATTAATTATCCTTATTGATTGTTGCTTTCAGAGATAAAGCGTTCTGCTGACTGGAAAATACCCTCCAAGCGCAAGGTCAAGGTAAAAAAAAAAAAACTAAGATAGAGGCAGAGATAGAAGTAGTAACTTCGGTAATTGCACATGAACAACACCCTTAATGTCCTGTTTTGCTCTAAACATTTACATTTTTGTCTCACTCTTTGATGTTTAGTCATTTTCTCCCACCAGGACAAACATCAAAAAGGACCCCAAAACAGTTCATATTAGGTACACATGTGGCAGCTGAAGATGACTAATGTGACCAAAAAGGTGGTTCAGAAAGTGGACCAGAAAAATGGAAGAAGACAGAGCAAAGGCAGCTGAGCAGTGGCAAGACTCGGGAGTGGAGGATGGCAGGCAACTGTGGTCTCGAGGTAGATTATGTTTCTGTGGCTTCCATAACAGAGGAGACAGCAGGAAGTCAGGGATTTATATTTACACTACTCTACATCACCCTGTCCTCAAGTACATCTTCAACAGAAACTGGTGCACACACACACACACACACACACCAACCCTGTTTTAAAACACACTGTCCCAACAAAGGGTACCAAACAACTATTACATAAAAAAACAGCTGAAATGTAATAACAGAATATGCAACATGCTTAAACGTAGCTGCTTGTATTAAATGAATAGTCTGATTAGTAGCTTACTTAATTAGTACCTCATTAACCACAAGGCAACTTAATTGATGGAAGGGGCCACAATTTTTGCTAACACTTGAGGGCCACTTAGAGCTACACGCTTACTAACATGTAATAAAATGTTACAGTATATATATGTTTATTAAAGCAACAAAGCAGAGAACAAATAGAGAAGGAGACAATCTGAGTGCAAGAATATGCAGATACTCCTTCATCAGGACTGACATATTCTTACAAGGGAACAAAAAGGCTTTTATGCTGTTTAAGTTTAAAGATATAGACTTAGGCACACAGATTTTCTTGTTTTTCTTTGAAGATTTGGATTCATAAATGCTCTTTGTCTGGATTTCATGAGGCAATACAGACATAAAGAGAGTGGAGGAGGTAGGGCAAGATGAAGGCAACCCTGCCTTTTTTTGTTAGTACATGTTTGAAGTGTATCAGAAGGAGCTTTCCAAGTTCTGAAAATTCATTACTGGACAGAAGCTTTGACAGAGGTTTGTTGGATAAGTGTGTGTGTGTGTGTGTCTGAGTGTGAGAGACTGTGAGTCCATTGTATTCAGAGTGGAATCACTGAGCAGTTGCCTGAGGCCATGAGAAGACAGCTATGGCCAGGTATCGCTAGCCATTACTGCAGGGCATCAGAGTCTATCAGTCTCTCTGGAGAAAAGATCATACGGGTCCATTCATAATCACATAGGTAGGGCGTGTGCATTCTGGTGTGTGTATGTGTGTGTTTATGCATTTGTGCGACAAGGATGGACAGCAGAAAAATACTGTGTCACACACACTTTAAATTATAAAGCTGTTAAAGGATCTGCAGTATTTGAACTTGGCTTGTGATCTTATTAAAATGACTTGTTTGATTTGGATCAGATAACTCTGCCCTGAATGTGTGTGTGTGTGTGTGTGTGTGTAGAAATGTAAAAAATAAAAGCACGGAGAAAACAAAGACTGAGAAGTGATACTGTGTCGTACGACTAGCTGCAAATCAATAAATGACCACAACACTGACACTCACAGAATAAAGTCTGAATTAAGCTTCAGTGTGAACGTGCACGTATTTACATTTGAACATATTTAATGTCTCTATAAAGTATTATAATGAACCAGGGCTATTCAACTGGTGGCCTGTGGGCCACATCCAGCCCACGAGTGACTTCCAGCCAGCCTCCCACCATCAAAAACAGAATGAAAAATAAAAGAAAATTTTTAATTTTACTTAAATTTGGAACGGCCATGGCAGATGGTTATGGGATATGTCCTTTAACTGGCTGCTGTTTCGAACCCTCGCTTTGTCCGTCTCAGTCATTGCCTTGCCGGCTGCTGGTGGTCAGAGGGTCCAGTGGCGCTGGTGCATGGCAGCCTCACCTCTGTCAACCTGCCCCAGGGCAGTTGTGGCAACAATACCACCATCCGTGTGTGAATGTGTGCGTGGATGAGTGTAGAGTGAAGCACTTTGAAGTCCTTGGACTTGATAACGAGCTATATAAGTTCAGCCCATTTACCATTTATCATTTAATTTAATGTAAAATATACCATTATCGGGCAACACCCCCCCATGATGTCTGGACCCTAAGCTGTAGGGTTTGAGTAACTGTTGTCCACTGAGCAATTTAGTTGAACATTCCTGTTTTTGATTGAAGTGGCTCCTGCCTTAATCTGGACAGGAGATCTTCGGGGACTTTGGGGTGATCCATAGTGGTAAACCAACAGACATAGTTTCAGGACAAAACCCACAACAATGAGTCCAGTAGCCATTAAAGCTTCCATCACTATGGCTGCTTGATATGAACAAGTCTGGTGACAAGAACTAATCTTGCATCGCACAGTATGGATATAATACATGGTTCAGACTAACAGTAAAGATATGTGCATGTATACAGGACAATCCTATTACAGCTAAGATTTTCATGATGTGAACTTCCTTATTTACTGTGCTGTATTTATGCCAAAGATTACCTATAAAAGGTTTTGGATTCAAATATGAAGGTGAGTGTGATGCACATGCTAAACACACACATGCTAAACACACACATGCTAAACACACACATGCTAAACAATTTGAGGTGTGTTGCAGAGCTGAGGTGTTGTACCACAATGCCCATCTATCTTTCTGACATCTTCTAACCCAATCCCACTGGGGCTAACTGAATTCAGCGCTCAGCATTAGATAAGCATAAACCCCCTCCTCCCTCCCCCACACACGTGTGTTTGTGTGTATGATTATATCACAGACATGGCAGAGGGTTCAGATTGTTTGGTGTGCAAGTCACACAAGGAGGGATGTTGGATAAGTGAGAAATCAAAAATACAAACAAAAAATAATAATCCAACAGCCTCACCAGACAAAGAGAAAGACAGTGACTTGACATTGTCTGTCCAAAAAGAGTCCATGCTCTGCCCCCCCCCCATTTTTCTTTTTCTTTTTCTTTCACCCACTGTGCTGTACCAACTCCCCCACCCAATTCCCTTTCCTCTCAGCAGCTCTCCGCTGATTGTTCGGGTACTTCTTGGTGCCTATCAGGCTCATCGCACTATGTTTCCATCAAACAGAGCATTTATCTTATCATTGCCTTGACAACTGCCTATTAGTCCAAAAGAGTCTTTGGGCGCTGTGTTCCCATGGCGATGACATGGTGACATTGCCAAGCCTCTGTGAACTGCCTGCTGAGACAGTGAACTCCTCCTCACTCCCTGCTTTTCCCCTCTGTCTTTCTCTTTGACCATCGTCCCCCCCCCCACACACACACACACACTTCCCTGGAGCTTCAAACTCTTTGAGGCTAAGTGCATGTTTGTGTGTGTTTGTGTTTGCGAGCAGCCATGCACATTCATGCACAGCAGATGGGAAATTCAGCTGTGTATTTGTTAACCTTTGTGCCTATTTGCTGGTTTGAATGTTCTGTGTGATGACTTATGGTGACCAAAGAGGGGGAGAATAGACATTTAATTAAACTATGAGTGTGCATGCTGTACGTGTGTGGGTTTTATTTGTATTGTGTACTTACACTAGGTCTGTTCAAGTCATTTTAATGTAAAGATCAATAAAGTGAGGTGGCACTGGTCCTTTCAGTGAGGGTTATAGCCAACATTTTACACAAATCCCTCCCTCATTTTGTTAATACTTGGAGTATGCATAAGGGATGACTCAGCAAATACTCCACATTTAGCTCACTTTCTATAAAAATGGCTAAATAATAATCATGTTTGTATTTGTTAAGGTGGATTAGCTGTGGTGACCATTTAGAATCAAGTTGACTCCAAAAGTTAATCAGTTTTAAATAAACATCATCCAGTAATAACTTTTTGAAAGTTTCATTAAAAGCCAGCCAGTGGTTCTTGAGACATTCAAACACACAAGTGGACAAAGGAAATTACATGATTGCACACAGCCATGAAAGTTGGGCAATAATAAAAGCAAAGTGAACAGGCATGAAGTGATTGTGCAACAAATTTGAAACCTAACATTTTTTCACAGCACCATGTCCTACAGCAAATCTGATGTTTATCAAGCAGGACAGTTTTTTTAAAAAGGGAAAAAAACAGATACAAATTTGATTTTACTTATTTATGTGAATATTTCTATATTGAGCACAAGAGTATTGCTTTTTCTTTAATTTCATTATTGTCTCCCTGATCAGGGAAAGTACATAAAACAATTCTACATATTAGACCTGTACCCATTGCCTTGAACTTAAACATTTCCAATTCGAGTTCATTTGTAGACCAAGTCCAATTGTAAGGCTTTCAAGAAAATTAAACTTCTAAAAATATAAACGCTAAAGGCTATGTTTCTGAAACAAACAGTGTATAATTAAAAAAAGCACTCAAATATAAATATGAGGACTTTTAAACAAAAATTAAAATGATTGTCTAAATTATATATTGTGTCTCACTGGGTTACATTTTCCATTAACTCAATATAATTTCTGTACTGCTGGCATAAAAAAACAAAACAAAACAAAAACTTTTGTGGAGTTTTTCAAGTTATTATAGCATCATCAGCAATGTTCAGCACTGAAAAACTTTACAACTTTGAGACAGTTCATAAAGCACAACAGAAGTGGTCCTAAAAGTGAATCTTGTGGAACACCTATTTAGCATTTTTTAAAAGGATGCTCTTATATGATAAGATAAAAAAAGAGAAGCAGCACCTTCTGGGATTTTTTAAAATTTTGTGTGCCTAATAAGATTCTACAAGTAATAATAGGAGGGCTTAATTCAAGGGATTACATATAATAAAAAACTCCAGCTGTTAAGTTTTCTATGAGAAGCAGTAATATTTACATCATTACATCTCATAATCTGGCATCCTGTCCAATGAAGATGAATAAGCACACAGAACGCCATCATTTTACATTTTAACTGCGTGTTATATTGTGGTCAGTGACTCAGTGCATTAGATGTGAACTGTGTCCTGTTTCCTCACTGCTGCTGGATCCAGATGAGAGAGGAAGGGGTCTCCAGTGGCAGCTCACAGGGGCCCAGCTCTAATAATAGAGTGTAAATCTTAGTCATTACTTCTCTGACATGACACTGTGTCATCATTGTCTGGTGTGCAACTCAACTTGAGTGGAGGGGGCTGAAGTTAACTACTGGTTTCATTGCCCAGAATCCCTTGTAGTTTGCTAAAGCACAGTGTGAGAGGAACACATCAGACGCTTGATTCAAACAGCTACAAATGATCTGATATTGAACTATGATTTGCTTCCTATTGATCCAGACAAATGCCATGAGACAAATAAAAGCAATGTTTGCTCAACCGAGCAATTTTCCTGGAGTCAAACATCAAGCACGACTATAACAACAAATTTGAACCAAACCAACTCCACCAAGATTGCTTTCCTCTCTTTGCAGTAAAGTAGCACACCAGTGGGACTGACATTCCCCATCCTGTTAAGTAGGTAATCATAATTGGTCTCACTTACGGCGAGGCTGTAAAAATCAAATTTTTGCATCCATCGATTTTTATTTCATTGCAAATGGCACGTAACAAACCGTAGAGCCGCCGAACAGCGCAGCGTAAATGTGCCTCTGATAAACAGTTAAAGTTCATCCGCTCTGCTGAGCTGCGGTTTGGAGGCAGAAAAATCAACACTAATCTGATGAGAGGCAGCAAAACAAATTCTACTGTCGTGCTCTCAACACAGACCTCGTGGGAGAGAAGTGGAGTGGGCAGGAAAAAAAGCTAAGGGATGGGAGCAAAGGAAAGGAGACGGGGTAAAAAGATATACTGCAAAGGAAATTAAAATTGTATAACACAAAAAAGGAGGAAAAGACAAAAGTTTACAATATGTTTGGAGACAGTGAATGATAGAGAAGACAGAAAATAAAAATAGGTTTAAATAAAAATGACTTGGTTTGCACCTTTTTTCCAACCTTTATTGGTTCTACAGTATATCCTGCATAACTTATTTAACTTATTTGTCTCTTCTTTTAATCAAAGTTTGTGGAAGCTGACATTAAAAACCATCCACTATTTCATCAAACAAATCAAGTTCTCAAATCCACAATCATACAAAAACTGTTTGCAACTTTTTCAAAATGAAATTTTACTGTGCTTGGCAGCACTTTTTTAGTTTGTTTGAAATTACTGCCGATCATTTGCTGAAAAAACAAAACAAAGTTACAATTTGTTTGTTTAGGACCTGCAAGATTAGAAAGAAATTTCATTCAGTGAGTTGTTTTTTTGCAGCTTTGTTTAAAGTCCCACAAACAGGTGAAAGTAAAAACAAAATACTTTGATATTTTGCTTTATACCCACAGATCACCACTGTACTGTATTGGTACTTTTTCTTTTGGTCAAACTTCAGACATTCAAATTGAAATACATTTTAAAAAAGGGTCTACATTGTTATTTTTTACGTGGTTGGGTTTGATTTGTTTGCCAGTTCCTATGAATGGAAGCTACCAACTGGTGTAACAAACTAATGTGAATATATTTATACTTCTCTTCCAACAACAATCAAATTCACTCTGTCCAGGAGATGCCATAAAGGTTTGAAATAAAATGAAAAATGAATTAAATATATTTTTTAAATGTAAGGAGTAGAAAGAACAAATAACTGTTAAAATGTAAGAACCAAAAATTCTACCTAAGTAAAGTAGCTAAGTATTTGTACTTCATTACTTGGCACTTCTGATCAATGGTCATCATTTTGGTTGGAATTTAGACCAAAAACAGCAAACATTTCCCACCAAAGCTACAGAACTGTACAGCAGACTACAGTTTCTGAAGTTCTGATTGGTTAAAACCTGCAATAAGCAACTATGTGCTTTAGTGTCCTTCAAACACAGCTTTCTCTTTCCTCCCTCTGTCTTAGTTTTTCTTGTAGGCTCTCTTGTCTCTGAGCTCTTCTAAAGAAAAATGCCAGATCAACAGAAACGTCACATCCAGGATAGGGGCCTTACTTTCTATCTTCTAATTGAAGTGCCTTCCTGCCTTAGTGTCTGACAGCTCCTTTTGACAAGTGATGTGTTTTTTGAAAGTGAATCAGCTTTCTTCAGCTCTGAGTGCAATAGACAGCAGAGATCAGTGAGGGTCAAGCTGAATGCTGGTCTGCACACTGAGTTACTGCTGCCTCCTGTCATTACAAAACACGTCATTCATCTTTTTTGTTAATCCTGCTGTTCTCTTTTAGTGCATACACTGAAACTCACAAGCACACGAGTGCCAAACGAGCCAAGCAGACATGCAGTTCATCAGCCCAGGTTTTTCAGCAAATGCTGTGAGATGTGTGGAACATTACCTCACAGATCAGTTCTTGTGTTCTGGACATTTTTCAGCTTCATGCTGATTTGGTTGGTTTGGTTGTTTCTTTGGTGTCATAAAGCAGAAACTTTTGGAATAGAAACGGTTAAATAAACTTGTGTTAGAGCAGATAAGCCAAGACAGCAGCTACCTTGTTGAGTTGACCTAAATATTTTGATGATTAAACTAAAAGTAGTCCGAACAGAATTATCCAAATGTTTTACATTGTTTTTGCTTCCTTATAGTTAACATGAATCAAGATTTTACTATAATTAGGGATTTGATTAATATGTAGATGCAATTGTAATCATCAAAACTTTGAATTAATCATTTTTTCAACAAAGTTGGAAACATTTCGAGAAAATTGGACAACTGGAACAATGCTGCTAAATACAAAGCAGGATTTAGTAACTTAACGGAGACCAAAAGACTGTTTTGCTAACCTTGTCTGTATGACACACACTCAACAAACAGATTGTTAGATTTACTTAACAAATTTATGTCAACAATTTCCACTCAAATGAGTTGTGTAAATGTAAAGCAACTTTAAGGTTTATTATTAAGGAAAATGTGAAATTGTTGACATGCATAACTTGATTAAATAAATCCAACGCATCAGTTTTGCCTTAAGCTATGATGTCCTCATAGATTGTTTGAGTGTATCAAAGTGGCAAGAGAAAACACAAATACTTAAAATACTGCTTAGGTTTAAACTTTTCTGATCTGACATTTTTTTAGATTTGTGCAAAATATGTCTTTTTGCTAAAGTAAGTTGGATCATTTCAAGCCAGTATTTATTAGGTACTTTGGTTGACCATAGATAAACCTTTAGTACATCAATGACAGATCAGACAGATTCAGCTTGAAGAACAAATTCTTTTTTTGAATAAATGTAATATTTTAAACATTGAGGACTCTCTGATCTGTATGTTGTGGTTGCAAAGCACTCTGAACCCTCTGTATGGATGATCCAATCTGTTTAACACCACTCCATCAGCGTTTAACTTTAAACAACCAATAAATCCACGATCGACCCATGGAGTCTTGCACAATTTAGGGAAAAATGACAGAAAAGTTTTTTCTTGATGTGCCTTTAAATTTGACTTACTTCCCCACTCCAACTTTGAAAGAAACAGATTTTCCAGAAAGGAAATGAAAAGATTTTTTAGCAGAATAAAGGGAGATCTAAAAGTCGAGTGTTGAAGTTGACAACAAATCTGTTTCCATGCGCCGTCAACCCACCCACCCAGCTCCATAGGTAGCCTTCACAGGGCTACATAAATCCACAAGCAGGTCACATTACTGCTCGCCTTCATCAGTGTTTACTGGCATGTTAAGGATTGTAATAACATCGGTCAGGACACAGACTTTTAATTTGGATGTTTTTTTTAAAGGGTTTTAAATCCAGCTGCGGTGAAAGAAGTTGAAAAGACACAGATTCTGGCACAGACGGCAGAGGTGTAACCACATTTGGCCTGAGATGAGAACGAGGCCTGGAAGGTTGTGCTCTATAAACAACGCTTCAAATCAGACCGCCAGACTTTTGTTATACATACCCGGCTGAGGCAACAATTTGTTAATGTCTTCATGTTTGCAGTGGTCATTTGAGGTAAAATAATAAAAAATCACTTTGAGTCATGAGAGTAAACATTCGGCTACAGCAAGAAACCAAGACAGAATCAAATACGTGGAGGTAAATCAGAAATTCCCCTCGCTGCAGTTGCCACATCTCTCCTCCCTCGTGCTTCATAACTCCTGTGCTCCGGCTCGCAGCTGAAACAGTTATCAGTGTATTTTCTTTAGGTAGTGGGCCATAACTCGGCTTTACGTAGATATATTGGATTTTGATCAAATGCTCGAGAAGTGGCACACGAGCTGTGCTGCTTATTTAAACTGTAATGTTGAATACACAAATCAGACTGGGTGCTGTGATGAGATGACACACACCCTCACACACACACACTTGCACATTCCCCTCTGCCCTGTAGATGGTTGCTTTGGCAGGGGCTTGTAGGGCTTTGCCTCGTTCAAGGTTTCACACCCACAGTTCTGTTCCAAGGAGCTGTGTAACCATAACAGTTTAATGACATGCTATTACACGGCTATCACACATACAGCATCGTGTTAACACCAAAACCACTGCCTCAACCCCACACACAAGCACACACACACTCAGTACGCCAGATCAAATTTGGACCCTAATTTTACTCATTCAAGTCTTCATTTTGCACTTTCACTTCCAACTTTTTTCATTTTTTTGCAGTTTTTATTGCCTGCTGCCATAAAAAGTGGGCAACTTGCATCTATATGGGTGTGTGTGTGTGTGTGTGTGTTAGCAAAATATCTCATGAACCACTGGACAGATGTTATGAAACTTATACAGCTAACTAACTTTTGGAGTCAGCCACATTAAAGATGGCCACCACAGCTAACCTACCATATCAAACATAAAATGGCTTTAGATAAGTGAACTTTACAAATACGAATCTGGAATTTGTTGTGATCGTCTCAGACAGTCGTTCACCACATACAGGGCCGGCCCCGTGGCATAGGCAAATGCTAAGGGTGCCGTCCATCTGGGTGGTGCCACAAATGGGGTACGATAAAAAAGCATCATGGGAAGCTGTCAAGACTAACTACCAACTACTGCAGAACCTTGGTGTGTGAATAACAACAAAATAAGGATAATGGAAGTTTCAGTTACAACGTAAGATAAAGTTCAGGTTAAAGTTTGGTTTTCAGTGTTCTACCTTCATAAAATACTGTTTTCTGTTGTTTTAATAATCCCAAGAATTTAGTAAAACGCTCTTAAAGATAGCTGGAAAATGCATAGTTTTAAGTAGATCTTTTACTAAATTTTTCTGGGGGAGTATACCCCTGGACCCCTCTAAAACTGCTTCACTCTACAGTTCATTAACATGAAGGGGTGTTCCTCTGCTTTGCAGGACTTCCTTGTATGAGAACAAAGTCACATGGTTAGGTGAGGTCACTTCCTTTGTTGCCATGATATCATTTCTGGGGACGTGACTTGGTTCTGAATATGTGGCCATTCTGCTGAGAGCTGAAGTCCGACTAAACTTGGCCCAGTGCTGTGAGGTGGTAATGTTATATGTGTGCAAATAAATATTTAAGTCTGAGAACTGGATCGCTTTCCTGTGTTTAATTCGGGCTCTCAATTGAACAAATCTGTCAATTTGCATCTTGAAGTATTACAACTTCCTCATCCGTTCTTGTTTTTCTCTTGGCTGCTCCTTTCTGCAGGGGTTGCCACAGTGAGTAAACTCACATCAAAGATTTGGCAATTGTTTCACACCCAATGTTCAACACAACATGGGCTCGAACCTGCAGCCTCAGGATTACCAGACAACAGCAATGACCACCGAACTACCACAGCCCCCTGCTTCCCATCACTAAGGTTGCTAAACCCTTCTTCCACTGCTGCCTCTTCATCATTTTGTGAGTGCTTCTCTTTCTGATTCATCATCAAAACAGTAAAGTATAAAAAAGGATTGTATATTCTGATGTGTACAACAAACAAAGCTGGACTGTGATATGTTTATCTGACGCATTAAACCTGACCCTCAGATTTAGCCATGGAGGCCAAACACCAACACTTGAAGCAAAGCTAATCACTTGTGATTTATTTCATACTTTCATTTGATTGGGGGCTTGTTTGGGGGGTAATCAGGCTTTGACAGTGGGTCCTGTGCTGTGGCTGAGCTGTTTACAAAGCTCTGCTGGAGACATGCTGACATGAGGGGAGCTGAGACAAAGAGCTGAACTGGTCTCATAGTCTTGATGGAATTTAGGGTCTCTTTATGGAGAAAGAGGTCAATCAGGGCATAGAAACAAGGGCCAAACATGTAAGACAGAGGACAGGAAGAATGAAGACATTCTGAGTGTCTGAAACAACTCATTATCAGTTTTTTGGGAAGTTTGTCCCACTTTGTGGTTTGCCAATTTTAAATTCTTCATCCTGAAGGTTTAAAAACTGAGACAAGTTTAATCATATTCAAACATAAACAATATGTAAAAGATAATAAATACTTAACTGTTCCAGAATATGTACTACAAAGCTGATTACTGACATAAAGTGTGCTGATTATTGATGAATAACAGGTGTGTGACGAGTGGCACAAGACAGAATAAACATAAAAAGAGATTAAAAACATCAAACTGATTGACTTGAAACATAAACTAAAACAAAGATATCAAAACCATGACACCAACAAAAAAAAATTTACTTTCCTTGCTTTTATTCATAGGTTTTCTTTTGCACAGAACTGTTCCACACTGAAAGCAAATTAAACAAAAAGACTAAAAATACAACCATACAAGTCCGAAAAAGTTAAAAATCCATGACTGAACACATAACTTGAGTTGTCACAGAAGCATTTTTTTACCCCTTCATAGAAAAAAACACAAAACCATTACCACACCTGCTCTCACAGAGGGCCTGGGGGTTCCCAGCTTGAGAAAACAAAAAGACAACAAGACGTGTTTATGAAGTTTCCAGTGCAAGGGAGCGGAAAAAAAATCGAACATTTTCACATTGAGTTGCATGAAAAAACAAAACTAAACTAAAAGGTTTAGAGAGCCTAATCAATTTACCAAAGGGTTTTTATTTCACTGCAGCTCTATAGAGTCAAATCTTTGAAAAGCAAAAGCTGACGTTTCTGGAAAAATAAATAAATAAATAAATAAAAAAAGGAACGCACTGAACCCACGCCTTTGTGTTCTTTTGGTCTTTGTTTGTGGAAGCTTTTGAACGTGGAGGAGGAGGTAGTTGGCTTCGAGTATCAACCTCAAGTAATATCACACATGCACACATGTTCGGTGTTTAAAAGAAATGTAGAATGCTGTTAGATATTATTTTAAGTCAAGGTACTGATTTCAATGTCAAACGTCAAATCAGACGTAGATGACTGGGGGGGATTTTTATGCTAATAAGGTGGTTAATATTCTGATGATATGTCTACATGGAGCTGGAATGTGTTTTTATATCCCAGAGAAGGTGTGCGTCTCCCTCACAGACACGGGGATGGTGCACCCAGGGGCGAGCAGGCCTGCGCTGGCTCGACTGCAGCGCCTCGCTGTTTTACCGCAGGAAGTAACACAAAGGAGCACCAGGAATGTTCATGAATATACCTCCAATCCTTGGAGACCTGCAGGCTGGCCTTATTATCACCGGTGTGCAAATCCACAGTTGGGAAGTTGTGTGTGTGCATCCCATCTCTGATAGGTATCATTACGCATCATTAAAGGGTTGGAGGAGTCCCACGCTGCCTTTGTTTTGTGTCTTAGACAGTTTTGTCAAACGCACTCTAGGAAGATCACATCCAGCACAGCCCGGAAGACACACACATTGGGCAAAAAGTGGGTATTTATTAGTCAACTTTGTTTTGTTCCTGCATACATTCTTTTGACATGAGCACTGACTGTGGCCTTTGTAAAAAAAGAGGAAATCAAATAACAGGGCCAACAGGAGCAGCGCTACAACCCCCCGCAGCATATACAAACAGAAATAAACCCAGGCTGTCTATGTCTAACAATAGGACAACAACTTTTACTTCAAGGCTATTGCAAAGTTTGAGCAGTCATTTAGGAGGTTTGTGTACATTTGTCTTCTTATGTATTTAGAGATGCTTGGCATTTTCTCATTTGTTTCCCCATGTAGACAGCTATTTGTTAGGTTGTGTTTAGTATTCACTGCCAGGATGTGTCATAAGTGATTCTCTTATTCAGTTGTTGATCTGTGAGAGGATCAAGAAAAAGCCGCAGTTAACGGGTTCAGCATGTTTAAACGTGGAGAGCAGTGACGAGAAGCAGGCCCCCAGTCAGCTCGGCAATCTGCACCATGTGGCAAGCTGAGCCACAGAAAAACCATTCTGCTCATCACTGCTCGGCACAGTGGATTCCACCAATGGACAGAAGAGATCAGAGGAGGGCAAAGCGTAGCTGGGTGCTGCCATCTTCTGGCCAGGTGCCACACGAGATGCAAAACTCATCTTGGCTTTTCAAAATTAAATCCATCCAATTTTGCTATTAAACCCTCACAGACCTGTAAAGTAAAAGCAATTCAAATTTTAAACATTCTGCATCAATTATTAATTCTCTTTGGTGGTGCAGCCTATAAAATAGTTTCAGGGGTTTCGGCCCTCTCCGAACTCCAAACACCTTCACTACTCTAATTCTTTAATCTTAGGGTGAAAAATGATCCCCCGAGGAGCAACTTATGAAACTTTAAAGTTTCAGTAAACTGCGTTTCTTTACAGTGGAATATGCTGTATGTCCTCGGGTGATTGTACAGTAAACAGGGCAGCGGCGCAGAAAAGCTCCTGGCTAACTCTCTTCACCCCGGAGTGAACGCATCAAGCTAATGTGCAGCGACGCGTGGTGAGTTATTGCACTGAGTACCAGGCCGCTGGTTCTGCTCACAGGCCTGGTTTGATCTTTTATTTACACTCCTTTTTGCTCAGGATTTCAGGACAATTTTCTCAGCTCTTTACAGTCAACAAACTACAAAGCAAAGGCACCCATCTCTGGGAGGCATGTTGAATAGAGAAAAAGACCACTGCTATGGATGTTTGCTTGAAAAGCAGCAGCAAAAAAATAAAAAAAAAAAAGAACAACAACCAACCCTAAATGGGTTCAGCCAATTTGGACTCCATGCTGTCCTGGTAAAAAGGTTTTTACCAGCATAACAGCTTGGGAGAGAAAGGTCAGTGGATTATACGAGGGAGGGGAGGGCTGTGAAAAAAATAAGAAGCCTCCCAGACTGAGAAACAGGCAGGCCGTCATATAGTCAAGGTGTAGGACAAACCATTCTGACAGCAAGTACTGTTGCATATTCACTCAAGTGGCTGTCAGAGAAAACAGAGCCAGTACCTAAAACTATTATTCTGCCATTAGTTTTCTGCAGGTCACGATTGTGGCATAATGCAATAGCATTCATCTATTTCATTCATTTTAGTTCTTAGAGAGCGACACACAATTTAATTACCCATCCTGCTCTTTGGCGGTGGGAGCGGGAGCAAGCGCCTCGCCCCCTCCCTCGACTTGCTCACTTCTCGTAAAGGATCGAGGGTGCCGAAACAATGATGGATAGAGTCTGAAAAGTGCATTATTTCTGATGCATTTTTGATTATTTCTACCCTTTCCCTTTTTCCCCCCTCAAGTAATGTGATAAACCTGATACGCTCTGAGTTCTGTCAGAGACATGGATATTGCAACAGCTCAGCCATCACTTTCTATTGGCAGGAAAGTCACTGCTTCTGAAACAAGGGTTTCTCTGTTTTTTTTTTTTAAATATAACTCCTTCACTCTTTTTCTCCTTTTTTTTGTTCTGCCTGTCTGTCTGCCTTTTGTACAGCCTTCGTGAGTTTGTCTGTCTATCTGCCTCCAGCTTGGAGACATTCTCATTTGGACTAGTGCCTCCAAAGCCCCAACAGACTGCCACAATAGTTCCTCATCAAAACAATTTCAAGGACCTCTTCAAAGTGAATGAATCAATAAGTGCTCATATGTGGGGTTAAAGCAGAGGTTACAGTGATATTTTCTAACTCCAGACACTCCCTTAACCCCCAACATGCAAGTAAGAGCTGGCAACCTCTGGCTTGCTTAATAAAATTCATTCTGTAAATAGAGAATATCAATCTCTCTGAATATAACCCCACTTTATCCTACACAGAAATAAATATATGTAATGAGAGGAAAACATGAAGCACAGAAATAAATAATAAAAAAAAGCTTTGGGCTAATACTGCATGTCTAAACTCGGCAATCAAACAATGCAAATGTTTCTGATGTTTGAGATGTAGATGCTCCCAGGAAACATTGATCCAAACCCCTCAGAGCTCCTCTCCACAAAAACAGAGTGCAGTTCTCTTTGTACATATTAGCTTAACAACAGTTTTCCCTCACACGTTTACACTTTTCTCACATACATTTCATAAAGGTAAAAGAACAAAAATACATATTTAAATTTATCAGGATTTATTTTACATAACTTTGGAAATAAACATTATTGACCCATAATTATAGTTTCAAAAGTGGACTAATCACAAGCTAAAACCTTGTGTTTTGTATTATACAATAATACAAAGTGATTCAATGCAATATTTTATTTATGTTTCATAGGAAATTAAATCCGTCTGTCTGTTTTCTTCCTCTTATCCGAGGTCGGGTCGCGGGGGCAGCAGCCTAAGCAGAGAGACCCAGACGTCCCTCTCCCCAGCCACTTGGGCC
>JARVJO010000330.1:13877320-13898618 GCA_031762555.1 Cynodonichthys magdalenae
TAGATGAGGGTAGGAACGTAGACCGACCGGTAAATCGAGAGCTTCTCCTTCTGGCTCAGCTCTCTCTTCACCACGACAGACCGGTACAGCGTCCGCATCACTGCAGACGCAGCACCGATCCTACCACAGCCTATCGCTCCATTCTAAAAAAAATCCTGTTAAAATAAATCCTGTTTTTTTATTATTTGCTAAAGGAAGAAAGTGCTGTGATGCAGGCATAAAAATTCACTTGAATTTTATGTAGCTGCTTTGGTTTTGTGGTTAACACAAATATCTTCAAAACAAACTTCTGTTGCAATTAATTTTCCTGCTGTGACAAATTCAATTGTCTCTGTGAAAATAATCAATACAAACTGTTGCACTTCAACATAGTATTACATGGATTAAATTCATTGTATTTTCCAATCAATATGCAGTTGTTCACTCCTAAAAGTAGTGTTAGTCATCATAACTGATAAATCTATCTATCTAGATATCTTTAGAATTCTTTTAGTGCCTCTATTGACACTTAAATAATGTTTGATTTTATAACAAGCATAAATGTTCATATACTGCACTTCTATTTAGGTAAATTGGGATATTTTTGTCTCCTTTATAAAATACCAGAATTTGAATTTTAAAACAAGGATGTTTCCACAACTTTGAGATTTTTCTCTTAAAGAGGTTCCTTTAGTGGAAAAGTTCCCAATTAGGTATTGCATTGCAAAAGAAAAAAAAAAAAAAAAACCCGCAAAATCGCACCTTATTTTTTGCATTATTACTTTTTTCCACAACCTGTCCAAGAGCTGTACACGTTATGAAAGCTTTCTAAAATTTGATAGAACATAAAGAAGAAATAGAGCTGCCGGGATGCTGCAAACACTCACTAAAGAACCGACATTTGGCGCTGTTGCACATCTCTCATTCTGAGGTGACCTGCTGCTTACTGCTCTCTTAAATGGCAGTATTATACATCGCTTTTCTTTGATGCTGCACACAGACAGTTTGCACTACACCACTGGGTGAAGCCATGCAGGTGAGCTTGGCACGAGAACGCAGACGACAATCTTGTGCATGTTAGACTCAGATGGGCTTCGACGCCTCATCTTGGCATACCACTTCACACACAAACACAATGTCACCAGGTAAGGCAGTGATATACAATACGCCGCTTTGGCCAAGCTCCATCATATTGGCAGCATCTCTTAATTTTGTAAAATACACCAGAAAATGGATGAGCCGCCATTGTTTATTTTTTTACTAGTCAAGTATAATCATTTGTAGTGATACCTGAGTGGGCATCTTCATAGCGCTGTCTTACAATTAGTGTAATCTCTTTCAAATCAAATAATTGATGAATGACATGATGGCGTTATCCTCGTGGCCTCAGTGTGCAGGCGAGTTCAACTCCTCCAAAATAAAACTGAAAAGTGTCCAGCTGCGAATGATGTCACTCCTTTATTGGTTTAAAGGCTCAGTGTGCAGGTGAAACTGAACTTATTCATATAAAAACAAAAAATACACATTTTATTTACTTGTGAATTAGGTTTCCGCTGCCTCACACACACTAACAGTTGCTCAAACACTTTCCAGTGACATTTTGTCAGAAGGTGATGTGGCATGCCAACTGTGCTGAGGTGATTGGCTTTGTGCTGTTTTGCTGTTGTAGTGATGAAGGAGGAGATTGATTGTGGTGGTGTAAGCTCTGTGTGCGTGTGTGTGTGTGTGTGTGTGTGTGTACAAAGGGTTTGTTTTTAGATAAAGGACACCACAGGCTGGAAGGTCAGGCTCTGAGGTGAAACCTCCCATATTTATTGCCCGAATTGTCTGTTATTATCTGTGATACAAGTCTGTGTGTTTGTAATTGTTTTTGTGATGACTGCCACTTACATGACTTTAATTATCACTACTAAAACAAAACCTAATGTATACTCAAAGATGAAAGAAATAATAATAATCTGCATGTACAGAATAGTTTTTAACTGTTGATTAGATTACATGAACATTAAAGTGCCTGTAACATCAATATTTTGTAATAAATATGATTGCATGTTTGGAAAGATGATGTAGATTTCACGTTGCTGAGATTAACAGTTATTGAGACATTTGCATGTGAAGTCACAGGAAGTGACTGTCTTAATGTGAACAGAGCTTTGCTGACAATAAAATGGCTGACGACACAGACCGTAGAAAATAACCTGATGTTTCTTTACATTATTTTGAGTTCAAATAATATTGTATCACCAAACAAAGAGCAGTTTGTTTCCTAAACAGTTCCCCTTAGATGTCATTTCCTGTATCATTTTGGCTGAGCTCCCCCCACAAAAAGCTATTTGTGACAAAATGGGTAAAATCATGTGTTTTATGTCACATTTCTTAAATATAAACTTTTTGTTTACATTTTGTATTTAAAGAATAGGTAGTTTGATAATGATAAACAGGAGTATAATACTTCACATCCTGAAAAGAAAATGTCCTTTTTCTAAACTGAACATGGCCATCAGGGAGAAACAACAATTTAAATTTTGTTTTAATATTATTAAATAAATTCCTGAGCAAGTTGCAACTGATCCAGAGACCCTTCCTCACCTGACACCTGGCTAGCATAGCACTGGACCTGTCCAGGTTTCCTCACACATGGGCCTTTGGGGAAGTAGCTTTACTGTCTTTTTGTTTCTGTCTTGGTTCAGCTGAGCCCCAGAAGTCTTACCAGCAAACTCCCTGCAGGACTGTTTTGACCATCTTTTCCAGGGATGATGATGAAATTCCACTGGATGGAGACCCCAGGGCAGACCCTAACCTTGCTGAAAGGATTTGTCTCTGGCCTGGGACCACCTTCCCATGAGGAGCTGGGGAGTCTCTGTAACATGAAGCTGAAGTTGCCACCTGTTGCAGACACATTCTCAACTAAGATATCTCAAAATAGTCAATGTAACCCATCATGACCAATTAATAACATTCATTGTATATCTCTGCCTGTATGATTTTCCTTCTCGGCTCTTTCCTTACTTTGGTTCTTTTATTTCAACCCATTCTCTCCTTTCTGTGTCTTTGCCTCCTCTGTCTCTTTCTTTTCAGCCTTCTTTCATCAGGGGCCGTTTTGTTTTCTCCAGAACATTTCCTTTCATTGTTCTTCACTTTGCAGCACCGTGCCTCTATGTTTCCTACCCCGTCTCAGTCTGTGCGTGCGCCCATTCATCTTATGGCCACCTGGCAGCGAGGGCCGGCCTCTCGGCGTTTCCTCGTTCGACGCCGCTCAGTGGGCCCTCGCCGAGGCCCCGTGCGCAGGGAACCTGCTGGGCTAATTAAACAAAAACAAACTCTACGCTTTCCCCTCACACTGCTTGTTAAGGAGTAAAAAGTCAAACTTCATGATTCATTCAGAAGGGGAAGTCTGACCAGACCGGACAGTTCAGAGAGGAGACTGGAGAGATGGAGCAGGGAGGAAATGAGGGAGGGTGTGGGCGGCAGCTGACTTTGTTCAGTAATGTGGCGAGGCATAACCCAAATTCTTCCAAGGTTTGGATTCACCACATACAACTTTTAAACTGTCGGCACGTGAGATTCTCAGATAGCTGACTTGTTGTGTATTTTTTTTCCCCAAGTTTCCAAATCACTTGCAGATCTTTTATGACTTTGGTCTTCTCTGTCTGCAACATAAGTTTGAATTTTCTTTGGCAAAGTGCTGACTGAAAAGTTGAAGAGAAGCTGCCCACACCTGCTTTAGTGTCGCTGCAGTTTAGTTGAAAAAACAGTAATGAAAACCTGGGCTCTTATATCAGGAGATTCTTTTATTTTTTTTTTGTGGAAGGGGGCGGGGTCAAAAGTTTTAAACAACATAGGAGAGAAAAATGTAACTAAGTCTTAAACCCAACCTAATGGCAGTTTATAACAGCACGGCAATGTAAGCTTATTTTTGTGTGTATTTTAGGCAGTAAGAATCAGAATCACTCATTAGAATCCTGACATAAACACTGTGCTGAATGATAATGTAAGCTTCATAAAATAAGGTTTAAATTAAGTATGATTTATTTGTTGGTTTTTGGTTTAAGTGCAATTATTAAAAAAATGTAAAAATGTTTCAAAAAGTGAAAAAATATGAAATGATTATTGTTTGAAAAAAAACATAGAAAATATGTTATAAAACATTATTTTGAATCAAAATGACAAAAGTAGCATAAAAACACATTGATTCTAACCCGGGTCAAAAAAGACCTACTCTAAGTCCAAAGAGCCACTCGCTTGTCAATTCCTTCAAAATAGACTGTACTTCTTGGTCATTCCTTTTTTCATTTTTGAAAAGCAGATAATTTTTCATTTTATGTTCCAAAAATGTGAAAACAGTCAAACCAAAAGTGTATTGCTGTTGTCAAGAGAACTCACCGCTGTCCTGTGGAACCTCATGCAGCTTCAAATACTCTTGGAGAAAGTAATGTGCTAAAAATAACCAGAAGCTCCAGGAAACAGTTTGAATCATCGGTGATATACAAAAATACGTTTTTCCGTTTTCAATATCTCTTTTAAAACGAAAATCGAACCACCAAAAAGTCCCAGAATTAAACTGTTTCTCCAAACTGAGGCTGTTCCATTGGCCATCTACAACAGGTATGATAATTACTGTTCACATATTTTACAGAGCTCCACTTCACAATACATACGGCTTTAAAATGTTGCTTTTAGGTGACCAGAATAAAGGTGCTGAATTTGGACCCTCCTGGTTGGTTGAGGCCTCTCTTTGTCCCATTTATCACACTGTTCCTCTGTGAGTGTTGTGTTTGGATTTCTCATGAAATATGGTACAAAATATTTCCACTGAATAAAAAAAAGTGCATCAGAACTGGTCCTTGTAGCTTACAAGTGCAGCTGCGTGTTGTGTGTTTGGGTGCTGTTTCAGTGAATAATGAGCGTTACGTTTCATGTAACTAAAGGTTGAACTGGGGAAAAAGTAAAGTTTATGTGCAAAGCAATTAATCACAGACGCAGTACACACAAAAAACTCAGATGGTAAAATTACAAGGCGGCACGTCTATATGTGGACATGTTTGTATGTAAATACAGTACCTATATGTGGCTTTATGTATAAATCTGCTGGCATGTGTGTTTACGTAAGACACTAACATTCTGCAAAGACAAAGTAATGCTCATGTTTGTAGATGTGCCAGCTCGTGTGAGTCTTTACAGGATGGTAAAATGTCTGAAATCGTGTGTCTGCTTGTGCTTCATCCCTCCTTTCTCCCCTCTCCTCCCGCTTTCCCTGGTTTGATGTTTTCCTTTGGCTCTAATGAGTTCTAAGTGGCCAATACTTTCTTCTGCAGGAAACTCGTGTCAAACTAATTAACTTTTAATGAGAGGAAACCCACTGATTAGAGTGTTTTTCTTGGCAAACGAGCTTATTAATTCTGTTGGTTTGAGCAGCGGGGCTGAGGAGTCGGGTGAGAAGAAGGCCTCTCTTCGACAGTCCACACACACACACTCAAAATAACACACACATCTCCTGCTCGAATCCCTGCTCAGACTGTTTGACCAGCTGCTGAAGCAGGTTTTTTTTAATACAACTGTCTTTTCCTCTTTCATCACTGCCCAACACTGCTCTCTAGTGACGAGAAGTGTTTAAAAATAATCTAAGATCTAAAATCATTCCAGTTTTAAACCCAAGGGATCAAACTCATAAAACACTTCTTAATAATTAGTTTTAAACATTTTCACTGATTAATTGATCATCCATTGGGACAATTTTAGAGTTAACAAATTAACCTAACATGCATGTTTTTCGTCTGTGCGGTGAAACCCGAGTACTCGAAGAAAACCCACCAGTGCACGGGAAGAACTTCCAAACTCCACACACACTCGTCTGCTGTGAGGCCACGGTGCTGTTCTCACTGCTCTGCCCGGGAAATTAATATGTTTGTTCATTTTGTAAACAAAAAATGCCCAAGTGGAGAAAACAACCATCAGCTGTTTGTTTTCAATCCCAGCTCTTCTTCGCTGCTCCGGATCAAATGATCTCAATGGAGAAATCCACATAAAAAATGTATATAAGATCTGATTTAGCTGCAGCTGGTCCACCACTTTTTAAAGTTGGCCTTAATTACATCATTTTTTTATTTTTATTTTCATGTAATACCATGGTAACTGATAAATAATGTACAAATAAAAGGTTTGGGCTCACATGAAAACCAATACGATAGTTTCATGGAGAAATGAAAATTCATTTTGCAACACTTATAAATTATAAACTGCCATTAGGAGCACGGCAATGGAAGATATTCTTGAGGGTGCGTCTTTTGACACATATTTTTATGTTTTATCTGCCAATAGATCATGTAAGAAAGTGCTAACATCCTATTAGAGCAGAATTTAGATCCTGTGGGAGCGGAGTACAGCTCGTTGTCATTCCATGGGAATCCCAAGTGGGAACATTTGATGTGCCGATCGGAGCGGGCCTCTTAGAACCTGGAAAATGTGTCTGTTTCATCCCTCAATTACTGTCAGGGTTTGAAGCGCTGATGTTCTACCTTTATCGGCCGCAATATGGCTCAAGTTTGTTGAAGTATCTGGGAAAAAAAGCTGAGCCGATGAGTCCAAAAGAGTTTAAAAAAAAAAAGAGAGGGAGAGAAAGCGAAAAGAGAGTCAAGCAGGCCCGGCAGCTGATGTCATTTCAAAGCCTGGCCAAGCCCTTAAAGATGAAATCCATTTTGTTTCAAGCTACGCACCCAGCTTGCCTGATGAGGGCTCCGGGGGTGAAGAGGGATAGAGGGAGGGATGGAGAGAAAGACAGAGAGAGAAATCTGTTTGATTTGTCAGAAGTTCTTTAATTTAATCTACAGCTGTCAGGATGCTGAGGATCCAGACCTCATCACTGCCTTTTATCTGCCTGATTTCACCCCAGGCCCCAGATACTCTTCTCAAACACACACACACACGCAAAATCATTTTAAAAAGGAACAAAAAGATAGGTAGAAAGTCAGATTAAAAAATAATAAAAAGTTCACGTCCTTTATTAACCGGGATCTCGGACTTATTGTGATGCTTTACATTAATATTAGTAGTAGAAAAAAACAAGAATGTTTACATGCTGTTGTTTCTCAGTGAAACAAAGCATTTTTGCTGTGTTTCAGCTGTTTGAGTACATGACAACAAGTCATTTTTTCTGACACCACAGCTTTCTGAATGCAGGTCTCAGAATGGAGGTTTTTGGCATCGGTGTAAAATCGTGCAATAAGGGTCCGTTCCAAAAGCTAGTTCAAGTGGCGGGGCCACATGGGGCATTGGCCCCAGCTGAAAACTGACTGGCCCCCTGAAGTGCCGCTGTCCTGTCACTCATCTGTCCTTTGCCTGAGAGAGCAATGACGGTGGATGCTTTACCGTGTCCAAACACTTGTTGACGCTAACGAGTCAAATAAGACAGTCCAGCATGAATCCTACAGCAATCGTCTTCTCTTTTTGTTGACATAAATATTTTTAAAAATCACAGCACCGGCTAGTGATCTGCTGTGGAATCTACAGCAGATTCAACAAGCCCAGTATCACCAGTGTAAAGGTGTCTTTCTGCACAATAAACACTGGAGAAAACACAAATGTTTCCAGAGATGGTTCTCGTGTAAACAGGCCTGAGATGACCTGCAATGAGAGGAACCTATAACTGCTGTTATTGTGGAGACTTAGAGCCTGAATATCAAAATCAAAGAATAAAATGTATTAAGTTTATTTGTTGGGATTCAGTCATCTTAAAGAATAGTAAATGGAAAAAAAGAGTAAAACTATTTGTTGGCTGAAAATAAAAGTACTCATTACTTATATGATGATGGCACTCTGGGCTTTGGAAACAAACAGTTGACAAAGAAAAAAAAACCCTCAGTAACAAGTATAAGATGTTGAAACTACACAAAATCAATAGATACTGTAGGTGGGTCTGTACATACAGTATGTGTTTGTTCAGGTGTTAAATATTTCTGATAGGCAGCATATTTTTGTGAAAGACTTGATCTTTTCAGAATGACTTCTGCACTGTCTCTTAGTTACATAAGTTCTTTACAAGCTGATTTATCTTTGACAAACATCAACCATATCCACTTCCTGTTCACTGAAGCTGAACTTCAAGCAAAGATGTAAAAAATAAAATAAAAAAGTTGATATGTTTTCAAAATTCCAAAGCACTCAAGAGCAGCTTGATGAATAAAAAATACAAAAAATTGATTTGCAATTGATGTTGCATGTGTGAGCTGTACAGTAGAATAAAGTTGATTTAGAAGGAATATATTCACAAAATAATCTAGTTTATTCATAGAAGTATTTTTATCTCAAAGGCATTTAGATGTTTTTTCTGCTTTTGGATTTGGAAAGGGGTTCCTCGAGGTTATGTCCTGTTTGTTTCCTTAGCTTCCTTACACTGGACAAAAATACATATATATTAATAATAAAAACTAACATGCAGTTTCACAGCAGGTCTCTCTCTGTGAAAGTTCCTGATTTGAACTCTCCTTCAGCTAAAGCTCATATTTCTTTAACTCATTCAGTTTTACACAAGTCAGGTCACTTATATTACCAGCTGCAGATTTTAGGGCTGTTCTCAGTCTGACCCTAAACATCATTCTTCTCTGTCGCTCTCAAAGGGTTTTGCAACAGAGAGACATGCTGTTGTGCATTATGGAGAAATGAAATTGAAATTAGACATTTGGGCAAAGCCTGGCTTGCAGAAATGTGATCTCACAATTCTCCATAAAGGTTCTGAATGGCCTCTTTCTTTCTCCTCTGTCCTGCAGATAGTCTTGAATTGAGAAAGCTGTGGATGCTGGAGAGTTCTGTCGGATCTTATTATTGAATCTGAGGTCTTCACAAGAAATTTAGGCTGCCTAAAGCTGCACTGTGTCCAATCCCTGCCTGAAGTGATCCAGCGATTCTCCAAGCCCTCTTAATTCCCCGGTTTTGCCATGGCTGCTCTCTTTTTTCACATGCCACATTTCACTTTCACCTCTTGGTTACCCCTTAGTGTCAGCCACACAGGACTGGGATTAGTGTAAAACTCGGTGCCTTTATGACCGTCTGGCTAATGCATTATGAGCTTAATTTGTCATTCATGAGCAGCAGCACACCTTCCTGGACTACTTTGCTTGTCTTTTTCAATTCTTTGCACTTTACATGGCTTTAACACTACCCAGTCTTCTGTTCTGGCTGCCTTTGCTTTATCTGGAGCTCTGTGGTGAAACCTGGACTGACATGGTCAGTAAATGCATTACTTACATGAACCAAAAAAAGATGCAAATGACAAGTGTTTAAATGAATAATTAACTGAATGATAAAGAGAATATACAATATTGTAAAAGTCTTAAACCAGCTTCATATTTTGCTTTCATGAAGTCATACTTTCTTGTTATAGCTTTCAACTGATCTTCAGTTTTTTCAAAGATTTTTTACATTTTTTGTTCCAAAATGTAGAAGATCTCTTTTCTTAAGTGTGTAAAATAGCTGTTAGTGTTTGTAAATGGTTTGTAAGTTGCAAAGCCTAAAATGCACACCAAAGAGAATCATTTTCTACCTCAGAAGACAGTGTTTGTGGACCGTTTGAAATCCCTCATCTGTAGTTTAGTCTCTTCTTCCTTTACTTCTCCACATGATCCCTATAAAAAAAAAATTTTAAAAAAGCATTTGCATTGCTTTTCCTTAGTGGCTAGTTTGGCAAACTTAAAACGAAAGTTATGCTTCAAGCATAGGAACCATTTGGAGGACTTCCTAGGGGTCAGTTTTTTGGCTATTTAATCTTTGATAGCATGGAACAAACTTCTAGAGGAGAAACTTCAACTTTCAGAAAAGACCAAAGAAGGACAGTACAGATTTTTGGATCATCTTGGATCTTTAAAATTAGGTTATACGGTTTGGACTGGTTGGGCTTTCCTCAAAGTCTCTGTCTGACCCCATCAAGGCTTAAATATTCCCTATAGGCCATAAAATTCATTAACTTTGCATCACATGAAGGCTTAAATTTGATTTTAGACACTTTAACAGAAGCCTGTTACTATATGAAAACATCAAAGCACACAGTTAGATATAAACAGTGCAAGAAAGACAATCAGCTGAATGATGATGCATTTCATGTCCTGTTTTATTAGCCATAGGCCTGAGAAAATTTTAGAAAGATCTTAATGAACTGCTTTTCAAGACCTCGATGTCATATATTTATGTATATCTAATGTGTATTGGCATTAAGTGTTTTCCCTTAAATAACATATGACAGAATTACATTTTGGAAATTAAGTTTTCAATCCAATTTCCTTCAGCTCACTACACTAAAAATACACAGACACATAGATGACTAAATGAAATAGAATACATGTTTGTTTTACTTAATTCAAAAAGACAGTCCTGTGTTACTAAATCTGTCAGTCTGTGACAACTGGAAAGTGAAAAAAACACCTTGTGCCATTAGTTAGTTTTTAAGTTCTGTGCAGTTGATTTAAGGTTTTCTCTGCTTTGTTAAACAAGCTTATCAAGAATTATTTGTGATGGGACACTGCCACCCAGAGATCCAAGATGGTATAAAAAGTGGGAAAAACTAAAGTGGATACTTCGGTACCTTCTGCTTCAGCGTTCAGGTACGCAGAGTTAATGTGCTAGCTACTATATACAATTTACAAACAAGTTAAAGAAACAACAACAAAGAAAGCAAGCAGTAGTGTCAAACCTCTGACTCACCTTATTTGCAGAGGTGTATGTGTGTCATGTTCCCACCTCTATTCTCAGCAGTCGTTTTCTTAAGTGGTTTCACCTCAGTGTAGCAATTACTAGCTAGACAGGAAAACAATTATGATTAGTCAGCTAAACTCTTCTGACTTTGAGGGACTAGGAGGTTTTTTTTAATGTTTTTTTTTTAGCTTAGATGAAATGTATAATTCACTGTATTGTATTCCCCTAAAATTGTAATATAATTCTTTATAAATCCACAAAAGTGGAAAAAAAAAAAAATTTTTGTTTGGATGTTATGCCAACTTTGACCAGAGAGCCTTCACTGGCTATAACTTCCTCCATGACAGGGGCGCTGTTTCGCTCTTTTCCTGGCTAAAGGAAGTGAAAAAATAATAAATAAAAAATTGTTTGGGTTAATTAAATTAAATTAAATATTTTTAAACAATAAAAATACTTAATAAACTAAACACATGTTCCTGTAACGTAATTTAAACTAAAATCAGAACATGTTTTACTGTCAATCGTGCAGTACTCATTTCAACCACTAGAGGGAAGCAAATATTCTTTTAAAGAGGATAACAAGGACAGAGTGTAAATTGTAAATGTATTTGCATATGTAAAAGCTGCAAACTCTGATGTCAAACATAATGACATTTATATTAAATATGTGTGTTTCTCACTTGAAAGTGAAAGTGTATTATGAACATAAAAAAAATTCAATAAGTGTTCAAGAATTTCCAATTTCCTTTCACCAGGGGGCGCTGTTGACCAATGTTTATCTCATCAGACAGCTTCAACTGTAAATGCCTTGATCGTGACTAGACTGCTGAAGAAGGGCTGACATTTCAAAGCCCATCGATAAAATTAGAACCGACAGAGATAAAATAGAAAGTGGAGTTGAACAGATATTTTCTATGCTTTTTAATGGTGAATGAATACAGGTTTCATATACATAACGTGAGTTAAAAAGGATTACATTACAAAAGAAAAACATAAAAGCCTTCTGCACTAAAACTGAAATCATCTTCAGCCCAGAAACTTACAGTCAGCCTTCAAAATAAAAGCTCGTCGCCTACTAAACAACACATCCTGGCTCGTAATGGAACTTTAATTTGAAAGGAACTGCATCAGAATACAACCATCTTGACGTCACTCCGTAGGGCAGACAGACAAACCCAGCACGCCGCGCTCTGCGTGCGTGTGAGGCGCGTGTATGAGTTCGTGCTTGTGTGTGTGTGTGTAAACAGAGGGCTCATGTTAGGTGCGAGGGGCAGGAACTGACGGCTGGAGAGGAGCTGACTTTGCGCTCGAGTCGCGGGAGAGCCGCTCAGATGCGGAGATGGCAGCCGAGTCTTCCCGGAGATTCACCAAGAACCTGCTGAAACCCGGGAGCGCGGCCGAGATCCGGCAGACGGCGTGCAACGCAGTCAGACACTCCGCAGTGACGGTGAGTGGATCCTTGCAATAAATAAATAAAATACAAGACGGTGGTTGTCAGTAGAACCGTAGGAAAAATAAATAAATAAAAAGCTGAGACGATAACCCCTCAGCTTGAGCTGAAATAAAAGTGAATTAGATTTAGGTGATCCGCACCGCAGCTGGAGATGGATATCAAACCATGGCATTGACATTCATGTTGCATCTTCTTGTGCAGCAGTGCAGCAATGCTGTTCAGCTCTATTGATCCTGCTGAGGAAAATCCAATTCCACAAAAAAAAAAAGGATAAATCCCACCAGGATCATCAGTTTTAATCCCATTATGCTCTGTTAAACCGCTTACACTGACCGGAACTATGACTATAAAAGACACCATTGGGTAATTGTATTGTATCATAGCTTACAAGGTAAAAAAAATAATAATGAAATAATGTAGTAAATTAGCCATTTTGGTAGTAGGATGCGGTTAAACATCTGTCCAGGTGTTGAACATCAGCAACAACTGGGAGGTGGTGGACACAAACAATGGCTTGCGCTAAGCTTTATTTACAACTGAGATAATCCTGTTGTTCTATAGTGAAATGTGCAAAAATATGCTTTAGTGGGTGTGTCACCCCTTGTAATGAGAAGCTCTGACTGACAGGTAACACAGTGGGAGGAGGGCTGGTTCATCCAAGGGAGGAAAAAACTGAGAACACGGATAAGGGTTTGTGTTTTGATGATGTTCTTTTGATCCGTCTGTCAGGAGATGAATAAATTCTCTGCCTTTTGTACTCGTGCATGTAACATTCTGTGGAGATTATAGCGCAGAGGAAGCCCACCCCACTTTTTTTTTTGCTCCTCATTTTGGTGTTACTGTGTCAGTAGGACAAGAGGACTGCAGAGTGGATGGTACAGTAAAGACTGCCAAGCAATAAAGAGATATAGTACTGCGTGACTAAAAAGGCTGGATTTAAACCATTTTACACCTCAGAATGAATGAAATAGTCCTCCAGTCTGCATCTTCTGGCTTTGTTGTCTACAAATTATTGTTTGGTTGTCCAAATAAAATGCAGCGACGTGAAAATGGAGGAGGGAGTTTTTCACTGACTGACAGGAACTGTCTGACCAATCAAAAACAATAAAAATTAAAAAGAGGACCCCATCACTATGAATATTGAAATAATGTTTCAGACATTTTGACGTACGGTTCAATGAAATAAAAACTGAACAATTAATATCTTACCTGTCGCAGATAGATTTTTGAGCAGCTTTAGTTTGATGAAACAGAAGTTTAAATCTGGCAGGACTGATGAGCTACAGCAGGGGTGTCCAGTCTTTGTCCTCAAAGGCCACTACCCTGCATGTTGTAGAGGTTTTTCTGTTCCAACACACCTGCCTTGAATGAACAGGTAACTAATAGGCTTCTGCAGAACTTTAACTCACTGGTTTGTTTTATTGACACCGATGTGTTCATATAACGTCAAGCATTAGTCATTTTTTGTGCTCTTTAGATTTGTGTTTGTGCTCAATTTGGACAAATTTTCCTGATCTGGTTGCTTTGTGTTGTGACAGCTGAATGTCAGAAACGACAAATTGCATCCCTGTCTCTAAATGTTTACAACCAGTTTCTTTTTGCAGCTTATTTTGCTGCATGAATCAAGAGCCTGTGCTTCACTTGAATGCTATAATCCCAGTAATTTGTGTTGTATTATGTATACCAGAGACTGATTTAATTTGCAGATACAAGTTGTTGAATAAGCTGTTATGCTATTAAAAGCTGCAAAATTTCTTGCTTGACATGTTTGAGTTGATTTATCTTACTTGATGTTCCATAATTTGTGATGTGTTACATTGTCAGTACTAAAGCTATACTGAGTAGCCCCAGTCTTCTTATAAATAGAATTTACACTACTTGTGTTAAGCTTTTGTTTTGACTTGGTGAAGCAGAAATAAGACATTTACTGTATTTATTGGAACTTTTAATATCTTTGAAAGCTTTTAATTGTTTGCTATAAGTAGATCTGTTGGAAACATATATGATATGTTGATTAATAATAGGTTTTTAGTTCATTATGTAATAACTGGATCACATTAGAAAAACCAGAGTAACCAGACAGATCATACTGATACTGGGGCAGAAGGCATTTTCTTTACTCAGCTTTATTTGCAAATCAATGCAATATTGTTTTAATACTTCTTTGAATACTTTTATAAGGTAGCATTTCATTGGTAATCCAGTGTAACATGCTGGTGTAGATTCTCAGTCATCCAAGACATGATTAAAAAAAAGTTAAATCAAAACAACAGGACTTTTTTTTACTGTTGTTGAAGATGTTCCACTTGGGTTGGATTGGACCTGGAGGTGAAACATCTTCAGTCCTTTTGGAATCCAGTGGAACATATCAATTTCAGCTAAATTTTGGAAAAATAACAACTGTGCATGTTTCATTTAAACACCTCCAACCTCCAAATGCTTTGTTAAAAAAATGAGCGGTTTGATTTACTAAAAGAGAGAACTGAAATGGAAACCATGACCAATATTCTAATCAGCACCAACATGTGCAAAACCACCCACGTTTTGTTCATTTGTGTTGCGACAAAGTTCTTAGTCTCACTCCTTTTCTTTTGTTTTGACAAGTCACGTCTATGAGGACGAAAAAGTGCAACTTCAAGTTTGTGCTAAACCAAAATTCCATGCAGAGATGTAAAGTGAAAGATGATGAAGCAGCAGAGAAGATGCATGTCTGTGGAGCGTATGCAGCACTTGTAGAGGCGGGTTTGGATTAAGTCTGTAGAAAAACCACATGTGATGCATGCACATGTGTAAAGCTTTCTTTTTTAATAGTGTCTTGTAATGAACATGCTTTGTTGGTGAAAGAAATCAGGTCAGCAGAAACGGGCCCTGTGGCGTAACAGTCACTGAAGCGTAAAGACTCTCTCATGCTGACCCCAGTTTTATTCACTAACTTAAAGTCTGATTTAGCAGCCCTTCATTCCTCTGCCTTCATCATGTCTGCTTATCTTGTGTTTGAGTTGCATGTCATATCTTATTTGCTTTTTGCATTTCGCTTCTGCTCCCAGCTGTGGTTAGATCAGTTTCTGAACTACAAGAGTGAAAGTGTCTGTGTACTTGTGTGTGCAAAAAGTGCATAATGCTTGGAAAAATCCCTGCTGGTGGATGTAGCATTCTTCTTTGGATGAGCAGCTCTGTGAAAGCAATCACTGCTCTCAGAGTGTTTCCCTGACTGGTCAGCCCACCCATCCTCAAATATGCAGAGAGCATGAATGAGTAGATAGATGTGGGATTAAAGGATAGGTAAACCCTGTTTTTTTTATTTTTTTGCTTCTCTGATCTCTGTGTTTATGATGTTTTATTTATTCCATCTGGCACTGAGCTGCTCAACATCTAATGATCATAAATTACCAGACAGAGAGGGATTTGCAGTACTCATATGGACAGAAGACAGTGAGGAGCTCAATGCCCCTCCCCTGGATGTGGGTTACCTGTGTCCCAACCTGGAGCCAGACCTGGGGGGGTGACGGATTCTATTCAAAACTTTTATGGACAGAATTTCTTGGTGCAGCCAGGGGTATGGAGGGGTTCAGTGACCCCAGGATTTTGTCTTCTCTGCAACCTTGTTTTGAGGAAATACAGATTGAAGCTTTTTTATTAGGCCTTTCAGCTAAAATGCGCAGCATAGCACTGCAGACACAAGTGTCATTCATGTATCTCTGACTTCCTGCTGGGATGAGCTACGTGTCGTACCATGTCTCCAAGGTACCAGCCACACCAACCGCTCAGCCAGAGACTGGGGCCAACAAGCCCACCCTGGCATCACTGCGGCTCATACTTTGTTTGCCCAGTAGCACAGCGTTCTTTATGCAGCCACCCCCACTCTTCAGGCCATATTTATGCTCATGCTTTTCAACATTAGTTTGTTGGTGTTACGCCACTATGATCTTGTTTTCCCTTTGGCTAAAACCAGCTCTCCTTGGTCTTGGTCCTTATGGCACCAGTAGCTTCCAGACTAGTCACATATTGGCTGGTAATTGGTGCCTGCAGTCTATGGGCTTTTTATAACAAACCATGGCTACTAGTTCAATTATAAAAATGACCCAGTATAGAGAGAGCATTTCAAGTGTTCAATTAAGATGTTTTTTCTTAAATATAGCAAGAACTTCAGTTAGTGCATGTGATTGTCTCTTTTTAATTAGCAAAAATGCCACATAGGACTTTAATATAGGCGTGCCCAATTTTGGAAGTAACTTAAAAACCACAAGGTCAGAAGTAATTTTTAACTAAACTCTTTTTAGTTATTTATCGCTATAAAAACTACCCGTAAAATATTCGATAATCTTAAATGAGACATGTCACATTTTTATGAGATGACACCATTTCTTGGTTAGATTTTGCAATCAGAACATCAAAGAAAATTTCAATGAAGTATCAGTAAGGCGTGTTACCGTTTTCATTCTGGAGTTAGGTGAAGTTTGCAGGTACTACTGTATCAAAACAATCAATCCATCAATTATCTTCACCTGCTTCCTCCTGTCAGGGTCATGGGGGGGCACTGGTGGCCATATCCAACAGTCACTGTGGGGGCACTGTGGGGGTACATCCTGGACAGGTTGTATGTCCATCACAGGGCCACATAGAGACTGACAACCATTCACTCTCTCACTCACACCTAGGGACAGAGTACCCAGAGAAAACCCACACATGCACAAAAAGAACATGCAAACTCTACTTAGTCGGGTCCCCAGCCAGGGATTTGATCCAGCAACCTTCTTGCTGAAAGGCAACTGCTCTACCAACTGAGCTTGTGCCATTTCAGTCCAGCTTCAGTTCCAGTCATGCCTATTCCATTTGTTATGTTTTAAAACCTGTTGTCTGGAGTTAAATGTGTGTCACCCAGTGAGACATATACATTTATTGGAGGGGGGGATCTCAGTAGACATGTCTTGATGATATGTTATGGCTGTCTGTGATCACAGAGGGACACGCTGTCAGTCTGAATCTGGTCTCTCCGCATGACGCATCATGTCCACTGCCTGGGGGGCACCAGTGACTGCTGTGCGTGCATGCATGTGTCTTTGGGTGGGTGTGCATGTGTCTGCGCTGGGTTTTTGTGGGTGAACAGCAAACCATTTAGGGTTTGCATGCGTATGGGGTTTGTACTTGTTTTAGATCTGTGCCCATGTCAGTTTGACCACAGCGTGTTTCTCGGTTTCTAAAAGAGATAGCTGTCAGTGCTGTGTTGATTCCTCACCAGCAGCATCAGCTAATATGTCTGTCTGGTGTCTGTTAGTCCAGCTGATAGACCTGAAAATCAATCGTCTCGGAGAAAATAAACTGGTTAGATGCCTCTCCTACCACTGTGAATCTGTTACCACGGTAACAAAGAAAAGTCAATTAAGATGGAATTCTAACAGGAAGCAATTCTCTCATCTTTTTTCCTGGCTATAGTTTATCATTGCTAATCTCTTATCAGTCCTCTATTCCCACGCTCTCCCTTTTATGATTCCTCTTATTTATCCATTCCTATTTATTTGGGTGACAGCGAGCCACAAATGAGATTTATTCTTTTAACTGTGTCTCTAACTCACCGCCTACATGAGCTCACTGAACACATTTTATCAACATCTCAGATATCTTCTTTTATCTTTTTTATAGTGAAGTCAGAGTTAGATTTAGACTCTGAAAGATATCAGTGTAGAACCCAGCCTTTTCTGTCACTGTATGTAGAGCGAAGTCAGGACGGAGGCAAAAACCTTAAACTGGTTTGAAACTTTTATCGTTACAAGGAGCAAAACCATGAAGAGGGGAAACCCAGACTGAAAATTAGGGGAAATTGGGGGAAAGAGGAAGAGAAAGATTCAGTATCTCTGATGTCACCCGCCTGTCTCCAGACGGTTTTACACTGAAACTCTTTTTCAAATAACTGTCATCTGAAAAAAACCCTTAATAAGTTTTTTTTCTGTATTTCCTTCAGATATTATTGTGTATTAAAATAATTTCAACAGGTTCCTTGACTGTGAACACATTAGTTAACTATTATATACCTAAAGTTTTGTAATAAGAGCACTCTAAACACAATTCTATTTAGGGTTTTTTGTGCAGATTTAAAGAAATGCCAACCTCAAAGAGCAGAAATAAAAAGTAATGTAAAGAATAAGTTCAAATTCTTTAACAATCAGAGACTGATGATGTCTCAGACAACATAATTACTGAACATACAAGCTACTGAATCATAAAATGTACTTATCTTTTTACACACTGCATTTACAATATCTTATTATTTAACACTTTACATTATAACTCTGCTTTTGATACCTATGTATTACAAACATTTTTAGAATAAAAAAAAAAAATGACTACGAAGTATAATTTTTCTGGGCTTGAGAACTCATTGTTGAGCAGTTTCAAAAAGGAAACCCAGATTAGATCAGTTTGATTAAAGATATTGTTGCATTAAAGGTGCTCTGAAGGCAGTCAAATAAGGTGTTTACGGACTGCAAGGCCGGCCCGGCTTCTAACCCGGGTCTGTAGTTCTTGCATTTGCCTTTTAGGGTCGGCTCCAGCCCGACTTCTGGAAGGGGGGAAGCAAGGTTAGGGAATCATTCAGATGAGTCTGGCAACTTTTTACAAATCCTACTAAATACCAACTATAATGATGGTAGCATACAACAACAAGCTAGTAATGCTAGCTAGTAGCTTACCATTCGATGTCGCCTCACTTTAGCTGCTTCAGCGTGTTGTTGCTGCATGGCCAGGTACAGTCTTCGGTACCTCTCCGCTGTATTTCGCATCTCAATTCGTCGCCTGAATCTACATTCCTGTATCCGATCTCGCACTTCAATCTGTAATTTAACTATCTGCATGAACACGATCAAAACAAACAAGACCGTCCATTGTTGAGTCGCAAACAAAATTACTTCATTATCCTAATTCGCACTTTTCCGGTACAAAGTTCCCACCCACTTCGAGGCGGCTCTCTGCACAGTGTGAATAAAGCAGGGCCGGGTTGGGCTTGGGCCAGGGCCATCTGGGGCCGGACCGGGCCGGGGCCAGCCTTGCAGTGCGTAAACGCTTATAGAAGTCATAATGGGGGGGTGCATATTTGGATTCCTAAATGTGAAGGTCTGCCGCAGACATGTTTGCTAGTAAATGGAAAACAGGAGGATAATACGATTGTATTTTCTTATTAATAGTTTGTCTTTTGTAATTAGGGACATAAAAACAAATGGTGTTTAAAAAGTACAATGATTCCACAGCGCTGTGAAAACCATTTGAAATTCACTCCAAATGATGCATGCAACCTTTAAATTGTCCATCTCATACTTGGAACAAACACAAAGTTAGTCTTCTACGTCAGAGGTCCTCAACCCTCATGACCCACTGTCCTGCATGTTTTAGCGGTTTCCTTGCTTCATCACACCTGACCTCAGAATGTTATCAAGTTTAGCTGAAGCCTGTCAATCACTCATTATTTCAGTCAGGTGTGTTGAAGCAGGGAAACCTCTAAAACATGCAGGATAGAGGGATACAAGGAACAGTGTTGAAGACTTCTATTCTGCATCTTTCTTAAAGTTATGATAAATAGCTTAAACTGTGGTGAGTAATTTTTCGAACAGTTTGAAGTTTTAGTGAAAGAACATAAATTTTGTGTTTGATACTTTTTGTGCTCTGTGTTTACAGAAAGTGTCACCTCACATTGTATGCAAGCCCCCGTCTCAGTTGCTTGCGTTTTTTTCATGAAACCTTACTGGGTGTCTAACCAGCTTGTGAAGGTGTAACCTCACAGCTGTAGTTTGTGCACGCTATGTCAAAGTAAAACAGGATGCTCGCTCTGTTTCTTTCTGACACTGTGCAGGCTGCACAGCTCTTTTAAACTGCACAGGTTTTTGTCCTGTTCATTTATTCAGATTAATGACTTGTTCTTTTTTTTAACTTCTATCAAACCTCCACCTTGTCTCATCATTTCACAGTTTCTCCCTCCATGGTTCTTCTTATTTAATGCTTAATATTTTCAGTTTTTAGAGTAAGGAAAGATGTATTTGTTGTGTCTGAGCTGCAGGCAGTTTAGTTATGATCTTGCACTTACAGGCCTTAGTGTGACAAAGTCTTGATATTGTCAATGACTCATTCAAAAACACACAGAGAAAGAAAAAAGCACAGAAAAAATCTGAGCTTGTCACTGTCACTATTGGCACTGTTTTTTGCTGAATTAGCCCACTGTTTGAGTCATGAATAATGCTCTGCACAGTAATCTCATTGGTCAGTTTGCTGTTGGGGGTGCAGGAAATTTGTTTGGAAAGTTTTGGCGTTTTAGTTTTATTTAGCCTTTTCTTTATTTTTATTTTTTAATAGTGAAGGAAAAAAAAACTCTTATCCAGGTTTTAAAACGGACCCAATCTGTGTGTCTGGTCATGTTTGTGTGAGGTCACATGAGTGGAGGAATGAGAGCGGTCCCCTGGGCTCCAAGCGTTGTGCTAATGTACGCTCACAATAGGCTCTTTGGACGAGGCTTCAGAGGCAGTGAACTGTTCCATTTGTACCTCAGTGACGAGACTTTGCATCACTGAAGCTGAACTTTTATCCACTCTCTGTTCTCCACCACAAACTCTTCACCCAGACGCACCACCGTGCACTCTTTTCATGGTTCTGGGGCGTAGTGGGGGGTGGTGGGCACGCTGGTGCTGAGGGTCCACTTCACATGCTGGACTAAGAATAGTCCAGTGACTCGGCAAGTGAATCGCAGTCTTGTTTCTCTCCCTCGTAATGCATTCCAGAGTAGGAGGTCTGAATATGCTGCTGCCATCGGCGTCCGACCCCCGTGCTCTGCTAACCTTGCACATATTCATACAAGAGTGGGCTTTACCTCACCAACTGCATTCAGTGGTTGAACAGAAGCAACACTATTAGGAAGAATTAAATAAAAATACTAAAAACTATAGTATTAGAATATTAAAACTGACTATTTTATTCAGCTTTCTAATGGCTGCCAGTTAGATTTGATGAGACCTGATCACCCTTTTATACCATTTAGTTTCTTGTGTCAGAAAGAGAACCAGATAAAACCAGAAGCTATTTTAAAAAAAGTGATGTGTGTCAAAAATGTGTAAATATTTACCACGGGGACTGTTGGCAACTGTCAACATCAACTAAGTTGCCGAGCAGCTGAATAGGGGAATTAATGTTGACGCGCCCGTTGTCCAT
>JARVJO010000330.1:13915731-13928077 GCA_031762555.1 Cynodonichthys magdalenae
TACACAAACACAGTCACACAATCCCACCCTCATCCTCACGCCCAGTCACTCAAAGACACACAAAATGGACACCATATCTCACTCATACACCCCATGCATCGATCTCCTGCCTATAATTTGGTCTGACATTTGAACATCATCCTTTACGCTCAAAAATGATCTGAAAAGCAAAATGAGTTGAAACAATTCAAAAGAGCAAACTGCATTTGAAAAAGTGAAGAAAGGGGAAATTTGGCCTCATTCTTTAATCCAACACATGGAAAAAACTTTGTCCCAAAAGAGAGGGTTTATTTATTTATTTTTTCTGTTTAACTTGCTTTAACTAAATAATATTTATCATCAAGACATAGACCTGATGGGGTTTTTTCATATTTAGGAAATGAAACCTGAAAGTGACTCCAGCTTTTGTTTTGGACATCAGACCTAGTTACTATGCAGAAAAGTATGCTAAAGGCTGAACATTTGGTTCACAGCCTGAAACCTAACATGACATACTGATAGAGCACTGTGAAAAGTGAAGGAATGATGTAATTCCCTCTGCCGTCATAGTGGTTCTGTTAGCAGAGCTCTAAATCAAGCCTGCGGGTGTATGTTGACTTACCAATAATGACTCATTTTATTCAGCATGGCTTTTTGGGAGAATTGCTCCAGGCAACATGAGAGGTATATTAATACGGGCTGCCCTCCTTAATACCCATGAATGCTGCAAATGGAGTCGTTATTTATTCTTAATTGGATATATGTCTGCTGGCCCTGGTCAGAAGGTATTTAGTTTACAGCTGAATGGAGTTAAGAGGCTTTGCTTGGATAACCTTTCTCATCCACTCAGCAGAAGAAGACTCAAGAGTTCTGATTGGGTTTTGTTCTCTTTGCAGATGTGTTTGACTTGTCTCTGAGTGACTGCTGTTTGCAGGAAAATGATGAAACCACAGAAAATGGCATCAATCCAGAGCTGGCAAAGGTTGGTTAAATGAAAATTGAATTCACATAAAGTGTCAGAAAAGTAAAGTCTGACTTCTTTGTTTTACTGATGTAACAGACGATGGCAGGTTTTTCTTTAGTTTTTCTTCTGACGGTCTTCTTCCCAATGTCCATCCTGTTACAGTATATCTCTGAAACTGATGAGAGAATTCGGTCTGCTAGAAGAGAAGAACGTCTGAATCTGTTTTCTCTGGATCCCGACACTCCTGTAAAACTTATTTTACGTTATTTCCATTGAAACCACAAATATTGACTTAATGCATTCTTGCACTTTATGATATATAAGTGTTTCCCTTCCCACAGGTTCTGAGGAGCCCACGAACTGAGCATTCGTTATCCGACAGCACACCGGTGCGTCCGTTTGAAGAGAAGCTGGGCAGAAGGTTCATGATCACTTGTAAATCTCTCAATCTTATGCTGCAAGCGTGTGTCAACGAGAGTGAAACTGGACCAGTCACTAATGTGAGAATGAAATTGAAGAAATAATCATCTGATATCAAGTCAGGACCTGTCAAAGCACAGAAACTCTTAAAAATAATTTTGCTTTTTTTAGATTGAACCCTTCTTTGTATCGCTGGCTCTTTTCGATGTACGAGAAGGGAGAAAGGTTTCTGCAGACTTCCATGTGGACCTGAACCACGAAGCGGTGCGTCAGATGTTCGGAGGCTGCGCCAGCAGGACGGGGGCCCCGAGTACGGGGGTCCCAGCTCAGGAGAATGGCTTGTGCTCTCCTGCTGAGAAGAAGCCAGGTGACTGTCACCTCAGCCAGGACTTGGAGCAGTGGCTGTGTTTCCCCCAGCAGGTGCAAGAAAGTTCCTTTGTCAGACCACTCATTTTACTTTGCTTTCATCCTGTTTATAATATGTTTCTTGACCTGATTCCATGCAGGCTATTTTCTCAGTGACCAACCCCCATACAGATATAGTCATGGTGGCAAAAGTGGAAAAGGTGCTGATGGGAAATATTGCATCTGGCACTGAACCTTATATCAAGAATGCTGACTCCAGCAAGGTCAGGAAGGTTCTTTTTATTTGACTATTTTATAACTGTGTTACATCTGTGTTAAAATGGTTTAATTCCATTTTGCATATTTGTTCATATCTGTAACTGATTAAAACTAAGTAAAGCAAAGATTATTATATTTAGAGTCAATAGACCCTTTCAGAAGACCATACTGCTAAATGGCCAAACAGCCTACAATGTATTGATGCTCCCTCTGACAGTTCAGATGTCACCAACAGAGACATTCTCTGACTTTGCTCCAACGCGTTTTCAGAAAACATTGAACAGTGCGGGATCAAGAGAGGTGTGGAAAAAACCTCCCAGCTGCTCTGATGTGTTGCTGTCGCTCAGTCTGCTTTAGAGGAGTTTCAGGATGGCTCTTGCTCCTTATCATGTCACATAGATCAAAATACATCCAAGTGGGTCTTTGTCGGAGTTTGAGTTTGAAAATAACTGACTCCTACCATCGTTGTATCCGTGCTGCTGCACACGTTTAGTCTGTCTTTGTGCCAGTAAAGTTGGTATTTATTTCCTCCTCTACAGAAAGGAGCTCATGGACCCGGGGAAAAATATAAACCTGAAGGTTTAAATCCGAAAGGAGTTTAACT
Organism: Cynodonichthys magdalenae; assembly: GCA_031762555.1. NCBI lineage: Eukaryota > Metazoa > Chordata > Actinopteri > Cyprinodontiformes > Rivulidae > Cynodonichthys > Cynodonichthys magdalenae. The sequence continues at coordinate 13,918,323 of JARVJO010000330.1, forward strand.
ATGGTGGTTTGACTGAAACCTGTGGCAGGTTGGTCCCTGAAGGTGTCAGTCAGCACTACACCGGCCCACCTTTTCAGGAATAATCCGAGTAATGTTTCTGTCACTACCTCACACGGAGCTTAAGAGGTGCGACAAATGGGGGTCTCTCTGTCCCCTCTCCGCCTCCTTGTGTCTTCTGAATGGGCCGAAGTGGTCAGTACAGGGGTCAATAACATAAAGTGGCATCTTCTGAAAGAGCATAATGGAATTTAAGATGACCACCACAGCTAATGAACTTTGGCCAACACAAAATAGCTATAGCTCAGTCAGTTTTACAGATAATGGCAGCACGATGGATCAGTGGTTAGCACCGATGCCTCACAGCAAGAAGGTCTTGGGTTCGATCCCCAGTTCGGACCTGGGGTCTTTCTGTGTGGAGTTTGCATGTTCTTCTTGTGCTTGCATGTTTTTTTTCCAGGTACTCTGGTTTCCCCACCTCCAAAAATATGTACAATAGGTTGCCTTCAGGCCCAGGCCTCCCTTGAAAAAGAGATCTGTGATCTCAAAGGGATTTGCCTGGATAAATAATGGTAAATAAATAAATAATGAGATACATTTTGGTGTGTTAGCAGCTGGGAGTCATTTCCAACACATACTTCAAGTGCTAACAGATTGCAGTGGGTTGTACCTAATTTCTTAATAATTTAATACTGTGAGAACCAAATAGGAAGATCTTGTGGCCTGATTGTGGCCAAGAAGCCACCAACTAACAACCGCTTATTCATAGTGTCTTGTGTCTCAGAACAGGCTGTGAAACATAGCCTATAAAACATACTGTTAAAGGATTTATTTTAAGAAGAAATTGGCCTGATCTAATAAACTGTTCAGGCTGACATTTGCTAAATGGTTTTCCTGTAAAGCCAGGGTTTATCTTCTTCGCTGCATGCCAGGATAGTGCAGAAATTAGGTTTTTCCAAGATCCTATCCAAGTCGTTTTCTTGCCTTCCCTGCTGGCAGAGCTCCATGTGGTCCCTGTTTAAACAGCTAAGTGAATTAACAGACATTCAACCTGCTGCCAGAGCCATCATGTTAAACAACCCCCTGATTCGGGCTGTCACTCTGTCAAGGTCTGATAGGATTTAGAGCTGATCACATCCCATTGTATTCAGGAATGTAAGCTTTGTTTTTGTGGTTAAAATTGCTCTTTGCTTTTGTTTTGAGCAGACTGTGCAGAAGACTTTAAAATCCAACAAACAGTTTTGCAGCAAGCTTGGAAAGTACCGTATGCCGTTTGCGTGGTCCGTCCGGTGAGTGTCTTCAAGGCTTATCTAAACATGTTGCGCCTGGTTACCTTCATGGGTTATTGTCCTACTGAACAGTAATATTTGATGTGCCCATCTATCTTTGACAGGTCTGTGTTCAAAGACAGCCATGGAGCGTTGGATCGAGACACTCGTTTCTCACCTCTTTTCAAGCAGGAGAGCAACAAAATTTCCACAGATGATTTAATAAAGTTGGTGACAGAGTATAGGAGGTAAGATGGCTTCTGTGTGAAGATAGGTCTTAAGCTTTTCTCCAAGATAATAAACATGTTTCTAAATCTGGTGTCAACTTTTGTTTTGCAGGGCTGAGAAGAACAGCAAACTGCAGACCGTACCTGGGACACTGGACATTGGGTTAGACCACATCCCGATGGAGCATCCCAGTAGGTTTTTGTGTTAAGACAACACCTCCCCATTGTCCGCCTCTTTGCCTTTCTTTACTCTTTCAATAAATCTTTCCTTCAGACTGCGTGACTTCCTCATATGTACCGGTGAAGCCTTTCGAAGAGCTGAGCAAACATCAGCCCACTGTGGAGGTGGAAGAGTTTGTCCAGGACACCACCAAGTTCACCCAGCCGCACCGCGTCTACAGGAACCACGTCTACGTCTACCCCAAACACCTCAAGTACGACAGTCAGAAGAGCTTTGCCAAGGTGAGTGCAATTAAAAGAATAAATGAGCTCCCGCTTTAACGCTGATAAAAGGTTTAATTGCCACCAGCAAAGGTCTTTTTTTCTTGTGTTTTTAACTTGATTTTATTGTGCAGTTTTTATGCGTTACTTATTATTATTAATACAATGCTGTTCTTGTTTGCAGGCTCGTAACATAGCAGTCTACGTAGAGTTCCGCAGCTCAGACGATGAGGTTGCCAAGCCTTTAAAGGTATAGCATTATTCAAAGAAACACAAGTGCAAATGAGCTTTAAGTGATTTTCTTCACTTCCCTGTTAAGTTTTTATTTCTTTTTTTTTCCAGTGCATATATGGCAAGGCTGGAGGTCCAGTTTTCACTACAACAGCCTGTTCTACAGTCCTACACCATTCTCAGAACCCTGACTTCTATGACGAGGTGGGTTGGAAAAACAATAGAACAGAGGTCTTCAATGTTTTTTATCATTAGGAGCTGCAGTGTTGTAGAAGATTACAGCACTATTTGCAGGTTGTGTGCAGAATTCATGGAGGATCAGGTTGTGACTGAAGCATCATTCAGCTGGTGTTCTCACCTAATGTGTGCATTTTTGACTGAAATATATTTTCTGTCTCAATTTGCTACATGTTGAATTTGTGGTAATGTGTGTGCAAAGACAGAACTTTGAAAAAAAAAGTTAAAAGAATTTTACGACCCCATCGAAGACCTTTGAAATAGATGAAATTAAGTCATCACACACAAATTGGCCACTATTTCCCATGATGAAATGTTTTGTTATCATCTCAGGTGAAAATTGAGCTTCCCATCCAACTTCATGAAAAACACCATCTACTGTTCTCCTTTTACCACGTCACCTGTGACATCAACGCTAAGACGAATTCTAAGAGGAAAGAGGCCTTAGAGACACCAGGTAAAGATGGAGATAGACTTTGAGCATGGCTCTGTGATAATTAGTACTGCAGACTTAGTCTGAAAATGTGTTTGTTTTTTTAAGTGGGTTATTCTTGGCTGCCAATACTGAAAGAAGGTCGCATGTCATCTCAAGAGTTTAACATTCCTGTCTCTTGCAACCTGCCACCCGGATACCTCAGCATCAAAGAAGCCAGCAATACCAAGGTGAGACTAATAAAGACTGAAGGTAGGAAGTAAAGCATCAGGAGTGCAATAAAAACATTAATGCATTACATGTGACAGGCACAAGGGTTCAAACTACAGCTGTGCCTTTTTTACAGAATGGAGCTGATGTGAAATGGGTCGATGGAGGAAAAACTATCTTTAAAGTGTCCACAAGTGTCGTCTCCACAGTATACACTCAGGTAAAACTACAGATTGCTCATGCGCTAACTCAGTTTGAGCATCTAATGTAAAAACAACATGCAAGCAACTCTGCACTATTTAGGTTTTGGTGCATCAAGAAGGCAGAGACTGTTATTTGTGATAAAAACATTACTGTGTTGTTTTAATCCTAATATCAAAAATTAGCCTCCAATGACTAAAACAGGTCAGTAAAAGGTCAGCAAGTGCCTAAACAAAAGCTTAAAGTCTCTCAAATAAGTTATTCTTTGAAAAGAAGATTGTTACTTTTTACAATTATGGTTTCCACCAATAATCTTAAGCATTTCATGCCTTTTAAGCATTTTCTTTCCAACATCGTGTCAAAAAGAGGATAATTATCTTTTCAACTGAACTGTTTCAGGCAGAGGTTTAATCTCAAGTCAAATTTGCCTAAAACATCACTGTAACGTACTGAATTTCACATTCTTGCTTTAAATGTCATGTTAAGAAGATTTAGTTCACTAAACAATATTTCAGCTGCTGATCTTTAAGAATTTGTCTGTCTTTGCCAGGACCCCCACCTGAACCGATTCTTCCAACAGTGCCAGAAGAGAGAGCTCGACCTCTCTCAGCCTCCTACCTCCAACTTCCTCAATTGTCTGAAGGTCTGAGAAAAAAAAAAGACATTTAAACCTTTTAAAATCTCAGTAACTCTAACTCGGACAGAAAACAGAACCTCAGCGAACAAATGTTACACATCTAATTCATGCAGCACAGTATTAGAGTTTCAGCTTCTTTTCAATTTGATTTTATGTCCACTTTTTCCTTCTTTGTGTTTCTTTTCCTTTTTTTTCCAGGGTCTCCTCAGTATGGAGAGAATCCCAGTGATTGTCCGCTTCCTGCCAGTGCTCTTCAACCAGCTGTTCAAGGTTCTGACTCAGAATGACAATGATGAGGTCACTACTGCCACCACCAGGTAATCAGTGGTACTACATACCTTCCCTAACCCCTCATAATTTATAAGTTGGGACATTTTTGTGTGTGTTAAAGATTACCATTAATGTTTTTGATGAGTAAGACTCCACATTACTGTTATTCTGTGCCTGCAGAGTTCTAGTCCATATTGTCAGCAAGTGCCATGAAGAGAATCTGGATCAACACCTTCACTCTTATATCAAGGTATACTGGAAAAAAACAGCTGCATGTTTAGCAACTTTAGCAGTGAAGTGACTTTGTCGTTAAACAAGTTTGAAAAAACTCTTTATTTTGCTAGATATTTAAAGGAAATTTAATTTGTGCAAGTAAAAACAAAAGGAAAAGAAACACCAGTTTTTGTGAATGTGTGCAAGCAGGAGTATGGAAGGGCCACGTGCCCAGAGCGCTGTGCAAACACACACAGACACAATAAGAGCGATGAGGAGGGGGAAAGAAGAGACGGCATACCAGCCCTCTGCAAATCAGAAACACAAGGCACGTTTGTTTATGAGGGGGAAAAAAATTAGTGAGAGAATTAGAACAGAGAGCAGGAGAAACCACCAGACCCATTTGATGTTGGCCACAGAGCCAGAAAACTGCAGAGTCTGAAGAGGCAACAACAGAGAGCAGAGCTGGGAGGAGATGACCAGCACAGCTAATGAAACCAGGGTTGCTATGGCAACAGACATGGCATGATGCTCAGTACTAGTGGTGTTCAATTTTAACTGTTGAATGTGTTGGGTGTGTGAGTGTGTATGTGTATATGTTATTGTTATCTAGTGGGGACGATTTTTGACCCTTTTCCTGGTACACACAGCCTGGTGAGGACCCACTGTTCCTTATGGGGACAAAGGGTTTAGGACTAAGGTGTGAATTGAGGTTAGGTATAGGATCAGGTATGTAGTGGGGTGGTTTAGTGTAAGGGGCCAGGGTTAGGCTATAGAAATGATGGGTAAATGAATGAAAGTAACGTCAAAGTCCCCATGAGGATACAAGTACAAACATGTGTGTGTGTGTGAAGGTGTGTTTTTGCATGTGTTATATTCCCTCATCATTATTTTATTAATGGGAGGAACTGCAATTGGTGGAAGAACCGAAGCTGCTGGGTGGCAACACCCACACAAAATCTGTTTTATTAACCGACTCTACCTTAAATCAAAGATGTCCTTTAATTCTGCAGTATATAATCTTATTGCATACTTTTTATGATTGACAAGCCTTGCTTGGCTTATTTTTTATCTTCGTAGTTTGTGTTTAAGTCAGAAGCTCATGGCTTCAGGACAGTTCACGAAGAGCTGGCTAAGGGGATGACCTTTGACCTGAAGAGCAATGAGCAGACGGCCGTCAGGAATGTTCTCAAGGTTTGTCTTGACCTACTCTATCAGTTATAATACACATCATTTTACTTAAATCAGAATGATTTATTAGTTCTTCTAGTCTTACAAGCTTGGGAACAAACCCAAACATCTGCCTACTGTGTAACTTTTATCTGTGACTTAGTCAGAGGGAGTATTTTTTCTGGTTTCAGTTCTCCTGGTTCTTTTTTGAGCTCATTGTCAAGTCCATGGCCCAGCATTTGGTTGACTCTGACAAGGTCAAGGTAAGGTGTTCCTCTGTGTTTGGCACATCTGGTCCACTTTTCTTCAGATAAAAGCGTGTTTTCATTATTCATACTTGGTTCAGTGAGGTTAAGATGTTCTATGTTGCGCTCCAGCTGCCGAGGCCCCAGCGTTTCCCCTCTTCCTACCTGAGCCGCGTGGAGACGTTGGTGGAGACGGTGTCTGAGCACATTTTCTGGAAGTACAAAGAGCTGGCAGAGGAAACGCGCAGTGCCAATTTTGCTGTGGCTGCTTTTGTCAAAGTATGGACAAGATATGACTGAAATATTGTCATCCCTGAGCTAGATCTCTGGTTTGACTGTCTGTCTTGTTGCAGCGCTGTTTTACTCTGATGGACAGAGGCTTCACATTCAAACTCATTAGCAACTACATTAACATGATCACAGCTACAGACAGCAAGGTAAATAAAATGTGCCAGGGGTTTTTAAATGGAAAGAAATAACTTGTATGTTTCAACCACCACAATTTTATACATATATATATATATATATATATATATTTATTTGTGTGTTTATTAGGCCCTCAGTGAGCTGAAATTTGAGTTCCTGAGAGAAGTGTGCAACCATGAGCATTACATCCCTCTCAGCCTGCCCTTACCTTCTGCTCGAATCACAGGTGGGAAGATGCTGTAGCTCTCTGCCACCAGTGTTTATGTGGTTACTAGCATTCATGAAGTAGTTCATACTCATCCCTTTATTAACCCTCAGTCAGTCGTTGTTTTTCTTTTTCTGTCTTTTTTTCTCATTTAATTTGTCCATGTCAGATCATGCATCCCCAGAACCACAAAGCACTCCCGGTAAATACTTGATTTTTTGTTTTCTTGTTTGTCTCATTATTTGCTTCTTGTAACCAGATTCACCTGAAAGACACATAATGAAAGCAAATATTGTCCCGAGCTCTTATTTATGTGCAACTTGGTTAAAATTCGTTCACGTCTCTCTGTAGCCTCCGTTCCTGAGTACAACCTGACCGGAGAGTTCTGCAGGAAGCACTTCCTGACTGGCCTGTTGCTACGGGAGCTGGGCCTGGCTCTCCAGGATGAGCAGGACCTGAGGCATCTCGCCTTGGCCACCTTAAAGACTCTAATGGCCAAACACTCTCTGGATTCACGCTATGCCACCAAGGTAGTTAATGTGGAAAAATGAGTCCTTAGCACACAGCAGAAACCCTTCCATTATGACTCATCCATACAAACAAACACATACACACACTCACATGTGATTGATCACAGCAGCTGTGTTGTGTTGGTGTCCTAATGAAGGCTGGGGAGATTAGATCAAGTCTGAAATCTGCTCTGGAATAAACACTGGAAAGACTGTAGTCATTTCTGTTCAAATTGGAGTCAAAATCATGAGAAAACAAACTGCAATGGAAGAAAAAAGGGAATTAAGGTTTAGATTATATATTATGTTGTATTTATTGCATATGAAATACAAATAATATAATACATTGAATCACATTTAACATGATGTCATAAATTTCAAATATCACAGTCTTTATTTGTTTTGCTATAAAAATATCATGAAACTTTGCAACCTGCACTATTTATTATGATTGTTAAAAGAGGTCCTATTTGTCAGGTTGGTGAGTCTGCATTAAAGTGACGTATATTTCACCTGATGTGTTTCCAGGAGAAGCAGGCGAGGATAGCGTCCCTCTACCTGCCTCTGTACGGGCTGATCCTGGACAACATGCCACGATTCTTCCTCAGGGACCTTTTTCCCATCTACTTCACTTCTAGTGACCAAGTAAACTGACACACTGAATTTGTAATTATGATTGCAGTCTTCAAACATGTTATTGTAGCAAAACATTTGTGAACCTTTGGAGGTAGTTCTGCTCAATGAGTTTGTGACGGATTGCATTTGTTTTTACCTTGACATTATTGTTCGATGTATTTGCTGCAGTCACACCAGCAAATGTGGCAAAATCTATGAGTTTATGTTTACAAAAATCATAGTAGCTTATTGAAGAACATTTTCAACTTAGAAGGGTGATCAAATACTCAAGATAAGTATCTCCTTTCTTGTGTCTCCCTCCTTCCACTCCTCACAGGGCTCTCGAGATGATGTCAGTGTGGGAGGGGGAGGGGCTGTTACTCGCCATGGAAACTCCATGGACGCCTCCTTTTCCAAAGAAGTGCTCAACTCTATCACAGGTAGCCCTGTGCCACATGCACACATCTATTCTGGGAGTCTCTGTACTGTAGAAACGTGCTGATCCCCCCCTCCTCTGCACCAGCCTTTTCATCCTTGGCGGTTGCCACGGGTAACCAGGCGGACTCTCGAGGTTCTCTGATCAGCGTGGACTCCAACCCCAGCAACAGTGACAGGAACAGTGAGAAGATGGATGGATGTGAGAAGGTAAGAAAGAGGAACGTTGGAAAAAAAAAAAGTTGAAGATATCCAGAATTTTCACACATTCCATGTGATCGCTGGCAAAATAGGGACAAAACATGATTTTTTTTTAAGCTAAAATCCTTTGTCCATCGATATACTATATAATCCACCAACCATCAGTAGTTATATTGTTAGCTTTAAGAAAGATGATGGATATAAACCAACCATTATTTTATACTTTAAAATGCTGCTGCTAAAATGAAACATTTGTTGTTTGACTGTTTATAATTTCACATCCACTACTGTTCAAAAGTCTTGTGTAATCACTCTTTTTTTTTTCTATTTTGCTTTGAAGGAGCCAAACCTCTGTGTAAATATAAAAAGTGTTGTTTCTCAATAGTTTTTTTTAGACATTCTGAAGCTCTTTTAAAAATAAGAATTTATTTGAATTCTGCTGTTTATTTCAGTATCTGACCATTTTCAGAAAATGTTTATTTTGTCTGTTCCCACTTATCACAAGCCTTTAAATCATTGAGGTTCAAAAATGGTTCCCTGAACTCAAAATAGGAAATGAAATATTGTATTTGTTGCTGTAAATGTACAACAAGACACAATTCAGAAAATTTAGCAAAAGAAAACACATTCAAATAGGATCTTTGTGACAAAAGCCTGCTATAAAGACACAATTTATTCCCATTGTTTTACCTGAATCTATGAAAAACATTAAAGATGACATAGTTTGACACATAAAATAGTGTTTTAGTTCCAACAAAGTAATTCTCAAAGAGCTATTAGTGGAAAACTTGATCTGCAGTGGATGATTTTTTGTTTAGACATGACTTTGTGAGAGTGTTTATTTATGCCTGACATGTTTTCTTTTGTTCTCCAATTGATCCACATTTTTTAAGCACACAATGCACAACTTGTTGTCATAGTCAGGGACAAAGAGTGGAAAGACTTTCCAATAACCTGAGGAACTATTGATAATTATCAGTACAAAAAATAAAAGAAAGTTTGGCTCCTTGAAAGTATGAAGATATTAGTGGTGGTTTAAAACCTTTGCATAATTCTATTAACAGATTAACAACAACTAGTAACGTCAACTCTGGCAGCTGATTCTTCTGTCTGCGTTTCTGTCTTGATGTCTGTTTTTAGTTTGCCCGCCCCCAGTCTCTGATTGGCTATGGTTCCCGTTGTGACAAGCTGGACCAGGCAGAGACCCGCAGTCTCCTCATGTGTTTTTTGCACATCATGAAAACCATTTCTGAAGGTAAGAAGTGGCCGATTGCTGAAATAAAAAAACAAACGTCCATCTCAATTACTTCTGCGCCGCCAACTGATTGTATAAAAAGTAGTATTTTTTTCATCAGCCGGTTTGCTGCAGCGTATGACGTGCTCACGTTTGTTTATGGTTTCCAGATGTGCTGGTATCCTACTGGCACCGTGCCATTCACCAGGAGATCTCAGACTTCTTTAACATACTGGAGTAAGAGCTCTTCTTTCTTTTTGTGGAAGGAGTATCTCCATGGGTCCAGTTTGGCTGAGCAGAAGTAGCTCACAGGCAGAAAGGGGGGGGGGGGGGGGGGGAAAAAATTAAAA
>JARVJO010000330.1:13928111-13970215 GCA_031762555.1 Cynodonichthys magdalenae
CAGATGAAAATAACGGCCAAGCAGAAGAAAAACAGACTGTAATTCTAGTCGGATGTCCCAATCCACTGAGGAGCGCTTTAAATGAACTTTTTCTATTTCCTGTTTGTGGCTGCTCAGTTTAATTCTATAAAATGCATTTATTCTCTTATAAAACACAGATAAAACAAACCAACTTCTACTCTGCGTTCTTTGTAAATCACCTTATTTTTCCCCTTCAGGCTTTGTCTTCAACACTTCAGGTTTCTTGGAAAACGCCACATAGCAAGGTGAGTTTGAACTGTTTACTTTAGTTTTTGTTTGCCAGATAACACGCACCAGGTGTGGTTCGCCAGCTTTCGCTCTGCCGCTGCTGATATGGCAGCAGCTTATTAATTCTGTATACATACTGCAGCCAGGAGTTAGAACACCCCCACACCCTGATACATAATTCATATAATCGTGCTCACACATGGCTGCACCCACGTAAAAATAAACCAATCAGACACAGACATGCAGACATACTAATATGTGTTCCCGATGCGTGTGCACGCTCAGGGATGAGCTTTGAGAGGTGAATAAAGCGGGAAGAGACGTGGGGGTGTTGGGAAGGAATCACTGCTGGATTTTGTACTGTAGGAGTTGGCGAGGACCAGATGGGGGTTGTTCTCATGTGTCTGCTCTTTCTGGAGCAGAGCCACTGGCGCTGCTAGACTCCTCCATCTTCTGGTTCCTCTAGCTAATTGAATTAGCTTTTTCTTTCCCATTTCAGCAAAAGGATACTGAGATGTAAGCCTACCAAAAGCTGAATGAGCACTCTGCCTTTCTGTGCGTGGAAGAATTAGCTGAATAAAAAGTATCTGGAAGGTTGTAGCTGAGCATGTCTGCCTGTCTGGTACTACCAGCTACTTAGCATGCATTTGTGATTCCAAGTCAAGGGTGGATTCACCTTCTTATGTTTTTTTTGTGTCTCAGTCAGTGTGTAGGTCAGTGGTGATGAATTACATCAGCAGTGTGCAGCTTGAAAGGACGTTTAACTGATATGTCTGTTAGTAGTTAAAATCTGTGCAGAGTTGCTTACAAATAATATTTTTTGTAGAAGCAAATGAGCAAAGAAACATGAAGCTAGCATTTCTGGGAGGAATGCATATCACTCACCACCTTTCATGCCATAGGTTTAAGATCATTTTATGCTGTGCAGAAATGGATTTATAGCAGTTTAGGTCAAACTCTGTAAATGTTAGCTTATGTGACATTTTAAGATCTGTTAGCACATAGAGTATGTGTTGATGATCACTACCAGCTACTACCACGCCTAGCTGTGGCAGCCATCTTGAATTTGGTTGGCTCCAACAGGTAAACAGTACTTTAAATGATTACTGTCTGAGTTTCATTCAAATCTGGCCAGTGGTTCATGAGATTTATTGCTAACTCTACAGACAAACACACACTTCTATCCACATATATCTATGCCTGTTTGTCCTTTGAAACAAAAGAGGTAAAAAATACATGATTAACAGACATTTTTACACTGAAATCAATTTCTGGAAGTCATCTCAAGACCCTGAAGTTTGTGCTTCATGACAAAAATGTACAGGATGTTTTCCTCCATGTGCAACATTGTGGGGGTGATACAGTTTCCATTGTGGTCTGTGCCATCACTCACCCTCTGTGCATGCTGCTGCTGTTGATGGACTTTGTATATGATGCACAATTATTGATCTGCAACATCGCATGCAGTTGTTTCCTGTTGCATCAACTTGTTCTGTGTTTACACAAAATGTCACTGAAGATGTAAACATGTTCTTTTTTTTCTCATGGTTTGCAAATAACTCCTACCCTGCTTTGGACTCCACTTTCTTTTGCCTTGTTTGTATCACATTAGCATATGTTGAGTGTCTGATTATTGAAATTGATCTTAACGTTCTGCCTCATCACATTAATATATTTTAATTTCTGCATCTTTCATTGTTACATTATGCTAACCCAAAGCTTTTGCTCTCCAACACGCTGCTTAGATCTAATTTAGCATTTTGTTTTTTTACAAAATATTCTTAAAGCAAAACTAAAACTATGGACTCGTTTCCATCTGGCTGACCTCCATCACTGTATGAGCTGATCTTTACTCTGACTGCAGCTGCTCTCATCACCCCAAGTTCACGTTGGAGATCTTGAATGCTTTCAGCATTTCATTTAGCCTTGATAGCAAACACTGTGAGGCAGCTGCCATTAATATTTAAGACATTAAAAGTGCAAAAGCAGTTGTGCCCTGCAAAGTGTTTACAGTAAGATTTTATTTTGTATTGATTGCTGGCATGCTCCAACATCTATTAGCATGCAGCTAACAGATCACTGACTGATAATGAAGGATGCTAAAATGATAATTTGCCTTAACCAAACTAACGTTAGCTCTGATGTGGTTGGCTTGTGAACAGGAAGCTAGCAGCGGCAGTAAAGCTGGCCCAGTCAACCCATGCCAATGGCACCCTGAAGGCCTCTAACAACCCTACCCAGTCCTCTCAACCCTCAAGCATCTTCTCACAATGGTAACCATCTTCCACCTCAGCCAGTTAAACCAAGGATGCTTCTATTCCTAATGTTTTTGATTGGCTTTAACACCAGTAGATGAAACCTAGTGTCAGTGTAAACACTTAGATACAACCAGATGAATTCATTTATTCATTGTGTTTCCATGTCACAGAATGGAATTGTGTACCCAGCATGTTTTAATTGTTTGGTGTTGTCTTGTGTTAATGTACTTTGCTTCTATATTTCAAAGTTTGTTTTTAAGTTCAATGCAACAACTGCTGTAGTAAAACCTCAATAATGTTATGTTAAGCTTGTGCCGCTGTTGTCTCCAGGATGACCTCCGGAGGGGAAGGTCACCGACAAGCTCGCTCCCAAACCATGCCCATCATCCGGGGCAAGAACGCCCTCATGAATCCAAAGCTTCTGCAGATGATGGAAACAGGTAACACACTACATGACGTCATTGTGATGCAGCTATTATTTTAATTTTATTTTTTTTGGTAGGTTTATATGATTCGTATCTAATTTTGTTTCCAGACGGGAGCATTCAGGACGGGGACACGCTGAGTCCAACAGACATCGAAGCCAACTTGTCCACAGAAGTGTCTCTTACTGTGCTGGATGTACTGGAACTCTTTGTTCACCATCATAAAGTCAGTCACTGTTTTATGCTACAGTTAGTTTAGGTACATTTCTTACTGTTTTGTTCAGTAAAAGAAAACCATTTTAATTCATCCAATGAACAATGATGACCTTTGATCATTTTCCAAAAACATTTTTTTTTTTTGGCAGGCACAGTATTTTGTCATAACAACGGCATAAGAGTAACTCTGTTCTATGCAAAAATTAAAATTAAAATTAAAAAAATGTCCAATGAAAAGGTATTTTGTTGAAAACAGGAGCTTGAGTTTAAAATCTGAGCTAACTGATGCTCTACTGCCACCTAGTGGCTAAATAAACGTTTAAACACTAACAGAAAAGCTTCTACTCCTGTGAGATAACTATCCAGATTTCGTTAAAAATAATAAGATAAAACAATAAAATGCTATACTTTTGAACTGAAATATTTGACTGAAACAAGTTATATTCTTGTTTTGCAAAATTGAATGCTGAAAACAGCAAGTTCAAAGAATACAAAACCTGATAAATTCCTTTTAGGAAAGTAATTCAGGACAGTGTCCAGATGTGAGGATCCTGGACACTGTTATTACTATGATGATGCATTTTCCCATGGAGCAAAGAGATTTAAAGACTTTTATTTTTAAAGAAATATCAACTAAGGAATATTTTCAGGAAATACAATCAGATTAAAAATGTATGATATAATATGAAATAAAACTCAAAATAAAAATTCAGTCCTGCTAATTTGTGATGTAACCAAAATGATCATTTTCTATAAAAAAAGAGGGAACCTGATCTATGAAAAGTGTTTTTTCTTAATGAAATTATGCTTTTTTAAATTTCAAGCAGTCATAAAACTAAAAAGAAGGCGTACTCGATGCTATAATTTATTTCTTCCTTGTTCTTGAGTGATTCCAGATAAAACTGCCATTAAACATGTTTAATGTTTTAAATTTTTTTCCAGAATGCCCTGTTGCTTATTTAAGTCTATTGAGTTGTAGGGGTGTAACGATACATCGATCTATATCGATATATCGATTTGAATGGGTAATAATTCAGTTATATCGAGGCAAAATGAAATATCCATCTATATCATCATCATATTCTCGATGTGAATCGATATCATATGTCCATCTAACAGAGTCATTGTGTTAGATGGGCATATGATATTGTATTATATCGATCGCAGACTTGTGAATTGAATTGAAATCATATCGTGACAGACTTTGTGATATCATCGATACATCGATGTAATATCGTATCGTGATAAAGCTGGTGATTTACACCCCTATTGAGTTGTATCAGTATTTTTTCTGTTTTCAATTGAAACTTTCATGTTTCTTTTTTTTTCCTCTCTATTATTCATTTGTGTAGAAGCAGTTGCTGCAGGATGATGGTCAGAACACACTGATGAAGAAGGTGCTGGACACCTACTTACTCTTCTTTCAAATCAACCAGTCGACTGCAACTTTACGACACGTCTTCGCTGCACTTAGGCTCTTCATACAAAAGGTCCAGCGGACCTCATTTAAACATTTTGCAGAAGAACCTGTCTAATGTTTGTTCTGTTTTTATTTAACCTTCCTCTCGTTCTTTAGTTTCCCAGTGCGTTCTTCCAGGGAAAGGCAGACCTGTGTGGCTGTTTGTGCCACGAGATCCTGAAATGCTGTAACCATCGATCCAGCTCCACCCAGACAGAGGCAGCTGCTCTACTGTACTTCTTCATGAGGCAAAACTTTGAGTTTACAAAGGGCAAATCAATAGTCCGCTCCCATCTGCAGGTCAGTGAGCCCTAATTTAGATGAATGCAGGAGCATCACACTGGTAGCTGAGCCTTTACCTCCCCTGCAGGTCATCAAAGCTGTGAGCCAACTGATTGCTGATGCTGGAATTGGAGGGTCGAGGTTCCAACAGTCGTTGGCCATCATCAATAACTTTGCCAATGGAGACGCACCTCTGAAGGTACGGGAGGTTTTAGAGTCCTAATAAGTGGACGTATTCCTCAGGTAAATGTAATGGATATCCTTCACACCCTGTCTTTAGAACACCCCGTTCCCCGCTGAGGTGAAGGACCTGACCAAACGGATCAGAACAGTCCTGATGGCCACGGCTCAGATGAAGGAGCACGAGAAAGATCCAGAGATGCTGGTGGACCTGCAGTATAGCCTGGCCAACTCCTATGCTAGCACCCCTGAGTTGAGGCGCACCTGGCTGGAGAGCATGGCCAAAGTTCACGTCCGCAACAGCGACTTGTCCGAGGTCACGCGTGTTACATTTCTTAATCTGAATACCTCATAAATGTTTGAAAGAAGATGAGAACTTTGTCTGAAACCAATGCATCTGCTGTTCCTTTAGGCTGCCATGTGCTACATCCACATCTCAGCTTTGATTGCCGAGTCGTTGAAGAGGAGAGGTGAGCTCACACTTTCTGCTGCTTCCACTTTAAAAGGAATAATCTGGTCTTTTTTAAAGTGATGTCCTGTCAAATATTTATCAAGTTATCAGTCACGGAGTACAGAGTGTGGAGAAAAGGTGCAGACAATGAGAAAACAGCCATGAATGAAACAAACTGTATCATGCAAAAGTATAGAAGTTTAACATTAACTAATGCAGTGTTCTTTCACATTGCTTTGTCTTTTTATTTTTACTTTTTTTATAACTTTTTTTATAACTTTTGTTTTATGTGAACTTGCTGTGCATCTCTGCAGATCCGTCTCTGTCATTAAAGCACCATATAAGTTCAGACCATTTACCATTTACCATTCTCATACTGCCAGTTACTAAAGATCCTTCCATCTAAATAGCATTTCAAGTAGAAAAAGAGATGAATATCCGTCCACAGTGTCCGTTTCTTTGATCCTATGTGTGTACTCTTTGTGTCTGAAACTCATTTGCATGAGCTTTACTCACTGAGCCTGTGCTCCAACAGCTTGTATAACATGCCAGTTCCTCAACTGATTGTGAGCCTTGTCCTTGAGCATTAAAAAAAACAAAACGCAAATAGACTTTGTAACCCCGCTGCTCCTCCTCCCCTCCAATCAAACAGGCTACTGGAGAGCCGACAAGGCCGGGATGTCGGGTGTGTCCCCTGAAGAAGGCCCTGTGTTTAACTGTAGCTCCTTACTAACCTCCTCCCGAGATCAAGACAGTGAGTGTGTGCGCCTGGGGCCTGCTGGGTGGTGGGGCTCAGGAAAATGTCTGCATTTGTGTGCTTTTAAAACCCTTTAATAATGTGTAAGATACGTTGCACGATTCCCATTTTAAAAAGGGATATAAATGTTACCTGTTAAATCTTCCACCAGAATGTTTTTATACGAGGAGTTTGTTGTATATGGTTTTTTTATGTCTTACCCTGATTACATTTTTACCTATTTGAAATCCCAGCATCCTTCTCTATGGGCTGGGCAGCGTTTATGTGCATCAGCCCCAACGTTAAGGAGGAGGGCGCCATGAAGGAGGACACTGGTACACAGGACACACCGTACACCGAGGTCAGTGAAAGCCTCTCACATTACTTATGAGTCAAAGCAAACATTTAGCAGGTTTTTAGCCTGAGAGGAATCTGGAAATAACTGGCTGAACGCCGTGTTCAGGACACCCTGGTGGAGCAGCTGGAGCTGTGTGTGGACTATCTGTGGAAATCTGAGAGGCACGAGCTCATCGCAGACATCAACAAACCTGTGATTGCTGTTTTTGAGAAGAGGAGGGATTTTAAGGTGTCTCGTCCATCTGCTTTTTCTTCATCCTCTTATGTACAAGCAAGCACAAAAACACAAGCTAACACTTCAACATGTGCTTCTGTGTGCTCACAGAGGCTGTCAGAGCTGTACTACGACATCCATCGCTCCTATCTGAAGGTGACGGAGGTAGTGAACTCTGAAAAGAGACTCTTTGGACGCTACTACCGTGTGGCGTTCTATGGGCAGGTGAGCGACAATTAGTGCACAAGAAATGTACTCAACCGCTGTACACACAGTCATTAAAAAACTATTTATATGCAGATTATGAGATTTTTAAACAGATTTAAAATCAGCAAAGGTGACCTAATTTTCAAAATAAAAGTCTGGTTAACCAATATTTCTCTTGGTTTGCTCTAAACCCAGGCAATGCTCAGTTTGGGTTTAAGAAGTGAGATGGATCAATACATGCAGATTTTTTTTTCTCTCTGTAAACATTTAAAACTTAAGAAGGGGTCTAGACGGCTGATCATGAGTCGGCATTCTTAATTTCTCTGTCTGCTCTTTCCTTTCTTTTTTTTATATATTCTAAACCAAGATTGCGGTAAGTGTTTGAAGCCCTTGACTTTTCATCTTCTTCAGTGCTAACCACTTTTACCTCTCTCCTCCTTTTACCAATAATAACATCTCGTACCCACTGAAGGCTTGTGTGAAGCTTGCTGTGGTCCATCATACCTGCAGTCATTTTCAACGATGCAGTCACTTCCTGTCTCCCTCAACATTATGAAAAGGCTGATGTCCAAAAAAGAAGATGCCATTTAATAAACCTCATTTATACCTGTACCATTTGATTCCGGTGTTCCTTTAAATATGTCCACATGCTCGCATCCAAAACTTAACACGATCTCCCCTGTTAGTGCTGAGTGAAGTACTCTAACAAAAAAGTGTTTTTTGCACATTATGCTCCACTCATGGCAACATAAATCAGAATGATAAAAGCAATGTGATCTAGTTATCTTTGCATTGCAGCTACAAAAACACTGACCCATCCACTGGAACGGGCTTTGTTAATGCATAAGTGTGTGTGTGTGTGTGTTTCGTAGGGTTTCTTTGAAGAAGAGGAGAGCAAAGAGTTCATCTACAAAGAGCCGAAGCTCACGGGTTTGTCAGAAATCTCCCAGAGATTACTCAAACTTTACTCTGACAAGTTTGGAGCTGATAATGTCAAGATGATTCAGGACTCCAACAAGGTGATTCATTTAGTCATGAAAACAGAAAAAGACTTGCTAGCATGGATTCTTAATCTCTAATCTGTTTTGAATCATTTTTGTGCTTAACTTTATTTAAATGCAGGTGAATCCCAAAGATCTGGACCCCAAGTTTGCCTACATTCAGGTGACATATGTAGTGCCCTACTTTGACGAGAAGGAGCAGCAGGACAAAAGAACAGATTTCGAGAGGCACCACAACATCAACCGCTTTGTGTTTGAGACGCCGTTCACTCTGTCGGGGAAGAAACACGGAGATGTGGAGGAACAATGCAAGAGGCGCACCATACTGACCAGTGAGTCTCAGCTCAGGTCTTTTTCTACACAAATTCTCAATCCAACTCCAAAACAGCTGAAATTAGGCTCCCTGTTATCTTTCTAATTACATCTTGCTTTATAAAATGGTTTGCAAAAATTGTTCCGTAGTTTAAAATGAGGAAGACGCTGCTCTGACCAGCAGATCCTTGTTTCTCTCATTTTTTTTTATTTGTAGCGAGTTCCAGCTTCCCCTATCTGAAAAAGCGTATCCAGGTGGTGGAGCAGCAGAGCACAGAAATGAACCCGATCGAAGTAGCCATAGATGAGATGTCGCGCAAAGTCTCCGAGCTCAACCAGCTCTGCAACATGGAGGAGGTGGACATGATCCGGCTGCAGCTGAAACTGCAGGGCAGCGTTAGCGTCAAGGTGGGGGAAGTTTGTCCAGTGTACAAATGCCTTTTCCCAATGCTTGGGTTTTATGTCCGCTGATTGTCTCTGTCCAGGTCAATGCAGGACCTATGGCTTATGCCAGAGCATTTTTAGAGGAGAAGAATGCCAAGAAATACCCAGACAACCAGGTCAAACTTCTTAAGGAGATCTTCAGGTAAACACTGTGGTCAATAGAGACTTCTATCAGCACATTATTTGAAAAATTGAAACAAATCTGTGCAGAATTTATGCGTATCTTACCAAGATGGTTGAAGCAGTAGTTCAGATTTTTTGAAAAGTTATGAACTATCAGTGTCTTACCTGTCATAGATAGCTTGTTGAATAGATTTTATGTGTTCACTTTTAATGTTGTTAGTCAAACGCTGAATTCTCCTCTGCAGATGGTTTGCAGAAGCCTGCGGTCAAGCTTTGGACGTGAATGAGCGTCTCATTAAGGAGGACCAGCTGGAGTACCAGGAGGAGATGAGAGCTCACTACCGGGACATGCTCACCGAGCTGTCCGGCATCATGAACGAACAGGTCTCACAAAGCCATGAGCCATAGGTGTCCACATTTTATTACCATTCTGCTTTTTGTTTCGCTTTGCTTGTTTTCCTGGTTTAGCTGCATTACCAAGCATCGTCTTTTTGCTGTGCTTCATTTTGATGTGTTTCATAAGTTTCTGTGGAATCTGCTTTATCTTTATTATTTTTCCAACCTTTTCTCTCATTGCAGCTTGAAAAAAATGTGTTCATACCTTCAGTACCCCCTCTCTATCTAACAGTTTCTGTCCACTCTTTCTAAAACTGGTATGTCATGACAAGTTGGTTCATAAAAGACATTTTGCCACCTTGCTACTCGCTGTCACTTTATCTTTGCCTAATATTCCAGCTTTTCTCCAGCAGAGTAGCACACAGAGGGGTGGGTTGTACTGAGAGTGGAAGGGACTGCCCTGAATGGGGGGGTTGGTTGGTGTTTGACTGATGTAAACAAACACAGGTGAATTGATGCCAAGTCAATGATGTTATTAAAAAAAAGACAGTGAATCTTCGGGAAATGATGTATGTGAATATATGATTTTGATATTTTTCTCTTTTGCACATCCTATGTTGTCAGCATCTATTTATATAATAAAAATACAACCAGAACACATCCACACTGACTGTTTTCTAAATGAAATAACAGAAAAGACATTGTAAAAATGTCAGATTATAAAAAGTAAGCCTTAATGAATGTTCTTTATTTGGAACACCTACTTTCTGATTTTAATTTGAGCCCATTATGTTTGAGGAATCCAGCCCACTTTGTTAACAACCCACCTCTCTGTGTTCTGCAGAAACTCCTTTCCTCACCTATCCCTGTTGTGCTGGTCTTGATCCTTTCTTTATTTTGCATTTTCTTGATCCAACACCACTTTTCTATTCTTACTCTTGTCCAGATTCCTCACACAAGACAGACAGGAACGGAGCGACACAGCACCTATTGAATGGCCTTCATAGACCTGCCATAAATCTGTTGTGCCAGCTTGAGCTCTGTTTGTTTCTGATCGTACTTTTTTAAAATTTCCTGCTGCACAGAGGCAGATTAGTGGAACTGTGACCGGCGTGTGTAGAAAACAGAAAAGAAGAAGTGTGTAGACCGTGGTTGTGGTTGTCTGTTGTCCTGTTGATGAATTTTAGACTGTCTACAAATAGAGACCAGGCTCCTGGACTGTTTGTCTTGGTTGTAGAAGCTCCAGTTCTGGAGGTGTAGATTCTCCTACCCTGTCAGCTGATTAATCAAAATACTGACCGCCACACTCGCACACAAGCCCACGACATGCGCCTTCTGTCCAAAACCCCGACCTTTTTACAGAACCGTGACCTTACTGAGGTGGATGTGCGTTCAGCTACGTAAAATGTAGCTTTTCTGGTGCATTTTTATGACACTTTTTTTTATATTTGTTTATGAAATATCAACATACTTCAAGCTATCTAAAGAGGACAAATGTGACAAATAAAAGGGATTTAAATGCAGGTCTTAAGAATCAAATGAACTGACTGCACCTCCAGTTCTCATTTGAATGTAGAGCAGCTCCTCTTTGCTACTTTGTACCCTTGATAACATTCTGGAAAAAAAAAGTCAACATGCCAATTTTCAAACGGTAACAAGAAAAATATGTTTTGTAACATTTTTATAATTGAAATTGCATTGTTACAGTTATTAGCTACTGTTTTAAATTGTAAATAAGAATTATAAATATTTAAAAAATTGTTTCAAGTGTTTCCGTTTTTTTATAAAACATACAGTATATAAATATTTGTTTAGCTGAATTGAAAAAAGAAAATGGGAAAAAAAGTTTTGTGTATAACATTTAAATAAAATTTTGTTAATGTTGAACATTATTGATTGTTATTTGGTCATTTTTCTCTTTAGTGTTTTCATATATGTTATTTATGTTCAATTCAACTATAATAAAAGGGATAAAAATATATTTTTTAAGTGTTTTACTCAGAAACTACAATACAGGGACGTATGAAAACCCATTTCCACCACTTTGTTGAATAAAAAAAGATATAGTTAGGTCATCATTAAGATGCTTTTTTTCAGAGTGGCAGAAAGGGGCTTCCATAGTGTGCACGACCTCAGTGCACATTGAAAAGCTTTCCACTAAAACCAGCTTCAGAGGTGGATAGAACATTTTGGACCTCCTCTGAATGGGGTCTTGATCTGAAACTACTTTTTGTTTATTTGCTCCACATATTTTAGTTTAAATGCATTTAGTTTTGATCCTGTAGGACAACCTTCTAAATTGAGATATTGAGGTGAACCAACTCAAGCAGCAAAATGCACATCATTGGGTAAAAAAGGGTTAAAAAGCAAAGCCTGTTTAGCTGAGGATTCAACTTCCATCCTTAGGAATGAAATGCATAAAATGTAGACTTTATTAAATGAAACTCAAAACCTGAACACCTTTTTTCTTAGCATATCATCATTGTTGCCTTTAACTGGTTCCTGTACATGGCATAAACAAACTATATGAAGAAGGGTTCATTAAACTGGCTTAAACTTAGTAAAACAAATGTGATTTGGTTTTCAGTGAAAGTAAAATTACATTAAAATTAAGCATGCCCTCTAACAAAAAACTGTTTCCCTGGGATCTGATGTCCATTTGTTTTTGCAGTTGTTGGATATAACTACTGACTGTGTACAGAGAAAGAATAGATGAAATGTTCTTTACTTATTGATACTAAGCCTGGGGTTTGGACACTGTACATAAAATAGGTTAAGTGGCCCTGAACACAGCCAGTAATGAAATGCAGCATTTGATCACGTGCCTCTGTTTTGAACAGAACAGCTGACACATTTATATCTCTGTCTCTTCACTCTCGCTCTGTTGCACCTGAGGTGCAGCAGATAGAATTACACAGACCTCCTATAGCACATCTTCTTTACAAACTATTGTCCCTGCAGCCTGTCAGCAGTTCTCTCCTCCTGTGTCTCATCTCTCCTGCCCCCCCTGACAGCTGTATGGAAGCCTGATTGGGTTTCTGTTCTTTACAGACCGGTTCATTTGTGTCTGTCTCTCTCTTACACGTGGCCTTCATTCCAACAGGGTCAGGTTGCTCTGAGCCAGCACCAAACCAAACCTGGTCATGCTGTGCTTACAGCTTAAAAACTGCAACTTGTTTTGACTTACCTTGTTTTAGATAGTTTCAAAACTTTTGTCTGTTTGGTTTTATACGATCAAGCAAAGGTGCAAAGTGTCTCTCTTCAAGCAGTGTTAGTAGTGTGAGTGTAGATGAATTTGTGTTGTAGCCTCATGGGTCATTTGGACAAAAGAGCTGCAGGTTCAAATCTGTCATGTCCTGAAACTTCTCAAGTGTCGAATTTAGCAAAAAGTGTAAGGCAACTAAAAGGCAACAAGCCTCCCTACAAGTTGGTTTATTCAGTTATGACCCTCTTTGGAAGCATGAAAATGAATAATTATTACATACATATCTGTCCTCACACTTCCAAACAGTTTGGGAACAAATATGAAGACTAAATAATACATATTCCAGTCAAGTTTGACCTTTTATTTCAGTATGATAATATGTTAAAAACCACACAATGATTTCCAGTTATGTATAAATATTTTACTACAAGTAAAATTATTTTGACATGTTTTGCTACTTTTGCGAATTATGAAAAATTCATTTAAATCTCAATCGAGACATCAGTACAACTAGAGGTTAAGTTGTCAAACTGCTGCGTGGTAAAAACAAAGCAAGGCTCTTATAGGTCTACAGTTAGAAAGAAAGCACTTGTGGAGTGCGCATTTAATTTACCCCTGCTTGGTTTTCATGAAACTGGACGCCAGGACTGATGAATAAAATATCCGCAGCGTGGAGCTGGCTGCTCACTGGAGCTCTTTCAGCTGGATAAGTGGTGAAAGGCGACATAATCTACCCCCCGCATCAGGATCTGGACTGAGATTGAGACGCGCAGAGAGACTAAAAAGGCGCACAACGGGTCAGGACAGGACGGTCTCTCTTTTGGAGCAGAGGGGCAGCAGCAGCATGTTAAACCCGCAGCAGCAGCACGGCGGGGACTTGCTCGTGCACGACCCGCCTCCGGTGTTTGGGAAGCCTTGGTACTGGCAGCGCAGCAGCAGCACCATGGAGAGCACCCGCAGCCTGGCGCAGGTCATCATGGAGATGCGCGACGAGATCAAGAAGCTGGAGGCGGAGAACAGAGAGCTCCGCGGGGAGTGCGCTCAGGATTCATCCGGACACGGGTCAGGAGGAGCCTGTGATGGGTTCTCAGCGGGAAAGGAGCAGGAAGGGATCGTAGAGAACCCTTATGGGAACCTGAGACGGAATGCGTCTGCGCCAATCCTGGAGGGACAATTCAAAGGTGACTGAACAGATCACTGCAAGCTTTATGTCTTGATTATAATCACCATGAGCTTTAAAGTTTATCATTAAAACATGAGCATTCCAAAAAGTAAACTGTAAAATGTTCTCATTGAAGAACAGCTCAATTCTTAAGTAAAACAGGTTAGATGCCAATAGCCTACAAGACATTTTAAAAAAGAAAAGAAAAAAAACTGTTGTGCCTTTTTGTCTTTCTACACAGAAAAGTCTGTCATGACTGTTCGACGGTACTCTACAAGCTCCAACCTCTCTGGGATGGTGGTGAGAGATGGTCGGGTTGACAAAGCCGAGCAAAGTAACTCTGCATGGGGGAGACTACAGGAAGAAATGCAGCCTGATAGTGATCTGTTTAATAACTCAGACAAAAGAGAGGTGGAGGAAGAAGTCACTAACCGGCACTCTCTGCAGGAATATGTTCAGAAAAACAGGTGCAAAATGTTATTTTCAATCCAATGTATGACACACCAGAAGCTTCTGTTCGTGAGATTATGGTCTTTTATAGTGGGGTTCAATGGAAACATGAACAATTAATATCTTACTTGTTGTAGAAAAGTCTTTGAACAGCCTCTTTTTAAAGAAATAGTTAACTTCTAAACTGATGGCACCACTTTTACACATAATTCAACACATTTTTTAACTCAACTTTCCTAATGTGTATTTCCAGCTGCAAGGTAGCGCGACCCTGTTGCTGCATGACCTGTTCACCTGTTCCCCCATGTTTTGTCTCATGTATGTTTTCTTGAATGGGTGATCTTAACTTAGTCTCATTCTACATTGCATCCCTGATGTTGTGTTGAACGACAATTAAAGCATCTCATCTCATAATTATTATGCCAGAAGAAATATTATTGCATACCTGCTTACCAGGCTGCATTGGATGTGCTACAGCTAGCTGCTGCTGCTGTTATTTGCACTTGTAACCATAAAACTGACAGTGGGGTAAAGTTTAATATGAAACTTTGGGGGCTGAATTAAGACTGAAGCAATCCACTTCAATCCTGGCCTTGCCTGATTTAGTCATTGATTTTGTTTATCCACACAAAATTATTTTTATTTTCTCCAATCCAAGTTCATTTATAAAGGGTATCTACAACAGGTAGGATATTATTGGTTTACTGAACCCCACTGAATCTGAACAGTAGCTTTACTGAATTTAAAGTTGCTTTTTTTTCTTTAAATTAAAGTTTATTTTTATTTCAGGGCCAAGGTAAAATCTGTATCGTTCCTTTTACCTGTGGAAGATATTTACACCAACCGACCTGTTCTGACCAAACACCTGGAAGAGCCTAAAATCACTGGTCTGGCTTCCATAAGTGAGACCGATTCCTGAGAGAACTTCTGAATATTTTGAACTCATCGTTGTGACTCTGAGCAGACTCAAACTGGACTTCTGTGGCCTGATGTGAACGAATCTCCTTATTTAGGTCAGTTTAGATTGGGCTCGTAATGAGTAAACTAGTGGAGCGATTTTCATCACACCTGATCACAAGCACTGAAGATTCTGGTTACAGGTGTTGCTTTCAGGTGGCCATGGCAATCTAAGCCTGGTCAGCAGTGATGAGACATGGGGCCCCTCTGCAGAGAGGATCAGGTGTCCAGACTCCTCTCCTTTACCTGAGCTGTTGCTTCAAGGTGATACGCACACACCTGCAGGTGACAGACCTTTCACATGCTGGCCTCTGACTCCGACCTTGTGAGCAGCATCATTATTTATTAATGTTTCTCCTAATAATGAAGACTGAAATGCATAGAACACCAAGGGAACCCGTGACCCACTTTCCAAATGAGTGATGGTTTGAAGCCCAAATCCTACCCTCCTGATCCTGCATTCATGTGTCCAGTTTTCTTTGGAACAAACCAGTTTTCCACATTTACAGTGAAATAAACTGAGCTATTACTGATGTCATACTTGTATAAGAGGATTTACTAGAACTGTGACTATTATAAAGAAGCCAATTTTAGCATAAAACAAACTTTATCCTTTGTTCTATTCTTACTAAAGGCTAAAGCATTTAATTGAATGTGAATTTTTACAAGTTAGAATAAAACTTCATTTTGTTTTTTTAGTAGCAATAATTTCAGGTTGTTTTGTTTCCAAACTGAGAACATCATATATCTAATATTATATATTATTTCTTTGTTGTAATGGATATGCTTTTAATTGTCGTTCAACACAACATCAGGGATGCAATGTAGAATGAGACTAAGTTAAGGTAACAATGCTTCTTGGCAATAAATCTTATAATTGGCAGCACCTGGGGGTACCAGACCAGAAGCTCAAAACAAGGTCAATAACTGCAAAATAAGCTGCTTGACAGAAAAGATTTGGCTGATTTTTCATGTGTGCAACCCACATCCTCAGCTCTACTGCTCATTCCACAGCTGCATGTTCCTTACAAATGTGGCACCATCTAAAAGATAAATGAACAGGCTTTCAAACAATATATGATTAATTTCCAAAAAGCATTACAACAAATAAATAATCTACCAAACACAAATTTCCTAACTTTTTGTGCCAAGTTAAATTATAGGAAGAGCCTGTATTGTGCTCACAATCTTTTGCTTTGATTTTACAGTTTTAAAAAGAAAAAATGCACAGGAAGAAATATTTTGCACACTGCAAATGTTGCAGATTCTGAGGCAGGACATTTTAATCTTTACAGATTAAGTAAGGTATATTTTTCACAAATTTCCAGCCACGTTCTTTTGGTTATATTTTAATTAAAAGTTGTCTCACATCTTGTCTTCATATTTTACAGCTACCAGCAATTTAATATACTTTGTAAAAATATACACAAAGTTTTTCCTTGTGGATTATTGAAAGAGCAACTAAATGTGTATGTGAAATCAGCTTATCGTGTCTTACACCGTTTGTCCACGTGCAGGTTTTTGCTCAAGATAATTTGCAGTTTTTCTTGTCCATTGGTCACAAAAACACCAAAAAACTTGCACTGATCACATCCAAATCCACAAACATGAACAGAAAAAAGGCTAATTCATTGAGTTTTTAGTGAATAGCACTAAAGTCATAATGTCATAAAAAAAACTAATAAATAAAGCACAGGCAAAATTTCTGCACAAAATTTCTCAAGCAAACAGATTTGTATTCAGCTCTTAGCTACTTGTCCAAAAAAATCCATCATGTATTTGTTGATTTGTTTTTTAAATATATAAATTTAGATAGTTAAAACATACATTAGTCAATGGCTTCTCTGGAAAACTTCAGTAGTCCCTGAACTTTACATCAGTGTTTTTGTAAACTGTTAAAATAAATGAAGCTGAAATAAAACTAGTTTTTGTCTCATCAATTTAACACACTAATTAATCTGCAGAATCACTTACACATAGTAAAGTTAATCTCAGTGCTGCTGTAGATGCTCACACTGTTACAGTAAAAGGACACTTTGCTCTCACTTCACTTAATTCAAACACCTTCAAGTTTTTATTTCATCCTGATGTTTTGCTCTGTGATTTCCCTCCAGAGCAAAACTTAATTTCTTTGATTTGATTAACTCCCCATCTACCTCCCTTTTAAAGAATATTGTCCAAATATTAGACCAATCCATTTATTAAGTTTTATCCAACACAATGCAGCTACTTTATTTAAAAATGAATACAATTTTTAGACTAATGCACTTCTTTTTTATTTTTAAATCACTTAAGCTTGTTTAGTGAATAAATTGGTCTGAAATAAACACCAGAAAACAGGGTGTATATTTGTTAATCTGTGGTATAAAAAGTTCAAAATATGCCCCATTTAAGAAACACTTTCCAATGGTAAAAGATTTATAGCCAAGAAGCTTTGTTACAAATACAATTTTCTTAACTTTTTGTGTAAGTTTACATACTGAGTGAATCTTTACTCTGTCTTTTGCTCTGATTTCGGTTTTAAAATGTAAAACTGCTGCAGATTCTCAGGCATCCAGGACATGGTAATCCTAACAAAATGAGAAAGGTATATTCTTCACAAACTTTCATCCACATTTGCTTTTTTTAAATTTATTTCAATTGGAGTCTCCAAACATTACACCAGTAATTTAAAGTCTTTATAAAAATATAGCCAATGTTTGTACTTGTGGAATAGTATTCTGTTGATACATAATGTTATTTAAAGAGCAATCAAATGTCTCTGTGAAATCAGTTTGTGCTTTTTGGTAACTAAATTAGAGTAACAAAATAAACTCAGCTGCCATTTTATATATATATAAAGTTTACATTTCCAAAGAAGGTGGATCATCCTTAAATCCAATAAGACCGGGGTTGTTTTTGTGCTATACAATCTTGCTCTCTGTTAATATAAGTTTTCACACTCTGCAAAACTAGTAATAGTGTTTGAACATTCAAGGAGGAAAGAAAACCAGAAAGAAAACATTATATGAGTCTTATGTGAATATTGAACTTGAGCACCCTCTGCTGGTCAGAAAGGGGAGTTAATAAAAACAACCTTAAACAGGAGAATAAAAGAATAATTTAAATCATTCATACTCATTGAAATGGTTTGATTGATTCTTATAAAAGGCACAAAAAAAGAACAATTAAAAAAAGGATTTAAACGGATTTAAATAGTAAAAACAAATCAAATCCTTTAGGAGAATTCATCGTGATGATGAGTCTGTGTAGTTTGGTTAGTGTTTGTGTTTTGTAGACAGAAGCTGAAATAATAGACCGACAGTGAAGTAAAGATCAACCTCGTGTTCATTTCAGGTCTGTAAGGAGGCCTGCAGAGCCTTCATGTCCCTCAGCAGCCTCAGGTTCCTCTTACTTCTCTCTCCTGGCTGAACTTTGACAGATCTGGCAGAGCGACCTCTGGTGGGAACTCGTCCTTTGCTCCCGTTGTTCTGTCTGGATTTAGCTTCTTTTCTCAGCTTCATTATCTAAAAGCACAAACACCATTTCTTGTTGAAGCAAAAAGTGTTGCAAGAAGGTAAGTCTTGTGAATGCTTACCTGTGATTTGTGTTTGTGGAGCTTACTGATCTGTTCCCCTTTCTGCTCCATTTTCAGTAACAGCCTCTCCTGCTCCCTCTGAACATCTTTTCGTTCCTCGTTAGAGACGCTGCTCTCCACCTGCCTCATCAACTCATCCTGCTCCCTGGAACACAAACAAATAAAACTCAACACTATTAACAAATGTAGCTCCAAACTAAGCTCGGGTGCTAAATTTACTCACAAAGTCATGAGACGCAGCTCCTCCTGCAGGGCTTGCAGTAGCTCTGATATATCCTCTCCGTTAACAGATGAAGAGGACGAGGAGCTGTCTGAGCGGTCGTGGTTTCCTCTCTCAGAGCGGCCTGATTTGCCGGACAGGACGCGGCTGTTGCAGAGGCAGGGTTGATGACACTTCAGGAGCGACAACACGGCCTGAACGTTAGCTCTGACTGAGTGGCTGCAGCCTGCTGACTGGAAACAGGCAGGAAGAGTCAAAGAGAGACGCAGAGCGCAACACTACCACCAGACATACGCAGACTTTACCGTTCCAGTAACAAAAGGTACATCTCTCAGGCTGAGTCTGTAGTGTGGTTCTGTTTGGGACGAGCGCTCTGGAGAACATTTCTGTAAAAGAAAAACATCAAGAACTAAAACACAAAAAGAGAGAATGTAAAACATGAATGCAACTTGAGATATGCTTTATCTTTAGTTGCACTAAAACATGACTTGGATTTCTTTCAGTATAAAAAAAATGTTTAAATCGAAGTAGAACAGCTTATAAATTATTTATATAATTTATTTGTATTGTTGAATTAAGTGCTTCAAAAATACAAAAAAAATAAAAAATTGTAACGTGAATGTTAAACAAAGAAGTGGTATATAACCTTCCAGAGGAGATATTTTTAGGAGACAATGCACACCATCTTCAAACAAAACCCACAAATACTGAGGAGCATATTTTAAAACAAAAAATAGTACATTTCACCTTTAAAACTACAGTCTTTTTTAATAAGTATGGAATGTGTTTTTAAGAGGAGTAAATAAAGCAGAGTTAATTACAATAAACCTGTTTGATTTTCTAAGACATATGTGGAAAAAAAATATATAAATACTTTGTTTTTAATGCAATTTTCAATTAAGTGTTAAAATATTTTATTATTTTATTTCGACATTTTATAAAATATCTAAACTGTTTTGAAAACATGAAAATTAACTATTTGGTTTGGTTTTTGTTTAAAAATATTAAAAAACTGAAACAAATTTTATTTCAAAATCAGAAAATTTTCATTCCAACAGTAAAGCTCCGAGTAAAGCATGAAGAATCCTGTAAAACCTTTGAATCTGGTTTCTTCTCTTTGGCTTGTCTGATGGACACATGTGGAGACACGGACCGCAGCAAGATCCTGTTGGCCTCCAAACCGCTTTGTAGCTGAAAAAAAAAACTTAAAATACTAAACAATACTAAATGAAATGATTTGAACTACCAAGGGTAAATACAAGAAAGATGAATATAGGTTAACAAAATGGTCAGAATCGTTTTACTTGGCTGGCTTTATCCTGGATGAGCTTCCTCTGATGCTCCTCTTCTTGCAGCTTCCTCTCCAGTTCACGAATCTTCCCCTATCATACAGTCACATCCATCAATACTGTGTTAAATATAAGACAGATAACCCCAAATAACAATATAACTAATTCATAACACCAACACCTGCTGAAGATAAAAAGGTGTTCAAGTTTAAAACCATATTCCCACAAATGTGATCTTATCCTGATAATAACTGAGAAAAGTTATGTTATAGTCATGTATTAAAGTTTAAATCTACGTTTATACACAGGATTTCTGATCTCCTTTGTGAAATAAACATACACATTTTATCACTATGAGAAGTTTGAAGGTTTCCTTTACCTCAGCAGTTGTCTGTGTACGAGTCATCCTGAGATATTCCCGCTCGAGTCGCTCCAGTTTTTCCAACTGGGCCTGTTCAGAAACTGCTTTATGCTGTTTATCAGCTGCACCGGCTTCCTCCATAAAAACCTCAAAGAGAAAATAACAATTTGAGTTTTTGTGCATCTTTTTCAGCAGGAAGAGCTAAAATAAATCTAATGTAGAATTTGAGATGGTAAGTTTACCTGCTGATTGAGAAGGCTGGGCTTCTCTGCTCTGGTGCTACGCAACAACCTCCTCATGTGCTCCAACTGTCGCTCCAGCTTCTCACAGCGAGACTCTGCAGCTGCCAGGTGGGTGATCAACACTACAAATAAGCAAGACAATGTATAAAACAATACTAAAAGTAAGTCTAAAACAGGGTATACTTTGAATATGCTCACCTTGGTTGCAGTTGGACTGGCCGTTAGTCTTTATTTCTCTATCTTTTTGATCATTTAAGTGTCTCTGTGTATCGCTCTCACTCTGACGAAGTGAAGTGTGTTTCCCTGAAGTACGCAGACTGAGCTTCGTGTGCTCTTTTTCTAACTCCAACCTCCTGATCTTCTCTTGGAGGTTCCTCAAAGCAGATAAGATCGCTGCAAAGCCACAAAATAAATGAGTGGGACACAAAAAATGATGCAGATGGGGTTAAAAGATAAGATCGGATTAATAGATGGAGTAAATGATTTAAGGGGATGAAAGGATGCCTGTGCAGCTGAGACATTCAAGTAGTGTGGCATCACATTGCACGTGTAACCATGGAGCTAAGACACAATCTTTGAATGGAAAATTTGGCAATGCACACTTAAACAAACTGAGCTCACCTGCACTGCTGGTTTCTGGGAAAGCTTTGCAGGGTGAGGCTGGACGATACCGAGTGTTTGTTTGGGGTGCATGGTGTACAGATGTGTTGATGAATGGACAGTGAGCTGGATAGTCTTTGTAGGATGGCAGGGACATGCTGTCAGACACTTTTCTACTGGCTGCTGGAGGTGGACGCACTTCCTGCAGACTCACAGGGATTAAACTGTACCATCATTTAGAGAATAATGCAGATTCACACTTTTTAGTGAAGCAAGAAACCATAATCAATGAGTATGTAATACAGAAAATAAAAAAGAGAGATAAAACCCTGAATCTATACTTTTACTAAGCAAAGGTAATTATTTGTACCAACTTCTGTACACAACTTCAATATACTTTCTGTTGTAGCAGCTTAGCTAGTATGAGTTAAACAGTGTAGCAGTAGACGAACATAACTGAATTAACTTGTTCTAATCTTTAGGAAAATTAACACAAGTACCTTCTCCCGCGTAACAGCAGCTGATGTCTCCATTGAAATATACCTCAGTCTCCTTGTTTGTGTGAAAACCAGGGAGTAAACTAAAGGAATTTGACGTTCGTTCAATTTTTACTCTAGCAATGCTCTTTTCGATTATGGCAAAATCGCTAGCTAACACATGCTCAGTTTCTCCTGGTAATGTGTCAAAGCAAACACAATATGGGCTAAGAAAAGAAAGCATCGCCAGTCACACACAATGTAGACTTTGTTGGAGTGGGATTGATAAATAATCCAGCCTGGCCCGTTCGACAAAAGTCCACAAATTACCGTTGTGTTTCAGTAAAACGCTAACACCGGTGCTCCCACGCGGATGAATCAAACGCACCTATTAGCTGAGCGGAAATGTAGTTCTTTTCCCGTAGCTACTCTGCAGTTTAAATCAGCGATTCTTCAAATTAAACTACATGGACAGTGGACCATCTGTGAGACTTTCCGAATGACGTTTTGTAAGAGTTGCCGGGGTTTTAAGGTAAAGTCGGGGTGGTCTGAGCATGCTTGTGAGGAGGTGTGTGTGGAAAGGTATGCAGTTTCAGTTTGGTGAACATAAACAACTTTTACATACATACGAATTGTGTGCTACACCTAGCTAACATGTAAACATAGCTGTAGCATTGACGTAAACGGTTTTAGCACTGCTCAAGTTAATGCTATCAAGTTTAACTTCAGAGTTACATTTGTTGTTAGCTAAACAAGCTATCACTTTACCAACGATTTATTAGTACTCTGTCGGCATACCCTGCGTGTTTTCTTGCGACTCTGAAACCAAATATGTTAGCTTTAGTGTTATTTCCTACTTTTGACTCTGGACATGAAGGTAACATGATGATGATTATGTTTTATTATGTTTTACTAATTCTTAAAGGGCAGAAAAAATGTGCTTAATAAACAGCAGCAAGTGGGTAATAAGTATTAAAGATATTATCTTCATCGAAGGGAGTAAAGTTAAATTAGATAAGCTGTACACAAAGCGTATTTTAGCTTGTTAGCATATCAGCAGTGCAGTTTGACAAGAGTTTACTCCAGTAGTTTTCCAGCTATATTGATAAAATGCAGATATGTAGAAAAAGTACAATTTGGGAATAAAGAAACTAAGTAAAGTATCTTACATGTATGATAATGAAAGGAGGTGTCATGGTATTTTAAATAAAAAGCACATTATTATTCCTAATGTAATGTTATGGCTTCTATTCTCTGCAGGAGAGCAAGTTGTTGACAAGTTTCCAGGTTTAAACAGATTCTTCAGTTTTTAGTATCGTCATGTCTTCAGAGCAAACTTTGTGAGTTTTTTTTTATTTTCTCTCAAATCTAACAATTAGTAATCAAATCTGTCTTTATTGAGATTGTAAACAGCCATGTTCCTATAAGATATACTCATGTCTTTAAAATAAACAAACAAATGAGCTGTATTTCTTTGAATTATAAACTATGTTTCAGAGATGATGAGGATACTTTTAAGATCCTGATTGCAACAGATATTCATCTCGGTTACCTTGAGAAAGATGCCATCCGAGGCAATGACACCTACAATACACTGGATGAAATCATGAAATGTGCAAAGACAAATCAGGTGCATGCACTTTTGAAGATGTTAATCTATGCATATATTTCCCTTTTGTTCATCTATCTGTCCTAAACAAATACTCTCTGTTTTCCTTTCACATATTTGTTTTTTGCAGGTTGATTTCATCCTCCTGGGAGGAGATTTGTTTCATGAGAACAAACCGTCACGGCGATGCCTCCACAGCAGCATCACTATGCTGAGGAAATACTGCATGGGGGACTCACCTGTAACCTTTAACATCCTCAGTGACCAGACCGTCAACTTCAACACAACCAAGTCAGTTTTTTTTCTTTTATTTTGCTCTGTTCTTTCAGCCAGAGCTGGATGTATATTAAATTAATAATGATTTGACAAAGGTTCCCGTGGGTGAACTATCAAGACGAAAACCTGAACATCTCTATTCCCGTGTTCAGCATTCATGGTAACCATGATGACCCAACTGGGGTGAGATTAATCTCTTCTGAAAATGTTGTAAAACAACACATGGTACTTTTTACAGTATTTGCATTTGGGTGGGATTTGTTTAGATGTCTTTATTTGTTTCAAGGCGGAAGGGTTGTGTGCTCTGGATCTGCTAAGTGCTTCTGGTCTCATTAATCACTTTGGCCACTCCCAGTCAGTGGAGAGGATAGAGATTAGTCCCATCCTTTTGAAGAAAGGCAACACCAAGTTGGCCCTTTATGGTCTTGGTAAGTTTGTGTTTGTAAAAACTGGTAGTTTCCCTCTTTGACTTCACCTTATACCAAAATGTTACTTTTACCTCAGTATCAGTAACACAAAGGAGTGTTTGGATTGCAATAAATCTTTGGCTTTAATGTTGTTGTTTTTTATTTGACCAATCATAAAACTCTTATTGCTTGAGATAAAATAGTTCTACCCAATCAGTGTATTGCATCTGGTATTGTCATTGTAATATTTAATAATTATGTAGCAGGTGATTGTTCTTCTAATATACGTGGTACTGCCTTATTGTTGTTTTTATTTTTTTTATTCTGTGTCAAGGTTCTATTCCAGATGAGCGTTTGTACAGGATGTTTGTCAACAACCAGGTTACCATGCTTCGACCCAAAGAAGACCAAGAGGAATGGTTTAACATGTTTGCCATCCACCAAAACAGGTGTGTGCAAAAATCTGAGTGGTGCTGGTAAAGCCTAATCTATTACAGTTTAATACATTTGATAAAGGAATTTATAGAAGCTTCAGAACATGAGTCAATATGAGAATAAAAAAGCATAAAAATAATAAATGGGTGCTGATTTTATCGTGTTATGGACTAAATGAGATCGCTCTGTGTTTTCTTGAATTACGTCTGTTTGTATGTTATGTTTAGAAGTAAGCACGGTCCCACAAACTACATTCCTGAGCAATTCCTAGATGACTTTCTCGACCTGGTGGTGTGGGGTCACGAACATGAGTGTTTGATTACACCATCCAGAAATGAACAGCAGCTCTTCTACGTGACACAGCCAGGCAGCTCTGTAGCCACCTCCCTGTCCCCTGGAGAGGCCACCAAGAAGTAAAACACACTGAATAATTGTTTTAAATTATGATTTTATTATACAAGAGCAGCTTTCAGATCCATCTGTTCTTGTTTCTCTAGACATATTGGACTGCTGAAGGTGAAAGGTCAAAAGATGAACCTGCAGAAGATCCCCCTAAAGACGGTTCGTCAGTTCTTCATTCAGGACGTGGTGCTGGCTGACTACGAAGACCTCTTCACACCTGATACACCTCAGGTCACAAAGAAGGTGGAGGACTTCTGCTATGCAAAGGTACCATCAATTCTAATAAATTATGCTCCACTTGTTTCATCACTTCCTGTCCAGCCTCATGTTTCCCTGTGTGTGTGTCACTTTGTTATTTTGTAGGTCACAGAGATGCTGGAGGAAGCAGAGAGGGAAAGGCTTGGATGTCCGCTCACACCAGAGAAACCCTTAATCCGGCTGAGGGTCAGTTGAGTCCAACACCTTCCCTTCAAAATAAAACGGGTTCTTACACAGTCAAATAAAATATAGAGAGGTATACAATTTGATTTTTGTATTTTCCAGGTGAAAAAAAGTGAGAAATACAGTTTTTTTTTCTTTTTGACTGTAAATTGGAGCATAATTTGACAAGATAAACTTCAGATTGTATTAATGAAAGATTAAACCCTGTGTGATAAGAACTTCACATGTACTCAGTTTGTACTGGGACCTCTAAAGGACATAAAACTGAACAAAAATGAGTTATAAAAAACTGGATAAAACCCTGAACTCATTCTCTTTATTGCTTTTGCCAGGTGGACTACAGTGGAGGTTTTGAGACTTTTAACACTTCTCGCTTTAGTCAGAAGTTTGTGGACCGCCTGGCTAACCCAAAAGACATCATTCACTTCCTCAGAAAGCGTGAGCTAAAGGAGGACGTTAAAGGTCTGACAGACTAAAAACACTTTTCTTCATAATTAACATGAAAGAAAGTAATGTTTTATGGGTTTTTAATATCAAAGACAAAATAAAGTATAGACTCATGTTGCTGGTTTGGATTTGTGCATTTACTGAAGCAGGTAAACTGGCCAGCTGTCTTTTTCATGTGATATATTTTTTATTCTATAAATTTTCAGATGAGGTGAATGTTGATTATAGCAAGCTGATAAAACCAAGTGCAGTTGAAGGCCTGAGGGTGGAGGACCTAGTCAAGCAGTACTTTGAGGCAGCCGAGCAGGTGTGTTAAACATAGAAACATGTGCTGACATTGTTATTCACAGGTAAACAGTTTTTATCCACTGTTTTTACAGAAGGTCCAGCTGTCCCTGCTGACTGAGCAGGGCATGGGAAAAGCCATTCAGGAGTTTGTGGACAAAGATGAGAAAGAGGCCATCGAGGAGCTCATCACCTATCAGTTAGAGAAGGCACAGCGCCACCTTCAGACCAGAGGAGTAACTACAGAGCAGGATATCGATGCAGAGGCAAGACGGTATCATCAGTTGAACTAATCTCCATGTTGTTTGGTAACAATTAAAGCTCACTTTTGTATATTTTCAGGTTAGGCTGTTCAGAGATTCCAAAAAGAACACGACTGAAGAAGAAAATGACATTAGAGAAGTAAGCAAAAGATTCACCCAAACTCTGAAACACTGCTTTAGTGCTGTTTAATACCATTGTCTTTCTCAGGCCATCAGTCGAGCCAAAGCTCAGCGGAAGGAGCGTGGCGATAAGGCTGCAGATTACGATATGTCTGATGAGCTCGCTGATGTTGCCATGAACTCTGACGATGATTCGGTTACGTTTCCTGCTCCTACACGAGGCAGAGGCCGAGGTGGGAGAGGAAGAGGTGGTCGAGGCAGGGGCAGAGGTGTGTTATGTATGTCATTTTAATGGGATTATTTAAGCATTTTGTATCGCCTTGCTGCTGAAAAGTGTTATATAAATAAATTTAACCCCACCTTGCCTTACCTTATAAATAAAGCTGGGTTGGATGATACATTTAAAACACAAATAATTCCTGGCAGGTTGCAAACAATTTGAAAACATTTGTGCTACCAGACTAAAAAATATAAAGCTCAGAGCAAAATTTAGTGATTCAATAGGCCATTATTACTTCACAAATATCTATGCATAACAATGCACAAATAAGTTTATTCAAAGAAAATGTTGATTTAATAAAAAATCACAAACAAAATGTAGTTTTTGTACCATCTTGGTAGAAACAATTGAAGCCATATAACCATAGAGGAGTAATGAGACATGGTTTCAAAAGCAAAAACATCTTTTATAAATAGAAACACTTTGTCTGTTTTTACAATTCATGTAATACAGGATAAGATCATTCATTGATAATTCAAAATAATTGTAATGAACAGTTCTAACAGGCCTTTTCAAATAAAACTTGATTGTTAATGTCAGTTCTTTAAAGTCCTTCAACAGAAAGTCGGACATCTTTGAGCCAAATCCTGGTTTGCATATGAAAATCACTTGATGTTTTAGTCTTACGCTTTGCATTTACTGGTCAGACAGGTTTTAATGACAGTATTTATTTTCACATGCATAGAACATGATTTGGTTGTGGCAACCGACAAGTACAATGTTGCTATTCTAACTTAAATCCCTTTTTCTTCTGTTGTCCATCCAGGTGCTACCGCTGCAGAACGACCAGCTGGTCGCGGCCGTTCCCAGAAATCAGCTGCAGCAAGCCAAAGCAGAAGCATCATGCAGGGTCGGGAGATATTCCAGATATTAAACAGAAACACAGTCAAACTGTCACCTTGACTCTTTCTTACACTTTGGTCTGTGATCATTTCTCAGCATTTCAGGTTGCATCTTCCAGATCTCAGGCTGGACCCAGCAGATCTTTTGCAGCTGATGAAGTAAGTTGAATCATAAACATGTTAAATATGACATTCTTCATTAAAATGTATTGGCTGTGTTTGGAAACTTCAGTGAACATGAACCCAGTTATCACTAAATATTCATTTCTTTTGTTGCCCAACTCCCAATATAAAATTTGGATTGGTAGTTTTTGGGTAAATTTTTTATTTCCTAATAGGAATCTTATTTTTGTCATTTGAGGTATTAAAGGACACATTTTCAAATTAAATTTCTCAGAATTGTATATTTTCACATCTTGTTTAATGTTGACAGAATAATGACACACAAATATCCTCAGTTGCCTCTTTTTTTATACTTAGAAAATCTCCACCATCCTCTAACCTCTTGTCTCCTGTTTGACTGTCAGCAGGTGACTATTGATGACTCGGATGAAGATTTTCCTATCAGAGCCACTAAACCGCCTCAGAGGTTTGTTTATTTTAAGCACGCTATAGTTTCTATGTCAAGAAGGAAAAAAGCCAGATTTATAAATTATTTCTACATTATCCCTCCTGGCCGTACCTTATCTGGATTTTGTTTTTGCCTAACAGGCCATCGTCATCATCAGCTTCCTTTTCGAGGTACAGTTCTCAAAGCCAGAGCCAGTCATCTCGAGGAGTTGCATTCGATGATAGTGATGATGAAGAGGTAAATAAAACAGGATTCAAACACAATGGTATTGTGGTTATCTGAAGTTTAGACTGTGTTTTATTTGTCTGACCAGTAAAATAGTGAAAAGAATGAATACAAATAGGATTAAATCCCAAATAGTTGAAACTTTTGTACAAGCCTGATTCCAATTAAGTTAGGATATTGTGTAAAACATAAATAAAAGCAGAATCACAATTTGTTTATTTGTAAATCCCTTGAAACCAAAATATTTAATGTTTAAATGGATAAACTTTGTTCACTCACGTTTCTGCAACATGTTGCAGGCCTCAATGTGAAAATGAGTGAATATTTGCAAAGAAAACAAAGTTTATTCGTTTGAACGTTAAATATCTTGTCTTTGTAGTGAATTCAGTTGAACACAGTATTCTGTTTTTATTTGTTTTACACAATGTCCCAACTTCATTTGAATGGGGGTTGTATTATCTGAAAATTAACATTTATTGCTATAAAAACACACATGCAATCTTTTTTTTTGTTTTGTTTAAATTGTTTTGGTTTTTTTTGCTGCAGGATAATCCATTCAAAGGCTCCAGACGTCCTTCCAGAAGATAAAACTTAAAGAACATAAAAACTGCTTCTGCATTCAAATGTCTTAATGTTTACAGTATTGGTCAGCCATTAGGATAAAATGATCCAAATAATTTACTTCCTGATCAAAGGTTAATACTGTAATGTTTTTAGGATGAGTGGAGCAAATACAAAAATTGTTTTTGTTTTTTCACCCTCTGACTCCTTGCTGTTGTATTTTCACTGACCTAAGTTGTTTTATAAAGTTTTTCTCTGTGATTTTAGTCTGTACTAACCTTTCATTTCCATCATCTAAGTTTCTTCATGTTAGTATTCAAACAGCTAAAAGTGATGCAAGTCCTTCCATAGTGCATCACTTCATATGACCGTCATCATTTGTAGTGTCGTTACTAATGTTCTGAAAAGCTCTTTAATATCTGGCTCCCTTCAAAAAGCTATAAATCCCATTTTTGTTAAACATATGATTTTGCAAAGTTTATGTTTTGTTTCTTTGGGAGAAGATGAATGAATGAGAAAAATCCTGTTTCAGCACATTTTCAAGTAAAACATTTGACAAAATTACTGATACAGGAATGGTACTAAAAGAAGTTTATTGCATTTAAAATTACAGTTATTAAAAATTTAAATTAAACCAACAAGAAGCATTGCATTCAAACTATAAAATTCAAACTTATTTACAAAACATATTTCAGTGCAGAATGTCAAGTCAAGCTTGATTAGATTTTTGTGAAGGAGTCGACACGTTCATGACGTTTACTTCAACTTGAATCTCTTCAACATTGGATTAAGTGCAGTTTTTAACATTGTGGGTAAATTATTATTTTAACTGAAGGTGGGGGGGGGGGTCTCCATTCAAAGTGATCTGTACATAACATTGGAAGTCAGTAACTGACCCATCTTCACATGCAGGGAAAATAAGTAACATGTTCATTTAAAGTGCTGATATAAATAATTCTGCAGAAAAAATAGGAATTCCTTTCTTACAGCTCTGTCACATAAGGTTAGACAACTTATTAACTTATGAAAATTTTGTTATGACTAAATTACTCCTATTGTTTATATTGATCCAATTGTTAGAGTTACAGTATGTATAGGTCTAAAAGAGGCTTCCAGTTATTTCTTTTTTGTTCCATCTTCAGCGTAGACGTCCGAGTGTTGGCATGAGTTATCTAATGTGACAAGGCTTTTAGTTACAGACTCCTGTGAAGTATTTTATTAAAAGGTTTTGAGGTTGAGTTACGGCATAAAAAAAAAACGTTAAAACAAGTTTACTTCTGCAATCTGAACCTCAAGTGGCCAGTGCCAGATAAATATACTTGTCCCCTGAGATAAGAAACTGAAATGGCACAAAGAACATCTGTAATACGTTTGCACATGTGCAGTGTTTATAGCTGTTGACAGTTTGTTTTTGCTACCAAACTTCCCCTTTTTCCAGAGTCCTTCCCTTATCTTTGAAAACAACCACGCTAAAACAAAAGCTTTCTTTCAGTTTCACAGTCTGGTCTGGACTGGACTGGAATCATACGATGGCTTTGGTCACAGTTCACAACATCAAGGGTTTTTCTGGAAACAGAAAGTAAAATTGTTGAAAGAAAGGTTGTGCATGTTGGAGTTCTTCAGTCTATAACTTTCTCATGCTTCAGTGGAGCTTACTTCTACACATATGTACTGTATGCAATACCTCGATGGCTGTATAAACCCAGTTGAGCATCTCGTCTATGTTGGTGTAAACACCGGGTCTGTTTCTCTCTGCGCAGCCGACACCCCAGCTCACAGCTCCAACCAGATTCCACTGAATCCCTGAGTCGTACACCAAAGGGCCCCCACTGTCTCCCTGGAGTTCAAAACAATACAAACCTTAGATTAGGTGTGAAAAAAACAATAAGAGATGACTCTACTGGCTGTTTCATTTATATCAACTGTAATTCTTGAATCTGTGGTTTATTACCTGGCAGGCGTCCACACCTCCTCCCAAATTACCAGCGCAGATCATTCTTGGTGTTATGGAACCACCGTAGATGTTTGGACTGGAACATGTACTCCGGCTGATCAGATTGATGTCAGCTTTCTGCAGTGTGGTAGGGGTCTTACCTGAAGGCAGAACGACGATGAAAGTTGAACAAAGGAGGGTCCAACTTGAAAAAGTAGAAATCTAGTGTGTTTACTGGGTAGAAATGCTTGTTTCTCACCATTTTCTTCCAGTAATCCCCAGCCTGTCACAACCAATGGGGCATTGTCAGCCATGTTGAGGTTTTTTGGAGGGAGACACACCGGCCTTCGTTTTTCTAAAAATAAACATTTTGAAAGTCGGAAACGTTTCATTACACTGTAACTAGGATGGTAATACTGACACATTCAGGATTGCTGTGTTGTATAAATTTAGATTAAATGATTCAGATGAACTGTTTTGCATATTGACCACTAGAGGACAGGAAAGCCTACTGAATAAATGTACCCGAGTTCAGTTTGATAAGTTTGCAGCAAAAGATTCAAACTTGAACACGTTTATTTAAACAGTCTAAAAGTTTGTTAAAAATGAATGCCTAACCTCCCACTGTGACTGGGCTCCCCAGTCTCATCAGTGCAATATCAAAGTCGCTTCTGTCTGCATCATATTTCCCATTTATGATGATCCTGTCCACAGAAGAACCCCCAGAGGTCATGTACGTCTGTCCTGACATCACTCTCCACCGACTCAGCTCCCTTTTATTACTGCGAGGACCACAGAAAGATGTGGGAGAGATGTTCCATGATGTTAGTGTCGGAGCAGACATTCAAAAGAAATGATGTACAGGGTGATTATACGGACTCAGGGAAGCAGTGGGCAGCAGTGACGACCCAGCGGGGCGACACCAGTGACCCTCCACACGTATGCTGGCCGTTCTGCTGCAGGCTGACCTGCCAGGGCCAGTCCTTGATGTCAGCATCTGTGCCCCCAACGATACGGTCCTGAGCGCCCACCTGTCCACAATCTGAGAAAACAATTGGATTTTTTTTACAATAATATACTTTGAATAAGGTTCTTATTTATTTTGTTCATTTATCTCTTTGATGCTGCTTTTCAAATTACATTTTCCCATCGGACTGAGGTAAAAAGGTAAGACTTGAGCTTGAGAAAAAAGTTAGCCTCTGTTATTGTAGGCGTGTACAGACGTGTGAGTGAAACTAGTCACAACTGTTTCATCCACCCCTGACCCCCATTCCACCTTGTTGAAACCCATAAATTATGCTAGTGACTGGTTTTCCTAAAAGCAAAACTTACCTGAACAAGTCAAAGAGATCACAGATCCTGTTTTGCACTGTTTGCTGTTCAGAAAAAAAAAGAGTTAGAAACAATTTAATTTTCAAAAATACACAACTAACCACACAGAAAGCATATAGCTCCATCCCCCCTGACCTAATCTTACATCATGTTGAACTCCGTCCCTATTTTTGTTCTACAGTTCTTTGATTTGGTATTTTGTTCGCTTTCACAAAGGATAAAGCATGAGGAAGAAAAACTGGGTTTTTTTTCTTTTTCGGAACAGAAACTCTGAGAAAACACTGTCACAGCCCAAAAGAGAAACTGAGAACTGAAGTGGAAAATTTTCTTGAAAAATCGAAATTGTAACAGATAAGATTATTAATAAATGTAAGGGTACTTTTAGCTTTCCTTTTCACGATTACATCACGTTTCAGCCCACTGAGGCACACCGATACTTTGACTTTGTAAGAGTGATCTTAACACCACCTCTTAAAAAACAAAAAGCTGCTTATTTGCCGGTGCAATGTTCTTTTATGATAACAGATATGGTTTATTTCTTACATATCAAACGTAGCCTCCTGTACAGGTGTGCTCGTAGTCCCAGGCCTGACTGCACTGAAAGGTCCAGTCAGAGACAAATTGCTCACTGGGACATTGATGCTACTGGGTTTACTGTGAAAACAGAATGAGGGTTTGTTAGTCATGACTTCAGGCCAAACAAGCGATAGCTTTAATACTGCATCATCAGGGAAGAAGTAAAAGTTTACTTTGTGTATCCCAATTGTGTACAAGCGGTCTGTGTGTGTTGTGAAGTCCAGTCATCACTGCACACGCTCTGCCAACCGGAACTCGACGTGTACACCTGGAGGATATTCTGAGCTGAAGAGAGGCGCACTGAAAGGAGAGTTGACACAGAGGAAAAATGAGTCACTTCCAACTCTTGTATTTGTATCTGAAGACAAAGTGAGAAGGTGTCAGGTGTTGGTCCAACCTGGAAATGTACTGTTTTCTATGTAAGTAGATAAACAAGTGAGTTCATCTTCTCCTCCACTACAGTCTTTCTTCCCGTTACAGGTCAGCTCCAGTGGAATGAACTTCAAGGATTTCGAGCAGAAGAAGTACTTGGATTCAATTAGCTGTTTAACTGGAGGAAGAGGGAGTGAGAAAGTGGAAGTAAAGGGAAGGTTAGAAATGTATTGCAATTTAGATTCCCAAAAGTACAAATGCACCTAAAAAAGTTTCAAACTTTTGCAAAACTCCTGAGTCCAAATTAATCCAATTAGAAATGCCTTTCATTTTGTGTAGAATTAACACATTAAATGTGAATCCCCAAAAAATATTTACCATATAAATATATTTATTTCTCTTAAACAGTACCAGGTTCCAGAAGAAATATCATCATGTGTAACTGAATTATGAAAACTGTGCAAATAAAATGAAACAGTAAAACAAACTCCAGTAAATATTCTTCATGAACTACATTAAATCTCCTTAATATTCTTTGCACCTTTTCACAGGACATTTTTTTCAGCAAAATCTCTATTTAAAACCACTTTCGCCAGCATCCAGCTACATTTTGGAGAAAAACTGAACTTCAACATCAAAGACATCCTATATTTAGTGGGAGTGGTCTGCTCAGCAATGGTGCCTTTTTGGGTTGAGAGAAACAAATCTATTTCTGTCTTTTAGACTAGTTTGTTATCAGTCCAGATGAAAAATCATCCAATTCCAGTTTCTAGCTAAATATTTGATGAATTCCTAAAGAAAGGCTTGTTTGAAATCATGTGGTAAACATCTGCATTTTTAAAACTTACCAAAATATCCTATTGTGGCCAGTGTGCCCAGTACAACTACAACTGTCACAACAATCAGCAGGATTTTCCTCCTCTTCGACGCCTTGCCTGTCTGAGGTTTTGGAACCGACATGGGCTTTCTGTGGTGACCTTGACGTGGAACTCGAACAGGACCGGTAACGGGAACTGGAACTGGAACTGTTGAAGAAAGTGAAAGAGACGGGAGTTGGGGTGTGAGAACATAGAACAGAATACGAAAAATAAAAAAACAAGATCATTAGAGAGAGGAAGAAAAATGAAATCTTGGGATTTTTGAAAATGCATGACTGCAGTAGCACATAATGACTGAAAAACAAAACTGACAGGTATCTTACCCCTTTGGCTGGGATTTAAAGGTCTGGAGCTTTCGTCTGTCAGCTCAGTGGGTTTCTGATGACAGAAAAACAGACATAAGTTGAGTAAAGGTGTTGCTAAAACCTTGTGCAAAGACGGGTTTGAGTGAAGGACTACAAACACAACAATAGAATTCTTTTAATTTTATGTGTTTGGATACACTTTCTTTCCTTTGAGTTTATTGTTACAGGAATAAACTGCATTTACCAGCCCACAAACACTAGAAAACACTGAACATAGACGTCATGAGCTAAATAGGTGTAAACTTGTGGAACCAGGTGTCAGAAAGGATTACCAGTTACGCACTTGTGGAAAACAGAGTTAAACACAAAACAGAATTGTCACGTTACAATCATGTGACTTTGTGGGCATTATCATTACTCCAAATGCTGCAGGTAGTTTCTGTGTTTCTCAACAGATTTCTAAGGTTACCACTAAACAAGCAGCTTTCGTTGATCAGAATAATGTGGCTGTGTCTGTTGGCACCTTGAGGGTTTTACTGTCAAATGCAGCTGATAATGTGGGGACACACACACACACACTGCGATGTTGCAAGATGGAAAATAGAGGAGTAACCACCCTCTAACCACAGGAATTACAGGCTGAGAAGTTAATGTTACTGGAGCATCATTTGGCAAGACATGGCTAAATTACTGTCACATATTAGCACAGATCATTTCAGTCTGTATGTGTGAGAAAAATGTTTTTGTAGCCACCTGCATTCAAGGAAACCATTGAGAATTTGATACGTTAAAAAACTTGCATACAATTCCAATGTATGTACCATCTCCAA
Source organism: Cynodonichthys magdalenae (assembly GCA_031762555.1). Lineage (NCBI taxonomy): Eukaryota > Metazoa > Chordata > Actinopteri > Cyprinodontiformes > Rivulidae > Cynodonichthys > Cynodonichthys magdalenae. The sequence continues at coordinate 13,963,291 of JARVJO010000330.1, forward strand.
AGATGGTTTTGTATTACTAATGTCCCTTTTAAAAAAATGAGGAATGAAGAAAAAAACATTTACTGTATGTTAAGTTTTATTCCTGCTCCTCTACCTTATGCACGCTACAAAAGAAACCTACTTTTTCTGAATTAGATTTAAACACACATACAAATTGTTAAAGCAGGACCAACAAGAAAAGCTTTGAGTGGCAGTGAGAAACCCACCTTGAGGTAAACTTTACAGTTACTGTTGGGGAGCTTCTCTAACAACATCTTTGTGTTAAGTGAAGACAGAGAGTGTGGTCAAAATGTCCAAATATAGGTAAAATTTGTATTTACTTTCCTGCTTTTTGATTGGTTTAGCTACAAACTGAGATAACTCTTATTGGCTGCCACTCCTAACTGACATTGTTTTCCACCAATGTTTGGTTTCAGATGGGTTGGTTCAGCAGGAGGGATTGAAATTTCGGCTCTTTTCTGGGATTCGGTTCATGTGGCTCAGTTCACCAAAAAGAATAGTTTTTTTTCCTCCAAAACAGTTCTTCACTTAGTATTGTACTGCTGTTAACTGCACCATGTTTGGATATGTATTAGTAAATGTGCATACCATTACCATTTATTACAACATGAGACCTCATTTTCTCCACCTTTTCTTGATAAAGGGAAATGAAGCTTTTAGTGTAGATCTGTTAAAAACCAGTATGGTGTTGCTGAAAGTGTGTAAACTGTAATTATAATTTTTATAGGATTAGAGAAAACTAAAAAATAAGGAGTTCGCTGCAGATTTTACACTGATGAGGCATATTGGTTTATCATTTGATATATTTAAAAACAAATAAAGTTTAATATAACATTGGTTAACGTTGTTGATTAAAAATGTTCTCATTTGTACAACTGTGGAAAAACAAAAGCTTTTCGTGGTTTTTCTGAAATCGGACACGTTCTGCTGTTTGCTGACTGTGGAGGCAGTTCAGAGTCACATTGATAGATGTGAAAAAGGGAAGCCTGTGCACAAACACACAGGTGAACTGTTTTGATGAGGTGTTTCTATACGGATCTAAAAATTTCCTCATTCTGAGTCATGGTTTTGTTTTTCACAAAACTGACTTGAGTGGGTGGCTTCCAATAACTGGGATCTCTTTAGCAGCCAGTGTTATGCTGGTAAATTTCCCAACATTTTAACCTCTATGGACACCAAACCACTTGACAAACCTGTCTGGTGTGTTTTCTCTCTCTCTCTCTCTGTCTATCTGTCTCGCTCTCTCGGTTTGAGGCACTGAATGGATCAGCTAAGAAAAAGGCAAAAGCTCAAAAAGCCAGTGATATTACCGTAAACAAACATGTCAAGCAAACATTAATCTTAAAATGGAGTGTGAGGGTGGGACATCTGTTGTTCAGTATAACAATGTAAGAGTTTAGTCTACAGCAACATTCGATAATCTCTCAGATTCTTGGACACACATCAGCTCAGAAAGTTTGTTTATCTGTAAAATTACCTAGACTTTAGAAGTTTTGAAATAAGGAAGGTTGCCAAAGCAAACACAAAAATGGCTAAAGTTTAGTCAATTGTACAGGTATTTGGCTATTTGATTTGGTGTGGTAGTAGCTGACAGTCATCCTCAACACACTGAGCATTAATAGATCAAACTTAATTTTTTTTAAATTTCAACAGACGACGTGACAGGCACTTTTTATTCCAATTTTTATGTTTTTCAGCTGCAGCACAACTTATTATTCTTACATTATTTTTCCATTTTAGTTAAAAATGGTCTCTTGTATATCTCGGTATCGGTCCATTGTTAAAGACACAGTTAAACAGTTAAAGACACATTTGACTCGAACCTTTGTCTGTTTGTTCTCCTTTTGTTTTGTATTCAGATTTCCACTCATTGATTGAAATGAAAACCTGATTTTGATGATACGCTGGTACTTTAAAAGAAAATATAATACTGTGAGAACACAAACGGTTGTCTTGTGGGACTCTATGTGGCCCTATGATGGACTTTCCACCTGTTTAGGGAGTACCCCGCCCCTCACACAGTGACTGCTGGACATGCACACCAGTGACCCCAGGGGAAAGAGAGAAGGGGGTAAAGATAATGGACAGGTGGTTGTTTAAACTGTAGATAACATTTGGACTAATCTTCAGAGCTTTCTGTGAACAAAACTAGGAACTATAGAAAAAAAAACACCATAAAACTTGTTTTAGAAGTGATGGACTAACTCATACTGACACAACAAAGGACATCAGCAGGTTAAGCCAGCTTATCCTTGATTCAGACAAAGAACCATAACAGGGTCAACCTGAACAGATAAAACCTGTGATACGAATCGTCTTTTGTTTAAGAAAATAAATGGTGAAGAATGAGACGCATACAATATAACTGTAAATATAACTATCTGATTATTTAAACCAAGTTAAAAAGAAAGTATTTAACATGTTTTTTTATAATCAAAAAATTTAAATAAGATTAATTCAGTGGTAAATCACCAAACTACTGCATTTTAGAGATCTACCAAATACATTGAACCAGTTATCTGATTTATTAGTCCTTTAATTGAAGAACCAAAACAGTCATTTTTCTCCATATTTGTTCTCTAAACAGATAAAAAATGACAGAAATATAACAGAAGTTAGAAACACTGAAATCTTCTTACCTGTACCCAAAGCTGCAACAAATAAATGTTTGTTTCTATTTCAGTCCAATCTTTTTCTATTAATATAGCTACTGTTATAAAATGGTAAACATCAATGACAGAGCAGATATAAACTAACAAAAATCACTTTGTTTTTACAGTGTTTCTTTTCACTAATGAAATATGTTCCTCAATGCAAATCATTGAACTGATGGTTCCTGGTTTTTTTTTGTTTTTTTACTATGAATGTGTTTATTTTATCAGGGGTGTACTCACCTGCATCATGTAGTCCTTAGAGGTTTATGGGTAAAATAATCACTGCCCTCTTTTATGTGGGACTCCCCCGAAACCTGCTGCCCTCTATACCTTATTTCCTCTTCCTTTCTTGATATTCTTCTGTTAGATGCGAAAACCTGCTGTCATTCTGTTTTTCTCTCTCTCCTACTTCCTTTCCTTTTTTCTGCCCACACAAGCGTAACTAAATCCAGCTTGAAGGGTGCCTGACCTCCCCCCCTTAAATCCCTAAGCTGGAATAAAATGCGCCGAGGTTAAAAAAAAAGCATTAGAGCTATTGAAAGACCAAACCCTGTCGACAAAACACAGCTAAGTTCAAGAAATCGGACTCTCCAACGCTCCGCACTGAAGTTTCTCTTCCTACCTGCATGCCTTTTGTCCCTCCTCCCCCGTAATGTACCTGTCAATCTTCTAAATATGTCTGCACGCAAGGCAGGTATTTTTTTTGAACATGCTTAGTGTGCTTTACTGTTCTTTTTTTTTCTTTAGTGCTTTTTTGTTGATTAATTTTATCAATGATTTTGCCCTTTACCTTTCATCTACATGGAGACATAAACAGGCAAAACCACAGCTGTAAAACTCTCACAAACACAAGCCAGGTGTGCAATAATATGCCTTTAGGCAGAGGTGTTGGCCCCAATTACTTGTTTTGATAGCTGGTTGGTTTCTGTCATCAAACTGACTCATACCATGTGTCAAGCAAGTGGACTTTGTGCCGTCATGACATATAAACAACAGAAGATTAGAGAAATCAGCCTTTGATAACACATGCTGCTAGAACTACAAGCATAAATTCCAGTAATCCATAATAATTAAATGATTGTTTTTGGTGATAGGCAAAATTGGACATTCCAAAATTACATCATCTCTGCTCGTAGAACTGCACAGATCACAACATTTTTTATAAACATAACCCATAGTAGCTGCATATTCTTAACTTTAAAGTAGAAGCTGGTAGACCAGCTGAAATACAGCAGGTATCCTCATCATAAAGATGACAGCTACTGTATACAGCTTGTGGAACGCCCAGTTTATGGTTCTTCATACGCTTGACCATCTGCTCAAATGCACACTGTATCTGATGGAAAGTTTGTTTTATATACAAGTTGACAAAGGTCCACAAGGTTTCTCAGAACCGTATGCAGCCCAGAGTTCTGTGAACATGCAACCTGGCTATTATATATATATATATATATATATATATATATATATATATATATATATATAGTGCTCTAGGCTCAAATGATTAAATTATTATTTAAAAATAGAAGTTGTTTTATCACTTGTCCTCTGTGTTGAAGGCTCAGAGACTCTTTAATACTCCACCTACGCTGCATTGTTGAGCACAGATCCACTGATAAAACTTGATGTTTCAGCACAATTTAATTTAAAAGCTTTACTTTTGAGGTTAAACAAATGTTCTTAATTAATTTCAATAAACTACAAGTTAAGCAAGGCATGGAAATTTCTCTCTTTGTATGGAAAAGTATGTTGAACTGTGAGACTAAAGCATCAAACTGAACCGAATCGTGAATTTTATGTATCGTTACATACTTACACATATATGCCATGAGTCAAACTGCAAGCAGAAGAAATACAAGACCTGTTGTTTTGGGAAAACCCTGTGATTGTTGCTATTCAGAGTTGGATAATTTATCAAATGAAGGACCACAAAAGAAGAGAATTATATTGAATTTCAGATGAGCAAACACTCAAATGTCTTTGCTTATTTTATTTTAATTTCTTTTGTTGTTTAAAACAAAATGGTTGAACTGTTGTTAAACTGTTGAACACAAAAATGCAGTTGACCCTAAATATGCAGGCAAAGCATGTCGAGACTTTCAAAGCTAACTCATATTTGAACACATGCTCTAACAACCATCTGACTGTCAGATGGAAGGTTTTTGTTGTGTACCTGTCTGTGGAAATCCTTCAGTGATAGATCCACACTGCAAACTGTGGCCAGAAGTAAAACACGCCTAAACATGCCAACTAACAAAGATCAACGTTTTGCTGTCAAAGGGTTTAATTGCCCGTTAAGTATGCACAGGATCATTTTGCCCTGAAGTGAAAACCTTCAAAGGTTAAAGTAGTGGGATTATTATGGGACACTGAGCAGGGACAGCTGAACACAGAGAGAAACAAACCCTGACAGACAGTGTGAGACTGATAAGGTTTGCTGAAGAGAAAATGAACAGCAGCTGATTGTGTTGTTTGACCTCAACCACTGGAAGCAGTGAACCTGAAACTCACTTCCAAGTTTCTACACTTTGAAAGCCTCCCGTTTCAGCAGCTGCTTGTCAAATACAAACCTGCTGTTTTTACAAATTTCCATATGACGTTTGCTGTAAACTGGCTCTTTTAATAAAAAAAAATCTCCTAAAACTAAATGAATAAGCAAAGCTCTGCAGTTTTGAAAAGCTAACTTTTTACCCACAAACAACAGCCCAACATCACAGCCAATCATCTGTGTTAATCCAGTCATCAGCAGAGATTCCACCCTGATGTCATGGTTATGTTGGGATTTGTACTTTTGTTAATTTGTTTATTGTATTTTTCCTACAGTTTTCAGTAATATTTTATGTTCTGATTGGTCTGTGTTCTCTAGTTCTGCTTCTGTCACAACTCACTTGGACCTGCTCTCTGTTGGTCATTTTAAGTTCATTATTTGTTTTTAATATTTGGACTTTGTTCTTTGATCCAGAAGTGTTTGTTCTGGTTACAAGCTGCTCCAGCTAAATCCTCTTTTATTAATTAATTAATTTATTTTTGTGAAGGTTGCTACCTCGACAGCATTTTATTTTTTTTTTTGGTTTCAGTGAATTAAAGAAAGTTCTTTTTGAAAGTGTTTTTTGTCTGTATTTTAGGTTCCAACTGTCACACTAATAGATATAAGTAATAGATGTGATTGTTGAATATTTTTCATTCTCCTGTCAGCATAACCAAGTTTTGTTTTGAACTGGATGCATAAAATCTGAAGGACATCTTGATAAGCTTCAAGTTTAGTTCAAACAAGTTAGACATTAACATATTTACTCAGTGTTGTTGCTTTTTGATTTTGCAACGTGGAATTTTCCCAACCAAAGCAATTTAAGTTTAGACATTTAAATAAAGGTGTTTTCCAAACTGCAAGATTTATTATCTAAAAGCATCTTTGGAAAATGTCAGAGAAAAAAAGCTGCAGCAAAGTCCAGTTTTTTTTCAGACATTGAAAATCCCAAGCAGTATTATAAAGAGATAGTTCTATTCACATTAAAGTATAAATACAATCAATATTTTAAGGAGAATAAAGTTAGAGTTTTGAGTGCAACAGCTTGACTGCCATGGTTGTTTGTAATTCATATTACACAGTCTTTAAAGTCCCTGATTTTATTTATTTATTACTAAATGATTTTTAGTTTTTTAAGACATATAGAATACATTATAGGACCTAATATGAATAAACTAAAGACAAATCAAATACTGCCTTTAAAAATTGTTCAAACACACTGATTCCCAATCCTTGTACTTAACTTTATGTCTGTGCATTCTTATCAAATATGTTAATAAACTGTTACAGTTTAATAGGACACCTTGCTGACTGATCAAGTTTGAGTTGCTTCAAAACACAGAAACACAGTTATTTTAACACAGATTTGTGAACTGACACAATGACACAATTAAACACATTATCAAAGCCTGTAATAATAGTTTGAAAATGCAAGCAGAAGTAATATAAAACTGTTTATAATTAAACTTGTACGGACATTATTATTATGTTTCCTTACCTGCAAGGTATGTTTTATTGTTCAACTCCTTGTCACACAAAAAAGCAAACAATCCAAGTTATTCAGGAATGTGTTGGAGAGAGGTAGTCCTGGTGTGTGACAGACTTCAATTCTTTCCTTTGAGGAACTTTTCTAACCAGCATTTATGGCATTTAACCAGCAGGAACACCCTCCATGCATTCTTTATCCCACCTCTCCGCCCTTTATCGTCAAAGCCAACATACTCCTCCACTCTTTTCATTGCAG
>JARVJO010000330.1:13977591-14028415 GCA_031762555.1 Cynodonichthys magdalenae
CCCCCAAACAAAAGCATTCAGGCTCTCCTTTGTGTTCACAAGTGTAAATTTGGTGAAACTTGATACTGAGCAGGTTAATAGTTAAAATGCTCCTTTTCTACTTATTCTTGCATTTGTCATATTTTTATGATGAGGACAGCATTCATTTTGAATACTGCAGGAAGGGTTTTTATTCATAAATGAAGTATTTCAAAATGACCTGAACTATTTGTAAATACTGGTTTGGATTCTTTATGAGTGGTTTTAAGCTGGTCAGAGACGTTCCCAGCAACATGACCAGGCTTGATTAAACTATTCTGAAATGTTGACATTCATGCAGGGATTCAGTTGTGAACATTTTACTGTAAAAGGTCCTCCTAATAATCTCCCGTAACACCTCTCTGATGGAGGGATTATGTCATTTGGTAACTGCCTATTTTACAGACTTACAGTATGTCAAAGTCTGCCCAGAAATACAAAATCCACTGCTTATTATATGACTAAAGAGGGCATTTGGGAATACTGTGTGAGGTGATATCATTGCAAAAAGAAGGCGTTGCAGCTGGCATCCTATAAATGTCTCTTTTTTCTTTTAGAGGATTGGGTACTCTATAGCATGGTGTCATATTAAGTTGCTTTTTTTCCAGGAAAACTGACAAAATTATTTAGAAACTCAATAAAGATTTCCTGAATGATTTTTTCCTGTCTGCTTACTGTAATGAAGAAACATATACGGAACAGAATTATGCCATATTTGTGAAATAGAAAGTAATGCATCCAGGATTTGACCCAATTTTTAGATGTGGCTCAAATTATAAACTGTTTTCTTGATATGTAAAACCCTAAAATTAAATATGTTTTTGTTAAAACTAGCTTCAAATCTTCTATTATAGATCTCAGACTGGGAAGAACCCAGCTCAGACAGAGGCCAATTTCTAGGCATTTAAATAGCACAGGTAAGGGTTTTTCCTTCTTGTCTTTGTTTTAAACTAAACTTTAAACTTTAATCTAAACTGAGGCAGCACAAGCATGCACAATCAATGTGCACATGGATCCTTCTCCTTTCCTGTCTGTTGACCAACAACAGAGGAGCTGACCCATGAAGGGCAGCCTTCCTTATTTGCATAATGAGGCAGAAATGCATAAAAAAAAGTCAAAACAGGAGGCCGAACAATGCAAAAACAACACATGGGGAAAAAACTATAAAAAATATACATTTAAGAGACACATATGCATTTACAAGTAAAAGGAAAAACTAAAAAATATGTATTTTTAAAAACAGTCAAATTAAAATGATGTGCTAAAATATTTGTTGAATAAGCTGGAAAAATAAATATGAAGGTCAAAATGTTTTTATTTCTATGTCAGTTTCAGTCCTCCGTAATGTAATAGTTCAGAAAATGTCCTGAAAATGGAGAAAACTGAATGTGTTGGAGAATATGACGCAAACAGAATATAAAGATATCTACTCAGCACCAGTAGAAATTAAGTGTGTATAAATTCAACTTTTCTGCACTCCTAGAAACTCCAAGTACACAACAAACTGTGTTTAAGGGCATTATTTGTCCTCTTGAGTTTTCCCCAGCAGAGGCACTCTTCCTTCTTTAAAACCAGACATGTTGGGGTTGACCCTGCAATAAACTAAGCTTTCTTTACAACTCTGAAGAGAACAGAATATAGGTAGATAAAATGTTTAAACTTAGTCCTGTTCATTGGTTTAAAATATGTCACCTCAGTGTCAGTAAACAAAGGGCCTGTCACTGCTTGCAAAGTTCTGAAAAGGCTGTTTTGTCGTTAGACCCGTGATGTCAGACAATGACTCACTCAGGTTAAATAACAGGAAACTCTCAACCACTCACAACTGATAACACCTCACTGGGGTTTGTTGACATGCTTTTCAATACTCAGAACTATGCCATCAACTTCTTCAGTTTATTTTCTATTTTATTTTTGATTTGAGTTATGAAGGAAAGTGTTAAACCCAGCCAGTCCTTGAAACAGTCCTTGATGTCAATCAGAAGAGATAAACTGAATCTCAAGATTTTCATTTTTGCAACAGTGCATTAGAACCTCAAACAAACAAATTAAAGAAACTGGGATCAACTCATTTTCATCATCTCAAATTCAGCAGAGTAACACTTCTCTTGCAAATGTGTTACACCTTTCTCAATAGATTGACACATTTTCTTCACTCTTTTGCGAAACAGTTAACACAGACGTCATCCAAGAAGGCCAAACTCCATTGTTTTTAGCTTTGATGACAAACATAAACCACCTGTTCCTGGCTATTAGAAGTTACATACCTCAGTATGAAATCATAGAAGCACCTGTTTAACACTCCTTCACAAAAACCTTCACTCAGTGATCAGTCTGCAGGCCTTAAAATGTGCAACATCTGTGTTGTTCTTTACCAGCATGGATGGAGGAGGTAGTGGGTATTTCTAATACTCTAATAGATTTTGTTTATATTTTCTTAATTTCACATCCTGTGATAGATTTTCTGTACTGTATTATGGTTTATATTTACAGTATTGTCTGTAATAATTACAGCATTTCATATTTTAGCCACAGTTTGAAATGTGTTTGGATCACTAAAATTTTCTCGAATCAATTCTTTGCAAGAAGGAACATTTGACACAGCCTGAGTAGAAAGATAAATGTCATGAAAGGGAAGCAACAGGCTACAAAGACAAGCATCAGTGCAGCCAGTGTTGTATTTTGGTGTCCGTTACTGACTGATTGGATCTGGGACAAGAATGTCAGACAATGCTTGCAAGTTGAGTTGTTTGAAGGCAGCATTTGCTTTTTGTTTCATGTTTTAAATGTTTTGGTTCTGTTAGAGCCTATTGCAAACAAAACGTGTCACTTTGACCATTGTGTCACTGTTGAGTCCTGTGTCTTCACTGTTTTGAAGTTCTGAGTTTGAGTAGACTACTGTGTCAAAGCAACCAAAAAAAACCAACAAAAACTGTAAATTTAGCTTCAACTTTTATGAAGCTTTTACAGAAATATCATGCAAAATCAAAGTTTCTGGTTCCTCTTAAGTAAAGAGATCATGGGAATCTCCCACCACAAAAATATCTTTGCTAACATATGTTGTTAAGCCACAAAACTGCTTTGGTCCAGTGATGAGGAAGTTGTTTTCTGGTTGGGGGATCAGGGGTTTTTCTCCTCAACCCCTGCAGCATGTTGAAGTTATTACATCTCATCTCAAGACACTGTTCGCCCCCCAGGGAGCTGAGCTGAAAGGCAAATATTCTAGTTCACTTGTCCAACCAATTGGATTGTGACTGAAAGAACACAATCCAGTATGCAAACAGCTGAAAGTGTCCTCAGTATGGTGGCTGAGCCAAGCCTTGGAGATAAGGAGAAGAGTTTCAACAAGCAGGGACCAGTGATGTCTGGGCTACAGTGCAACATGACCATGAATAAGCAAAAGCACATGGATGGATGGGTGGATGTTTCTGTCTGACTCATGTACTTTTTCATTTTATGAACCAAGTAAATTTTGATTTGGTTTTGTTTGTTGTTCGACGACCTAGTTTACCAGCAGGAGTCTCGGTTTACCACTTGAAACAGGTTACAACCAACACCTACTTATGTGTAACTAACAGTAACCTGTTAGGAAAACATCCTCCTTCGGAACCACATTACACACGTTGAAACCCCAAAAAACCAAAGAGTGTCTGGATAACAAGGTTTTTGTGGTTTTGTTTGAGTTTTCTCACATAATAATTAGCTCCATCACAGTATTAGAGTACAACAGAGTGAGCTTTTAAAGGATAACTTTGAGAACAAAAGGCCATCAGCAAATCTTTTTGTTCTCATGTCAGCTAATGAAGGGAAGGTCAGTTGCTGGCAACGTAAAGAAAGAAGATGGACCGGTTTTTAAAAAATGTCTGGTATGGGGACATGAAAGGCAGACGTAGGCAAAGAGGGAAGAAGGAAGAGCTCCTAGTTTTGGTTTGTTACAATTAAGACAAATACATTTTAGAAACACAGATGTTAAGTCAAGTAAATAAGTGACAGAGTCCAACTCAACAGCAAAAAGACAGAAAGAGAAGAAACAAAAGAGGGAACAAGAGTTATCCTGGATGATCAGCTATGGGGAATGGTGGTAAGAAACTATCAGTCACAGTACTTTCAGTTCTGTTAGACAAGTCTGGCAGCCACAAGAGTTAATTTTTTTGTTTGATTCCTTGCATTTTAATATGTTTAGAAGTGCCTGGTAGTTTGACAATGAAAGCTCCGTAGGTTCTTATTTTATACCATTTGTTTCAGCCAGGGTTGTGAAATGTAAAATGTTACATCACAATGAAAACAAAATGCTTTTAACTCCTATTCTGAGCTGTTAAACTCACATAACCACTTCTAATTCCAGTTTCTCTAGAGAAGAAACAAAATAAAAAAACTGTATTTTTTCCAATCATGTCTCATTGAAGGATTTACTAACTACGAACATACAAATTGATCCAGGTAGCATTAAGCATCAGATCCTAGATCTATTAATAGGATATTTTTAATAGAAATTCAATGCTCAGTAAATTCAGTATTTATATGAGTTATTCATCAAGCTCGTGTGTTTCTTGTGAGTTTATGTAAAATGTGTTAAGCTGTGGGTCTGATCTGAAGCCTCTTTGTGTTGAACTACAGGAAGCAGGGTAAACGAAACAGCAGTTGGAGTTTTAGTGGGCTTCGGGATCCTGTTGACCCTCTTCACCATCGGGATTGTGCAATTCTGCTGCAAATATAAATGCAAGAAGTCAAAAAAGTGCTGCAAGAAAAAAAGTAAAAAAAGTAAGTGGTTTTTATGCTGTTTACGCCACAAATGATGGAAAACATGTTTAAAATCTCAAACACCGGTAACAACATGCACAAAAATATGCTCTAATCATTATCGTCTTCAGCTCCAAGAGGCTTTCTTCAACTGTTTGTCGTTTTAACTGTGTCTGGTGGACAAAGAAATGTTTTTAGCCAAGATTCTGACATTTCTATAGAAACCATACACGTCTATGTTTACCTAAGAGAACTTAGGTTAAGTACACGGGACTTAAAAGGTTAAACATTTGGTTTAATTTTTTGGCTGTGTGAAATACATGTCTGGATTTCTATCTGATTAAAACATGTTGTTCCCATGGTAAAAGCTTTTATTTATTATGTTTTCTTGTGTTCTGTAGAGTCAAAAGTGAAGGACCGAGTACTCACGTAAGTACATTCCTCCACCCTGCCTTTCTTTTAAGTTTGCAAGTTTGGTTTCCTTCTGTAAAGTTGTCACATTGTTGTCTGTAACTTCGTTTGTTTTCTGTTATTTTTACAGCAAAGTCGGCTTGAAAAAGTCTCCTCCTCCTTTCTCTATCAGTGGCTCCATAAAATAGCAATCTGTGGCAGTTTGCAAGCATTTTGTGGCAATGAAGTTGAGAAACTAGAAATCACAGCTCTTCACTCTGGCTGGCTTCATGCACCTTGTTTTCAGTGTTCAAATGCTGTTTGTTTTTGTTTTCTGCACTTCATGTTGATGATCAAATCTAAAACACATTGGTCATTTTTTAACACGTTCCTGCATGTTTTTGTGTCATGAAGTTTAAAAGTACCTCTCTTTTCTAAAAAAAGAAGAACAAAATTTGCACAATACTTTTATTTACATGCATCTTTGCAATAATAACTTATCTTTAAAATCATGAATAAACAAGCTATTAGTTTTTGTGCAAGTTTCCATGGTTGGTTTTGTTCTGCGTCACAGCAATGAAATACTGGGGTGTCTCGTGATATAAAGTCAAGTATGCACACTGCATGTACACGCACATAGCAGAAAGAAAAGAAAAACGGAAGCAGTACTCGGCTGATTAAAACAAAAAAAAATGAGGTGAAAGCAGAATATCTCACCACTCAGCCACAATAACCAGGCAGATCAGTTTTCTTCTAAACTGCGGGCAACTTCCTCATAAATTCAACAAACTACCGCCTACCTCATTTCAAATGTTAATGTCTTACTTTCCTTCAGTGAAGCTGAAACTTGCTCGATTGTAAATGAAAAATGTTTTTCTTATAAGTTGTCTGAAAAAGGGTGAACTTATGGAACATTTGTTAAATTTGGTGGAAAACAGTCATAACTGAGCTACATGTCAAATGAAGGTACTCGTATCGATACCATACTTAACAGAACAGAAGGCAAATTGTGGAGCTACTCTTGGTGGTCTCTGTTTCTTCTTTATTGATATTTAGTCATAATATGGTGTATTAGTAACTTTTTTGTTTTTAGGGAGTAAAAACTTGTTTGTTTTTTACTATATTCATGCTTGTTCAGCTATTTTTAGTCTTTTATCTGGTTAGCTTTCTGTGCACTTTTTACATGCTCAGCAGCTGGCAGTCACTGATAGTTGGATATGCATCAACAGTTACACTGTAGATTGAAATGAGTCATATCACATTATGTTCTTGGTAAAAGCTTTTTACATGAAAGGTGCACAGGAACCAACCATAATGCAAAATTTCAGAACTTATGCAGTCTGGTTCTGCAGAAATATGAACATTTAACATCTTACCTACTGTAAAAAGTTATTTGAGCAGCTTCAGTTTAGGAAAATAACCGTTTAATTCTGACCTGATTAATGAGCTAATGGCTAGTCTGAGAAGAGCTAAGTGGACTGCTGCCATTTAAAAAAAAATCTTAGGTTGCAAATAATTTATTGCTGTTTTCAAAGCCTTTACTACATTATCAGGTTTGTATTACACCATATAGAACATTATGTTTATTTGTCAGCGTAAATAGTGGCTGCAGCAGCTAGCTGTAGCATTTTCACTGCAGTGCTTCTGAATAATTTAAAAATTCAAAACTGACAATGATGTGGAACAGTGATGACAACTGTCAATGTGCTAAAAACCTAACAAGTCTCTGTTCAAACAAAGAATAAATGGTTTTAAAAAGACAACATTTTCATGTTCACTACTGTAATATTGTCAGTGCATGAACAAATATTAATTTATCTAAATCTTGTTTTTGGGAGTTCAAATGGGCATTTTTTCTTCACCATAAATTCTTGTTTCCAGAAGAATAAAACTAGAATAATAATTATATATATTTATTTTTTTTTTCCCGTTCAAACTGAGGTGAGCTATCTGCAACAGGTTAGAAAATATTTGTTTATAACCTTTCTACAGAAGCTCACTTCAAAAGTTGGGAGTTCCGAACTTTTAATTTATAGTTTTTTTTTGCATCTTTTTTATTGTTGTATTCTAACATCTTGATTTGGTAAATTGGTAAATGCATATTTAAGTTATTATTATGCTATTTGGCTTACGTAGAAAACAGAGGTCTTATCATGCAGCAGCAACGATATGTTGACAATCTGTCTGATGAGCTGATAAAGGTTCAGTAATTTTGTGTTGAATCACTACTGTATGTTTACAGTGATCAAAATAGATATAAAAGAACAAAAACCGATAGATAAGTTGCAACACCACGATAAGGGGAGGCCTAGTTAAATAAAAAAACAAAACAAAAAAATGATATAAAGGGACACGTACTGCATACATGACAGAAAATAAGGTTGTTTTTCTCAGCTTTAAGGAATAACCAAAGTCTCACTTCCCCTAAACTTTAATTCCACACAGAGATTTAGGTCATACAAGTTTCTTATCTGTGTTCATCATTTATGTAAAATGAACCCAGCTGACATTATTTGTTCCCTTTGCTGTACAGAGCAATGCTAACTGTTACGTGGGACTTTTCTTTTTTTAAAGCCTGTGGAAACGTGACAGAGGAAGTGCTTGCCTCTCTGCGTCGAAACGCAGAAACCACACCCCGGGTTCCTGTAGATCGAATGAGTTTGGGGATCCCGGCTACAGCTACAGACTAAAAACTTTTTCCTCCACTTGGTCTCATTTTGTTGTTTCAGGGATTTTTTTGGGGGGGGGCTTGCTTTAGTAATGGTTTCTTAAATAGCTGTGGATTGTTTATTCATGGTTCTTTTTTTTTGTAGGTGTATCATTTCATGTAAATTTAAGGGAATTTCACAAAACAGTTTTTTGTAACAGTGTTTAATCATATGCAAGAGCAAAAAGTACATACAGTCTTTGACATACAAAATAAATAAATAGCATTCTTTAGTAACATCTTAAATAGTCTTTACATGGCTCTAAAAAAGTACTTGCTGAGTCAGATTTTAAAAAACATGTTTTGTACCCTTTTGAGTTTGTGAAATCAGTAAAATATGATAAATGAGGATTCCATTACAAATACTGTTATTTTGTCCTATATTAAAATTTAGGTTTCAGTAAAATATCTAAAGAAACTAAGTGTGAGTGGGAGGTCAATCAGATGAGCTGGTGAAGTTGTGACATGTTCAAATGAGCTTTAAAATCATCAAACCATTTCTTCTCAATTCTCGGTACGCCAGTTTCACTTCCTGTGTAGTCATTTTAGGTCATCTGTAAAAATATACCAACTGATCTGGTTTGAATAAAGTCTAAAGTATTTTCTTACAAGCTCACACTCAGTAACAGCCTGGTACACGTTCAGTTTTCTTCTCCCAATTCTTTTCCTTCATTTCTTTAGATTTCTGAGCATTTTCAGAAACATTGAGTGTGACGTTTAGGACAGGTTGTGTCAGTGAGGTTTTAAAAATAGTGTTGTTGCATTCCTCAAAGCATTAGTCAGCTATCAGCTCTACGTCACAGAGCGAGAGGGAGACGTTCATATTAAAGTCATGTTCGCACTTATTTAAAGGCAGAGATGTCAGCAGGGGAAACGTCTCACTCATTTGGAAAAAAGTTGTCTCGAAATCATTTATAGTGACAGTGTCCATGTGTGTTTTACCATCATAAGGTAAAAATGTATCTGTGTTTCCAAAAGAGTTTGTCAAGTCACTTCTGCTGCCCATCAGTCTGTTTTCAAAGCACACAGCTCTGTATTGTTTTGGGACTTCACTCCCAAAATGTGTGTATTTGTGGCACCAGCTGCACTGGCCTGCTCCTGAACAGATACAGGACTGAGGCCCAGCTCTGTATCCGCTCAACATTTCGGCTAAAATGGAGCAAGCAGGAATGTCCTCGCTGTCGCCGACCTGGATTTGCACCTCAGAGGGGCTCTGCCTGCAATAATTTCCCACGCTGACAGTTTTCACAAGAGGCTCGCTGTCCTGACCCTCCAGGTTCAAAGACGAAGAATCAAGATGGCAGCTCACGCCCACCCCGCTGTCTTCTCGCTTCCTTCCCTCACCTGTATCCATCATGTCCTCCTGCGGGGGGTAATTTATCTGGCTGTCAGAGGAACTCTCTGATCCCCCCATGCTCCCACAACCACTGTCTTCTTGTCTGGCTGGGGGCTTTTCTTCACTTTCTGTAGCAGAGTCTACCTCTATGCTGAGCCCACTGTCAAAGCTGCTCTTCCTGTTTTCCTCCTTGCTGTCCTCCAGTCCTGTATCGTTTCTCACGGGGAGTTTGAGAGTGTTGTCCACCTCCGTCCTGTAGCTGGAAAGAAACCATCCTTTGTCTGTGACCGCCTCCATGATTTCTTCTGGCACAGAAAGTGGATGCCAGCCGCTCACAAGAGATTTCTAATGCAAGGAAGACAAACAAACATTACATTCAACCTATGATTCATCCATGTGATGATAATATAAAGAATGACACATTTCTATCTAACTTTAAGATCAGATTGGACTTTTTTCTTGTTATTTTCATTCTTTTTTTTCTTTTTACAATAAAGTAACACTTCTTGACATTCTAGTAATTTCTGTGCTTACCAGTGCTGTGGGTTTTTTCGCAGGACGTCTCAGATAACACAAGATAATGCTTGCCATAAAGACAACTACAGTCAGGAGTCCCAGAAGAGATAACGATGACACAGCAATTATATAGAACTCTGAAAAAAAGCAAAATGACAACATCAGTATAAAGCTGCTGAGATGTTGGAGAGTTGAGATTGTATCAGTTTGTTTTTCTTGTCTAATTTATTTTTATGCTTAAGGTAATAGATCAGATCTTTTAAAGTGGAGTTCTTTAGAAAGGTTATAAACAAACACCTGTTGTAGAAAATAGCTTCAGTTTGGAGAAACAGAGTTGTTTTTTTTTTACCTCATCCATAAACTAACTAACTTTATGTGATTCCATGATTATTTAAAGCCTCAGCAGCAGCAGACTATAGAGCTTTCAAAGCAATCAAAGGCACTACTTTTTGTAGGGATATTATGGTACTTCTGCCATAATAGTCAAGTAATGTAAAATTGACAGTGATGTAAAAGACTTAATGTTTGTATCATGAAATTTGTTAGACTGAAATTAAGATTGCAATAATCCATTTTGATCTTTGAGCTGTTAGCTCATGTGTTCAGTCAGAATCAAACTCTATTTCCTGAACCAGGGGTCATTCAAAGAGATAAATGCAACAGATAATGGAATCTTTGTTCATAACCTTCCCATAGAACCCAACCTCAAAAGATCTGAACTATCTGTTTAAGAAAGAGTTTATACTTTGAATAGTTTTATGGGAATTAGAAGTTGATTTGAACAATTTCAGTAGGTCTTGGAAACACTTGTGTTTGTGTGTAAATAATCTGAAATGATTGTTGACGTGTTTGGGTTTCTTACCTTGCTCTGGGAGGAGCAGGCACTGCTTGTCAGACACATGACTTGCAGAAAGACCTCCATTAGCTTCTACTTTGATGCTGACGCAGTACTCTCTTCCCCATTGGAGACCAGTGAGAGTTTTTGTCCTCTGATCCACCACGCCCTCATCTTTCAGGTAAACTTTAGTCGTCTGAAGATCAAAAACAATGGTTACAGCATGAGACATAATTAACATTTACCCAAAATGTTTGAGTTTTATACATATTTTTTAGTTTATGGTGCAAAGTGTGCATTGAAACTGACCCACCTTATTTTCTTCTCCTGTTTCCTCCATGTAAATGGTGTAAATGACTCCAAATGGGAAGAGCGTTTTCAGAATGGGTTTCTCTTGCACATGAACCGTCAACGTGCTGGACGTCGCCCACAAAGAGAAGGAGGGAGGAAGCAATTTACCTAGAAATAAAGAACGATGAGAAGAATTTAGCAACCATTACACCACTAAATCAGCTTTCACAGACACCAAACTGAAATACTTACTTTGATTTGGATAAAATCTTTTCTGTATCCAAATGGAGCTGTTTCCTCCTTTCACCAGTTGAACTCTGACCTTGTAGGCGGCGCTGTAGTCTTGAATAAAACTGGTCAGGTGGCAATGGGTCTTTGTGCTTTTACTGCAGCTGCTAACCTCTGCCCACAGATCAATGTATCTAAAAGAAACAGAACTCACTGGTTATTAAAGGGTTTGACAACATTCTGAAATTTAACACATTTTAATGCAACTGTCCAAACATTGGAAACAAAAGAGGAAGGGGGTTTGCTGTACAGAACATTTTAAAATAAGTTAAATGGTTATAGCAGGAATGAATGAACAGTACACTAAATGTGGAAAAAATCAGGCTTACTGATAACTTACCTTGCCATTTCTACATTATACACAAAATCAGAGGGGGCATTCACTGGATTTTCCCAAAACACTGTCACCTCCCCATCTGATATGTTCACTTCCAGATTGTCAGGTGGGGGGACGTTCGTTCCTATGACAAAATAAAGAAGAAAAACTTTTTGTATCATCTGCTGTTACACAATCATTTCCATTTCCTCAAATTTAAAACAGTCCTTTGCTTCACATGATAGGAAAAGAAACATTACGACAATCTGATAGTTGAACTGTAATTTAAATTAAGTTGGGCTAAATATATATGCTGGGAGGGGTATATTTTAAATACTTCTCCAAAAAGGTGGTCAAAAAATGAAAAGGAAGTTATGTTGCCAAAAACTGATGTACGCTTGTGAAAGATTTATGGGATATATGGTCAACAAGAACTAATTAAAACCTATTTCTATATGTGAGAATTAAATATCAATTTGTGGGGAAATAATGCTAATATAAATATATACTGTATATTATATATAATGTTCTATTTTTTTAAATCATGTTAACAAATAAAGTTACTACTTTTCTAAGATTTCTCATAAACTCATTTAGAATAATTTTAAAATGACTAAAAATACAAGAACAAATAAAAAAGACAAAAAAAAAACAGGTCATTTTTTCTTTAGAAAAACAGTGTATTTAAGTTAATATTTACCTGATACTTGGTTTATGTAGAGAATTAGGAAGATGAAAACTGGCATCTTGTTCTTTAAATCCATTTTTTTTACTCCAATGACTCCATTCAGCAGACACCAACAGACCCTTATTCCAAACATGAGAGCAAACACATCCTAACGTTTCTGACTAACTTTAAAGTGTGGTCAGGCAGGAGGGGAGCAGCTGTCTCCGGGTGATGCCTGCATCATCTGCTCATCTGAGGAATAAATAAAACTCGTCTCTGAATCTCAACTTGATTCTCTCCCCACCCTCTTAGACGAAGAATTTCCTGTTGTGACAGCAACTGTGACGCTGATGTTAGTTTCACGTCTCTCCCGCTCTCTCAGTCTCACCTTCCTCTTTTGCTTTGACCTTTTTTTTTTGTTTCCATGAACGTACAGCATGTACAGTAATCTATGATGCTCAGGATATAGGGCTCAGGGAAAGGAAATTGGAAAATGTCAGGTATACCCCTTTCCCTTTATTTATGCAAAACTCAAATAAAGGCTGCATTGTCTGTTTTTCAGTATTTAGGGGTGGCGTGCTGAAGGTGAGAACTGGAGGAAGTTGTCTGACACCCTGGTTTCAAAAAAAGCTCCTGGTATTATCTGGAAATGTCTGGAAACATTTAAATGCAGAAACCACAACATTTTTGCCTGTTGGAACAAAGACTGTTAAACTTTTTTTTTGTCTTTCTGTGAGATCGTCTTTAATAAAATATGGGCTTTTTCTTGTAACAATTGTAAAACTGTCTGCATCCAGACGGGTCTTTGCAAAAGCACAAAGATGTAAGCTCATAATCCTTACAACTACCAGCATCATATGCAGAGAAACAGAGTCATGAGTTTATTACATTTAGTGTTTTAACATGTTAACGCCCTGCAGGATGTGGTACTGCATTTGTTTATACAATTCAAAATTTACATCAAACTTATGAAATATGATGCAATGACCTTTTCAGTGAACAACTGTGGGTTTTATCCTAAACCATAGAGAGCACCTATCTCCACACCTCATCTTACTACAGTGGCCAACAGGTGCAAATGTGCAGCAAACAAGAGAATGAACTGCAAATAAAAAAAAATGATGTAAATAACTGCAAGTTAGAAAACACTTGCATTGACAAAAAACATCTGCATTTAACAAAACACTTGCAAGCTTTGCTCCACAAAATGCAAGAGCCACAAAGCTGGCACAATGGCTCAGTGGTTAGCACTGATGCCTCACAGCAAGAACGTCCTGGGTTTGATCCCCAGTTCGGACCTGGGGTCTTTCTATGCCGAGACCTTCTGTGTGGTGTCTGCATGTTCCCCCCGTGCTTGCGTGGGTTTTCTCCAGGCACTCCACTTTCCCCCACTGCACGGAAATATGTAGAACAGGTTGCCTTCAGGCCCAGGCTGCCTTTATGAAAAAGATCTGTGATCTCAATGGGATTTGCCTGGTAAAAGAACATTTAAAAGATTTAAAAACCTACAGACAGATAGTATCTGCAAGCAGCATTCAGCCCATCGATGGACAAAGGAGAGAGACAGATGTCCTCTATGTCCACAACTAAATCTGACACCTGGAAACACAGGCAGGTGGATGAGGAGGTGATGCAGTTCTTGACCGTCTAAAGAAGCCAGCCAGCAGCAGGATGAGGAGACACTGGATCTACTAATGTCTGTCCATCAGGGTTTTTACTTTGCAGCATTTTTTTCTTGCATTTGTTTTTTGTGTTTGCTTGTTTTGGAGTTTGCAACATTTCAAACTTGCAGTCAATTTTATGAATGCAGCATTTTTATTTTTGTTTGCAGAGCATTGAGCTGTTTGCTGGGTCTTTGCACTTGTCAGCCACCTCATCTTATGCACACATTTTGCCTGTTATCACTTTCCCGCACATTTTTAACCTGAGTCTTTGTGGTTTAGAGATAGATTTTCATAAGTTTCATAGAAATTGATCCAATGTCTCATTTAAGCATCAAGGACGTTTCCCAGTATACCATTAGACACCTAGTGAGGCCTAAAAAAGTCTAATGAGCTGTATATTTTGTTTTAGATGTTCACTCTGTCATGTCATCATCCATCGTTTTTTTTATATACGATCTTCATACTGATCGGAGTCAGAACTGGTGTCTGTCTTAATCTGTGACTGGATGAGAGGTGGGGGGCAGGTAATCAGTCAATTCCAGGACTACATCGTAACAAACATGCCGTTTACCACAACCTGCATGTTTTTAGAAGGTGGGAGAAAACGACATTGTTCAGAAAGAACCCACACATCTGACAGAATCCCCACACAGAAATTTCAGGGTTCTAAAGGTCACCTGTGGCACCGTGCAACACACAATATCATGGTTTTATTCAACTTATTTGTGAGTTTCTGCACAAATTTATATATGACTGAGTCTAATAATAAAAACAGATAGTTTAGGTTGTGGTCCGATTTAATTTAATTTAAATTAATGGAAGTAAACCTGCATAAATGAAGTAGTTCAATAAATGCAGATGACAGTAACACCCAGAGAGATGCTCATCTTTACAGTTTCACAGAAAGAAGAGTTATTTAATCTGCATCTAAGTTTACAAACAAATGTTCTCATTTATGAGAAGTAACTTTTCTCTGAACTTCAGTTTCTCACCTCCTCTTCACATGTGACTTTTTAAAGTTCTGGTTCCTTGTAGAAGCCCTCCTGCAGATAAAACCACATGTTTTAGTTTTTTTTTTTATCTTTGTCACCTTTTGGTTTCTGTCTTGTGCACGGACACAGAAGTGCTGAGTCAATGTAGAACGTGGGAGGTCCAAATGTCAGGGACACTGTGCTGGTGTTAACGAAAAAACAAAACGGGACTTTTCTAAAAAATCATCTGTTTAGGGAGGACTTCCCCTCAAATGGCCACAAGAACACAGGAAGAGAAAGTGTGTATTGTTGTATAATGTCACCCTCTGGTGGCTCAGAGAGCATTGCACAAAGATCATCCAATATGTCGCTAAGCATTATCACTCAGCATCAGTTACGATAAAACAAATTTAAGAAAAGTTCATTGTCAATATGAGGTGGCTGTCTCTGGCCACGAGTAACTGATGTGAAAAGAGATATGAGTTGTACTGAAGACAGTATTAATGATCAGAATCATGAGCAAGATGTAGAGTTTGTGGTAAAGAAAGAAGTTAGAAAAACTTTGTTTGATGATTCATTCTAAGACCTGTTCTGTGAAGCATGATTACACACCAAAGTTTGGATCTGATTAGCAATCCACACAAGGCATTACAATATTGTGTAAAATAATTGAACTGAAATAGTTATAACTCCCTTAAATCTCAACAAAATATGACTTTAATCTGAAGTATATTAAAGATCTTATTGTTCCATATTTTCCTAACAGAGCCCTTCACACTCAGACTGGAGGTTTAATGTGGAGCTTTCAGTTATCAAGCTCCTTTCTTGAAACCAACTTCCAGTTTGTGTCCGTGAGGCTGACACTCTGTCTACTTTTAAGGTTAGACTGAAGACTTTCTTTTTTGATCAATCCCATAGTTAGGCTTAGGGCTGGGCAATAATTCAATAACAATATATATTGTGATAGACACAGGATCAATATCCATTTAAAGTTTGTCCAATAAAATGTTGATCATTTCACTAAACTCTGATCAAGAACCACATGGCATTCTGGGAGATGTATGCAGAGGTAAGGCTTTAGCTGCTTGAGCTCTCACAGCTAAGTAAGGTCGATGGCGTCAACAAACTCACTCACTCTTTGGTAAGAAAGGTCACTTCACCGTTTAGCAGTATTAATCAGCCTTTTTCCCCCCCTGATCCTTATTTCAAATAGTTAAAACAAAAAAATATCAATAATTATCTATATTGACTGTAATGAAAAGCTTATATCATGATACATTTTTCAGCCATATTGCAGCACGTTAGGTTTAGGTTTCCTATCAATAAGGTGTTTTTCTTTGTATTTGTAGAGAAATGACACCTGCACCAGTCATTCTGTGTTTTCTCTGTGTCTGTCAAACCCAGCCGGTCGAGGCAGATGGCCGCCTGTCCTGAGCCTGGTTCTGCTGGAGGTTTCTTCCTGTTAAAATTGAGTTTTTCTTTCCCACTGTTGCCACTGTGCTGCTCAGGATGTGAGACTGTGACGGATTGACGATTCATCTCAATCTGCTGGCTTTCATAGATAGATTGTTTTTTGTAGACATCTGAGATGATGTTTGTTGCAACTTGGCGTTAAACTAATTAAAATTAAAACTAATCTGTCCATGCAAATAAAAGATATATTAAAAACACACGGCCCCTCCAAGAAAATAAAATAAAGTTTCTGGAGTTCATTGTGTTTCAGAGCCCTCACCTCTGAGCCACATTCACATGAAACACAGAACAGCATCTCAATGTGAAACAGCATTAGAAAGTTTCTGAACCCTGTGCAACTGGTTTGTCAGGTGGAACACTGACACACCCTTATTTGTGAGCAGAGAAGTGATCAGCTGAGAGGAAAGTGGGAGGTCTTAAATGGGCAGTGAGAGGTTAGGCCTTCTGGTTAAACATTCTGTCGTGTTAAAAAAGGAGAAGAGGCGAAAAAAGAGAGGATTTTGATGTTTGGACACCATGCTCTGAACACTTTGTAGTTAAAGCTAACCTGGACGTAAAAAAGCACCATCTACTTTCTCTCATCTCCACTCGTCACTTATTGCAGCACTGAACCCAATGGAGAAGCGTGAGCCGGTAGGTTTTCACACCTATTTTTCCTAAATTTTCTGTCTCTCTGACGTTAGTTTGACTCCAAACTCAGTTCAACCTGCAGGTAAACTCTGTTAATAAGTTCCAGGCTGCAACTTTTCACTCTCTGTTTGCTCTGTGCTGTTAAGTTTCTGTGCATTCCAGTGGTTATAAACCTGTGAAACCATCTAAACAATAAAAAAAATGCAGTTTTATCCCTGGTTTTAACAAAATGTTTTATTAGTTTCAGGTTATTTGACAAGCAGCAGGTGCCATCAGGAATTTTTCAATATGACATTGTTTTCATTTAAAATTTATTTCATTTATATAACTCATTTATACAATGACAATATTAAAAAAACACTTTAAGATGTAGAAATTGTTTATCATAATGTATATACAAATTTATATATTTGATATAATAGTTAATTTCAAAAGGTGTAGAAAAACAATAAAGAAACCTTGTTGTACCAGAAAATGTCTTAAATTCAATTCCGTTCAATTCAACAACACTTTATTCATCCCCCCAAAAAATTAGATTAAACAACTTCTAGTCAAACACAAAGTAATAAACATGTAATAAACAAACACTAGGCATTCTTTTGCATTATAAAAAAGTAAATGTCTAAGGATATCTAAAATTAGATGTAACAATGTCTGTAGTATATTTTTTAATTTGCATAATAATATCAAAAATACATCCAGTGATCTGGGTTTGCAGAAATCCCCTTGCTTTGATAAGTACACAGTGTACAGGACTTATGAAAAGAAAACTATTCATTTACAATATTTTAAAGACTATATTAGCAACTTTATTTTTTAACAAAATCAGAGTGGAAACAAAACATAAAAAAATGCTTACATTTCTGTATCATTCATTTTTACTTTTACGTCATGAGATTGTAAAGAAAAGGGTACCGAGTTTATTTTCTTGCACTTTTCCACAATAAAGACCAACAGACTGACAACCGAGTGCAACATGATCTGAAAACTCTTTAGGAACAAATCTGACTATAGAAACCTGGGGTGTAACCTTACCAGCAGGCAGGTTTGAAAATGTCACCTGCTTCAAGTACAAACCTTTACAATAATAACTTTGTAAGGATTACTGTGAAGTTTTTCTGCTTCCACACCAACTTCTGGAGTTTACACAGGCAAAATATAACATGACAAGAAATTAATCTGCACTTTTTCAAAAGATCAAACACATCACACTGCAGAACCTGTAGTTCTATTTATAATAATTATAATATACTTAATAGTTCTGAGATATACCTTTTATAGAAAACATTCTTAAGAAGTCCTCTTTCTTGTAAAGCATATTAGAAGAGAAAAGAAATTCTTATCACAAACTTGTTGTGCTACATTGCGTAGCTTTTTATAAATCCTTAGTTGACATAACAGACTATTAGTTAGGACACATTTGTACTCAAACAAGTTTAGCCACATAACATTCATAGCATTTTGTTCCCAAAAGGAAGTAAGCATGTTTTTCTGTAAGCTGTGAGTAAAGGTCAATGTATTATTTATTAAAACTTTCTGTGACAAAGTCAGTCAATCAGGACAATAAACTGCACAATTATGTTCTGGAGCACAAACAAAAAAAAATACAAATAAAAAAACACGAGCGAATTAACAATATGTGTATAGGAGTTACACTTTTTAAATGTCATCATGCATTACTGAGACCCTTTCCACATGTTTTTTTGTAAGTTAGACGCTGTGGTAACACATTTATTCCAAATCTGCTGATTAGAAAGAATAATTAACTCACCCACATGGGATAAAAGCACAGCACAGCTTTTTTAAGGCACATATGAGTTGGTTTCCATGAAAGTCCTAAACATCCCAACACTGTGTTCGAGTGATTTATCCAGGTGCTTTAAAGTTGTTCATGATTGATTAATTTTTTTCTAAGAATGAAGAAGTCTTACAAGTTACAGCTTATTTAGAAAAAAATACAAAAGTAGCAAAAGAAAAGGAAAACACCAAAACTAACTTTGTTATCAAATCATGGCTTTTTATTAACATTTTGTGTACAAAAGCTAGACTTTAGTTAGTTATTGCAGTATGATGTAAAAGTCAACTTATGAATGACAGAATGAGGTTTAAATGAAGACAAACACATTGTTACAATACATTCATAACTTATAAAAGGTTTTGTTTCACCATGAAGAGAATCTGAAGTCTGTGTTTGTTTAATGTTGTTTCTTTGTGAGTTTCAGTAGAACCTTTGTCCAGCTCTGTGCGCCTATTTCCTGCTAAAACCACAGTTTTAGCTGCTTTCTTCTTCTTATCACATTTTTATAAATAATATTTACTAAAACATTCAAAAACTGATTAGATTTTCTATCAAAAATTCCAGGCAAATGATATAAAGTTTAAAAAAATGTACAAATAAAAGAAAGCAAGAAAGACAGGACAGAAAATGAGGACATGAACTTTAATAAGAACCTTTCAGCGTTCAAAACATCCAAGTCTTTTTGCTCTGAGTTTGGTACCTTATTAAATTGAAGATAATTTTGATTTTTTAGTTGGAATTAACAATAGGTTGTGTGATCAGTCTTCACAAACAAATACAAGTGATAAGTACAAATGAAATGTATTAATATGGGGAGCAGGTTGTTCAAAGACAAGAGGGACAAATAGAAAACTCATTAAACTTTGTAAAATCAAATATGTCAATGTCAATTTACTTATATAGCTCATAGAAGCTGAACAAAGTGCTTCACAATTCAGCCAAATGAATAGATAAAACAACAAAGAAACACAGAAATGTTCAAAAAATAAGTCAAATTTATATAAAATACAAAAATACAGCTTGAAACATCAGCTGTAAAAGAATCTGAAGTTCGTCCAGAATCAAAAGCCAAGGAGCAAAAATGGGTCTTAAAAAGGTAAACCATTCCACAAGTCTGGGACAGAAACTGATCAATTTATTTACCGTTATTTAACCAGACAAGTCCTGTTGAGATCTCAGATCCTGGAGGCAACCTATTGTACATGTTATTAGGGTGGGGGAAACCGGAGTAACCGGAGACGGAGAAAACCCACGCAAGCACAAGGAGAACATGCAAACTCCACACAGAGAGACCCCAGGTCCAAACTGGGGATCGAACCCAGGACCTTCTTGCTGTGAGGCGTCGGCGCTAACTACTGAGCCTTCATGCTGCCCCAAAAGCTCCATCACAGCAGGAATTTTAGTTTAGATCTAGGAATGTTCAAGAGAAACTGGTTGGATGACAGAAGTGCTCTAACTGAAGTATAGATGTTACAGAGATAACAAAGGTATGATGGGGCCAGACCTTCAGAATAGAAGAATTGAATCTCCTTAAAGGCATAGTTAAGATCTTCTGAAGTGAGGTTCTGGAAAGATATAAAAGAATTAAGAGCTAGAGTTTAAATCTAACCACAGTGATGAGTTTAAGGTTAATGTCTTCTTGACCCAACTCTGACTAGATATTAATCAATCCAAAGTAAAAGCTTGTTCTAAAAACATTTTGGATATTATTTAAACCTTTCACTAGAATGCCAACATTTCAGTTATTTTGTATCTCCATATCTGTTTTTTCAGAATGCATTCCCTCCTCCTCCTCACTACTCTGTGGCCACAAACATCTATCCCCCTCTCCAGTCTCATGGCCCCTACCAACAGGTGTATGGCAACTACTCAAGCCAGGGGCTCCCAAATTACATCCCTCAGTATCCACAACCTGTGATTGCTCCCCAAATCACTGAAATCGGCCCACGTGAGTGATTCATGCAGCCACTGCAGTTTGGGAATACAAGAAATAAATGTGTGCAACTGTTCAAGGACGATATGTTCGGGTTGTTGACTGTATTCTCTCTGTATCTGTCCAGCCCCCAAGGATAAAGAGAACTGCTGCGGGGATAAAGCACAGATTTACAAAGCAGCAGCAGCAGCAGGAGCCATAGTGCTGCTGCTGCTGCTGGGTGTCGGCATCTGGCTAGGAGGTACAGTACTTCTCATGCATGCCTAATTAAGATAACATGCTAATGTTTTCTTTTTTCATTTCTTTAACCAGTAATTTGCATCTTGATATTCCTCCCAAAGATTGTGTTTTGGCTAATTCTAACAATAATGACATGTCTACATTGTTTCCCATTATTAACCATTCTGCCTCATCCACAGTTTATTATGGCACCGGGATACTGGAAAGAGAGAACTTTTACAAGCCTGACAAACAATCCAATGCACCAACAAGTATTGCTCAGATCATGAATGACACCTGTCCCAGCAATGCTACCATGTGCAATGGGATAAAAGACTGCCAAGTGGGCACAGATGAAACATACTGTGGTGAGTACATAAAGACTTCACCAGCGTGACCTTGGTGGAGGCTGGACTTAAAGTGGCAGGATACATGACAAATACTAATTAATCTATACAAGACTGTGAGGAAGGTAAAAACTGCTCAAGGGAAAATAACAATGAAAACATGGGGAAGCATTTATGATTCTTTGAATCTGTCTTATAATTAAATCCAAACATGCTTGCCAAGAAAAGCTTTTTGTTTTAGTTTCCAGTTTGCGATTGCTGTTTGCCATAAATAGCCGTGCATGTGTCAGACTCTTTATTTCCTTGTTGCAGTGGAATTTGGTGAGAACAGCAGCCTGAGAGTGAGGACAGCAGACAGTAACTTCCTCCCAGTGTGTTACAGTGGCTGGAACAAAAACTACGCTGACCAGATCTGCTCTCAGCTTGGATTCAGAAAGTAAATAATGTGCAGTTTCATCAAACATTCTCAAAAACAACACACAAAGTGTTTTATTTATTTACTTTTCATAATTGAACCTGATTTGATTTTAATATCACCCACTGAACATGAAGATTTTTAGCTTCAAAATGTGATATAACCATCTCATTTATTAGATGTATAGAGGTTTAGACTGGAATTGAATCTCCATTAAAATTACTGCTGCTTCAGTTTGACTGAACCAAACTGAATTTCCAGAATCAACCAGGCACTGACTTGATTAAACTACCACTACAGTAGCTAGTTTATTTATTTTGTCATGTGAATAACTACTTTTCTCTCTCTCCAGTGCCTTTTCATTGAATAGAATTGATTCCCAGAGTTCACCTGGTTTAGAACTGAACAGTAAATCACCATCTTCTCTTATTCAAGGCTCAGTGAATGTCAGGTAAATAGCACACCTGGTTCTGTGCAGTCTGCTGGTTAGTGCTGTAAATTTGTACTAACTGAATGTGTGTTTTATTATGCAGTTCTACCTGTTCAAACCAGGGGACTGTGTCCCTGCAGTGTCAGGGTAAGAAGCCTCTATCTGTGTATATGCTCACACAAAAGTTTACTTTTACTTCCTTTTTATCACAACATTTGGAACTCAGTTAAAAAAAATATCTAAAAAAATAAACCAAACAAAGTATTTCAAGTGTCGGATCAACATCACATTACATTACAACATTATTGTGTTTTGGAAAATCTGAAATGTGCAAAATGTTGAACTGTTCATGTGATTTAAATTAAGAGGATTTATTTAATTTCAGAATTTGTCAGTCGATGCATTAAAGAACCATTGATGCTAACTGAACCTTTTGTAGGCTGCTCACAAAAAATGCAATGCAGACATCTATTTCTGCTGCTTTGGTTCTTATATAAAACTAGCAGCTGCCTACTAGCTTTGATTATATCTTACTCTTAGTTGAGTAAGTTAGACCATAAATGACAGTATGGCAGAGTTGAATCAACCCTATCGGTGTTGATTTAACTCTGACGTATTTGCTGTGTAGCACGTGATAAAAACACAAGTCTGCAAAGTTTGTTAAATGTATAATTCTTTTTTATTTTTATAACATATTGTGAGTAATATTTCTTACGTTCAGACTGTGGTAGGCAGCCGGCTACATCCCGGATCATCGGGGGTACTGCAGCTCAGTCGGGTCGGTGGCCTTGGCAGCTGTCACTACAGTTCAGAGGACACCACACCTGTGGAGGCATTTTGATCTCACCTGATTTTGTTGTAACTGCTGCTCATTGCTTCCCAAAGTGAGT
Source organism: Cynodonichthys magdalenae (assembly GCA_031762555.1). Classification (NCBI taxonomy): domain Eukaryota; kingdom Metazoa; phylum Chordata; class Actinopteri; order Cyprinodontiformes; family Rivulidae; genus Cynodonichthys; species Cynodonichthys magdalenae. Next base: position 14,000,463 of record JARVJO010000330.1, read on the forward strand.
GTTTCAGAAAGAATTTTTGTGAAATTGTAAAACTTTTAAATCATATATTTGCTAACCATGAATATATAAAAAAAAATCATAATTTCTGAGATTTAATTTGGAACACAATTCATGCTGAGCTTTAATCAACTCAGTATTCATCTGTTGTTTTGTACAATGAAGTGATCAGTCTCTTCTCTGTGATTGAGCCAGCCCTGATTACCGCTCTGCTCAGCAATGGAAAGTTTACGGTGGATTTGTGTCTCTGAATAATCTGCCTGCACCTTTCTTGGTTGAGAAAATCCGGATCAACGAGAACTATAACAGTCAAACCAATGACCAAGACGTCGCTCTTCTCAAACTAACATCTCCAGTTACTTTCACTGGTGAGTCTTTATTTCATTCAAAAATAATAAAAGTTAATTTAGTCTGATATCTGTCCTGTTAGCATCACAGCTACATCACTCAGGTTATCTGAGCAACACAACCTAGCTTATTTGTGTTCTTGTCTGGTTAGCAGTGAAGTGGTGCTGATGAGTTCGCTCAGATTAAACACAATCCTTTTTGCATTTTCCAGATCTACTTCAGCCAGCCTGCCTGCCAAATGTTGACCAGGGGTTTGAAGCTGGGACCAGTTGTTGGATCTCAGGTTTTGGGACTACCGTGGAAGGATCAAGTAAGATGGAACACAAAGCCACTCTGTATAGCATGATACTGTTTCTCACTGAATTCCCATTAAGTTTCTCTGTCTTGTCAAAAGTCTAATTAGGATTGTTATATAATCTTATTTGCATACAGAAGCTTCCAGAAATAAAAAGGCCTTGTTGATTTGTTGGAAGCAGCGTGTCATGACTCATATCTGATGACTATAGATGAGGCTGGGAATGTAGATGGACCAGTAAGATGAAAGCTTTTATCTTTTGGTCACAACTTATTGTACGTGTCACTGATCCATCCATCCAGATCCCGCTTTATTCTACAATCAGTCATGAAAAAGACTAAATACTTGAACTCTTAAGGGAAAACTCAAATCTAATGGCTCATTTATTGCAAACAATTACATTGTGTTTTAAGCATCAATAAGGCAGTAAAGTTTAGCAGTTGATAATAAATGACTGAGCTGAAATGGAAAGATTAACAAAGAATAAAGCTGAAATAAATCAAGCAGAATAGAATCAGAGAAAGAGCAAGTATAAAGAAGACATTAAAACACAGTATGCAGTATTTCCCTGAGGGTAACATGAGTAACTTGTCAGTGAGCAACAGAAAGCACAAAGTGATTGAGAGACACAGGGGATAACTCAAACTGATGAGCAGTTCAGATGAAAAGGAACATATGGACTATATTGCTCTAATAAATAAATCAAAAATTCAATATAAGTTGATGGGTGTGACATGTTAATGTTTCTTTGTTTGTTTTTAAGGCAAAGTCTCCACTGATCTGATGGAGGTGTCTGTGGACATCATAAGCCAACAAGTGTGTAACCGTGCGAGTGTGTATGATGGCTTAGTGACCGAGAACATGATCTGTGCTGGGAAATTAGAGGGAGGCAAAGACTCGTGTCAGGTGAGCTGTATGGTCAAGTTACGATTGACTCACTCCTTTCTGGATGTTCTTCAGAGGCATTTAAAGTACCTTAATAAGGAAATAACCAAGTAAAAACACCTTGACAGAAAATAACTTTGGTAAAAATGAAATTCATTTTACATTGACTCAACTCGGTTTAGTGGAACCAGTTGACTTAACTTGGTTTTAGTAAATTCAACTGTTCTTTCTTTTCAGGATGAGTTCCAGGTTTATTAAAATTTGTTGTGAAACTGTTAAATTTTAAAGTAAATAAGTAAAAGTATCATATTTATGTTTTGAATGTAACTAAATAAAAGTAAAGTTTAAACCAAAGCAACTCTTTCCTTTTAGTTGAAGATGTTTTGCTCCTCGTCTGAGAAGCTTTTATGATTCAAATAAGAAGTGCAGAGTTCCACATTCACTGAGACTGACTGTGACTTGTTTCATTTAGGGTGACAGTGGTGGACCCCTGGTGTGTCAGGGTCAGCAGAACAATCTGTGGTACCTGGTAGGGATCACAAGCTGGGGAGCTGGATGTGGGGAACAAAACAAACCTGGCGTTTACACCAAAGTCAGAAGTGTCTTGCCTTGGATCTACAGCACCATGCAGGTAAGGAAAACAAACAAACAAACAAACAAACATAAAAACATTGAGTCTTTGGTGATGAGCATGCACAGGTTACCATGTTAACTCCTCTTTTGCTCCCCTGCAGCAAGAAAGACCTTGATGTCTCTCAGCTTCCACGCTGGCAAATGAAGTCACTTTCTCATCTTTGATCAACAAGCATTATAAAAAGTCATACAATAGTGTGGGCCAAATTGTACAAGTTAAATAGATTCAGCACAAAAATAACTTGTTTTACACACGAGATAAAACAAATATATTGTATTTAAAGTAATCATTGCACTAATATCAGTGTTGCATTTGTGTTTGTGTTACTTTTTTATTTTAAGGGTTTGATTCTTTCCAAGGCTTGTCATAACAATAAAACGGTATTTTTTCTCAGTGCTATTTTTTGTTAAACAAGATCTCTGTTTACCATATAAAATAGATTTTTTTCTTCTTTCTGCTGCCTTTCATTTTATTTTATTGGTTATTTGTATTTTTTGTACATAAAATTGACTTTGTTTTTAAATGAAATGAGTAAACTAAATAACAAAAGTAAAAAGCACTTTGTTTTGGAAACATACATTTTTCTTATTGTGTTGCTGTCTTTGCTCTCTTTGTTTACATCCAGTCTGTGCATTAAAGCATAGACTGCAGTGGTTAAAGAGCGGGGGAAATCTTTGAGATGGAGTTATCATTTTGTGAACACAGTGTCTGTGGAAGAGGAGAGAGGCAGAGACAAAGGTGACAGAACTGAGCAGCTGCTCCAGGAGCCACAGGATACAGCTTTATGAGCAGCAGATGAGAAACACTGGAAGAAAATCTGACTGAAACAAACTGATTTATAGATTTTTTTTTCCATCTGGGTGGACAGGTCTTTTCTTTAGCCAAAGATCCAGTGGAGAGAAACAACAGGTAAGTTGATGTTTGATTTTATAGACGTGATTATTTTTAGCTGAAAAGTGGTTGGTGCAAATTTTCCTCTAACTCTCCTGTCGCTGCTTGTATTGTTCAAAAATACTAAAAACGAAATGATGCAGTTCGGATTTTTATTGTACGATGATCATTTTTCTAATAAATAAATTCAAGTGACGCGCGTATTTTGCGACATGACATTACGGTGCTTTCACACGTGTGCGTGTTTAATTACAGCACGAGGGCGTGTCTGCTGTTATATAATATTTGACTTTTTAAAACAAGTTTGTCACGTTTTGGAGAAATGTTGAAGTCTTTTTTTAATGAAGAAGCGATACAGTGCAGGCGGATGGTGGCTTTGTTTCTCCGCCACGTGAGATGATCCACAGGTTGAGAGGCGCAAAAGTGCACGAATGCGTCAAAGCGTACAAATTCATCGTGCCAAAACAGAACGATGGACGGTGTCATGATGTAAAAAACACAGGAGATTCAGGTTATTGAGCTCCTATAAACTGAGGAAAACCCAAACAGATAAACACGTCTGCTCTGAATTCTCAGTCACTGTTAGTTATTTTACGGAGTTTTACGCACGGCGCGCCACACCCATGACGTTCACGAGGCTGTTCATTGCGTATGACAGGAGACACCGAGATGACATGAGACCTGTTTCTCCAATTTTCAGATGGAGACATCTGTTGCCATGGAGATAACCGGACACTGAGGGACGACGCACGTTGTTGTCATGGAAACGTAGCAATAATTTTATGATGGCGGATATTACGAGGGGCTGGGGTTTATTAGATGTGACCCATTTAGCTGCCCTACATTCTGTTGGTGATGGAAGGCAGACCACGTGACTGACATTTTTTTGTTTTAAAAACCCAATAGTTAATAGGGGCGGAACATCTTTTAATTTAACCACACAGCCACTCAAACTCACAGAAATCATATGATGGAAAACGTCAGTTTATTGTGTTTTTATAAACTTTTTGCTCCTCTTGCTTCTTTGCCATTAGCTCTGTTTCTTGTCCTCTAAAATGGGCATATTTTTATTTTAATGTTTTGTGCATTTTTCTCCTTAAAATATCACTTGTGTTTGCAACAGACTGCCTCCCCAAAGTTCTGCATGCCCTTCACCTGGACTCCCCACCAGACTGTTTTTTTTGTCTGTCTGCTTGTCTCACTGTATTTGTCTCTGCATGCTACAGGAAAATAAGCCCCCTGTCTGACATTTTAATTTTCTCCCTGCAATGAACACAGTCATGCTTGTTCCTTTGTCTTCCTAGATAAAAATGGATCTAAACACTGACATTGCTGAACAATGTAAAAATGAAGGTGCCATAATCTGCACCAATGGCACCCCCAGAAATAGCTTAATGGGGTGCTCACATGGGGGGACAGCAAAGTCCTGGAGTGGTGCACCAAAACCAAACGCCAAATAACAATTTGAAAATCTATTATGCTGTTGTTGTAAAATGATGATTTAAATGTCAAAAAATGAGATATAAGGAAGCGTGCACCGCAGTTTTTTATTTTGCAGATAATATTATGGGATGTGCACAGATCAGGACACAATATTTTAGTTCCAAAACAGTCCAGTTTTAATGTGTTATGTGTTATCATAGATCATCATTACATTAAGCTTTTTGTCCTTTTCCATAAAAATTTTCATAGGAAATCTTTAATTGTATGGGATGCATTGAAGAAAACATTTAGTGAAACAAAAAAACATTTTATTTCCTACTGATTTAACATTCTGAGAACCTACATTTTAATGTTGAGGACATTTGTTTAAGATTGTTCTTAATCAGTGGGATTTTCAATTTTATTTTCAGTTCTTAATCATTCATTTCATTGATTTATATTTTAAATTCATTGCCCAAAAACAATATTTGTTTGTATTTTTATTTATCCTAAATAGTGAGGGGAAACTAAAAAAGCACAAAAAGTAAAAGCTTGGGACTCAAACGGTTAAAACTGTCTGGATAAGAAGCTAAAATGCTCATGAAATGCAATGTGGACTTAGATGAAATCAATTTTAAAACTGGATTCTTAAACGCAACAAGTTTCTGAGACTGATGTTTTAGGATGGCAGTAATGCAATTTGTTTAGTCGTTCAAGGATTTATCTGCAACAGGTAAGATGTTAACTTTTCCCCAGAATTCTACTTCAATCTTTTCAGGGCAAACACAGTTTGAGAATAACACCAAGTTAGTAATCACAATTATCACTTTTGCCACCAGTTTGTTCTCCACTCTCAGTATTTACAATAACATCAGCATTAAGTTTATTTCATCCCTATATATTTAAACATGAGGGTAAAGGGGGGTTAGAGAAAATTCAAAAATTGAATCAGTTTAGTCAGCTTCTTGTAAGTTACTTTTTTTCCACATTACAAGAGACATCTTCTTCCACTCAGACATCAACACAAGAACAAACATCTATTCTATAAGCTTTATTGATTAAGTGTTTGGCTTTTATTTCTGGACTGTGTTCATGTTCCTGTAGATTCTGTGGCCACATATTATGAACCTTTGCTGAAAGATTTGCCATTAACACCTGACAAATGTGAGAGAACTTATCTTTCCAACACTGTCCCGCTCCTTTGGGTGATACACATTTTTGCATTGTTGCACATCACGCTGCTGATCTACAACTACTAGTAAAACAGTTGGCATTTACATAGTAAGATCATTCTCAACCAATATTTAATATATTTATCATCCTATCTCTTAAAGAAGCAAATTGTTTTACAGATTTCTTAAAAAAACAATAGGGTTTTGTGACAACATGCAGGCTGTGTGAGACTTAATTAAAATGGATGCAGCTCCATGAAGCTACTTTTTTGAATAATAGGCCTGAAAAAAGAAACTGTTTTCTAGCTCGGGTAAATTATCATAGGTGACCTGGTTATTGGGTACTTATAACTGCCTGCTTTAGTTTCTCAATGATCTGGAAAAATTTAGGAATTACAAAATAAAAGACAAATGAAGATAAACAGCTTTATTTGCAAAGTTGCCATACATAAAAGTAATTAGACAGTCAAAATAGAGTGAGAATAATAAAAAAAACAATATTTACGTTAATTTTGTTCAGTTGTTATATGTCTTTGTCCATGTTGTGCTTTTTATTTAATGAACTTTATAACATGATCCGTATATATCATGGTTACAGTTTATTTGATCTGTTTTTCTCCAACATTGTTTGCATTTTATACTGTTTTTTCTTTGACTCTCTGCACAGTTTGTTTCAGTTTTTGTTGTGTTTGTTTATCATTATGAACTTTTTACAAAATATAGTTATTTTATATTCAGCTTGAATAACAAACTGTCGAATCTCATAAAAGATATATGCTGAGAAATACCTTCAGCAATCTCTGCCTCCTTTTTGCAATCAAGGTTTGAAAAACAAACTTATGACATAAATAAAAGCTATAAATATCACTCCATTCTTCAGTCAACATCTAATGTCACATCTTTTCAGAGACATCTCAAGAACTTAAAAACCAAATACATTAAGGGCGTACATCTGCGCTGGAAGGCTATATTCAATATGTCTACTAATGACACTAATGGACCACTGATACAGCTGAGAACAGACAGATCCAAACACGTAGATGTTCATAAATGGAGCTCAGAGACATCAGAGAACTGATCAGTCACATGCTGGAAAGAAATGATGATGTGTATGTGGCCTGTTTGCTTTTCTTTAACCGGAGTGGTAAAGCATGAGTCACACACACCTCTTAAAAGCCAAACTGCCTAAAGTGGTTTTAGACAGGCTATCAGACATAGGATCACTATTTTAAATATCAAAATCTAATATTAACTATGTATTTGCTTTAGACGCAGCAAAGTACAGACTCAGTGTGAACTTTTTAAGTCGTTGAGCAAACATTTGTTTAATTGATGATGGTTGACTCAGAGCACATTGGTGTTAGACGTGGTTTGGTTCCGTGCTCTGAACAGACTACATGAAAATAGGCCAAGGTTGTGTGACGTCCACTGGGAGGAAAGAATAACTCTCTGCCAGGAAAAGAAGAGCATGTTTGGCTCTTTGTATGGATCGTTATACATGATGGAAACTAAATCTACAGGCTTTTTAATGTTCTTGTTATCAACAGTTAAACTCCAGAGGTTTGGATAGTGTGAATTAGACATTCTGTGGTTATAATCTGTGTGGTGCATCATAATCCAGATTTGTTTTTTGTTTCCTTTTATTGTTTATTTATGTCCTCAGTGACAGATGACTGACGTAGTCTGTCTTATCATTTTTATTGAGTTTTACTTTCAATCTCATCATTTCCCTCCATGTTACTCTTTATCAACAGTTGCCATGGAAACAGTTTTGCTCATCTTCTCTTCACTCCTGGCATGTGTTACTGGTAAGTTCTCTCTAATCATGAAACACACACATACCTGCACGTCTACAAAGTGTCCATGGGGAGGCAGTGTTGAAGCAGAGAGAGGCTTTGTATGGAACAAACATTCTGGGCGTGACTCTCAGCAAAACATCAATTACCCCGTAAATGGTTTATGTCTGGATTCTTACAGGCTCTGTTACTGTGCGTATGTGTGTTTGTTTGTGTGTGGTCTCTTTAAAGAAGATGAACTGTAAAATATCAACATTATAAGTAGACTGTTTTTGTCACACTTTGTGTGTAATTAGACAATATTTGAGTAAATTTCTTCCCTTATTTTTGATTTTAATCTCCTTTTTTTCCCACACTTAAACACTTTTCATCTCATTGGTGCCTCTTAGCTGCAGAGGACCACAATGCAGAGGGTAAGTGGCCTACTTTCAGCCTCTGACAGGGTTAAAAATGATGAATAGGTGAATTGGTTTTGTAGATCAACCCTGTGGGGACTGCTGCCCTGTGCAGTAAACAGCCACATAATGGACAAAATGAGTCCAAGAAAAAACCAAACTAAAGAAACATTTTTATCATCGATTTTGGGGAAAAATAAATAAACAGTAAAACTAAGCAAAATCATGTGGAAAATATATTATTGTAATTTGAAATCTGACTTACTGGAATATATGTTCATGCCTAAAACTCCAGTTTAAATTGGTAGATTATTTAAAGTGGGGTGGTGTAAAACGCTTATGATAAATAAAATGTTAGCTGTTCTAAAGCTCTTTGAACAACCTCAGTTTGTAGAAACAGTTCAATTTTGATTGAATGAATGGGCTAACAACTAGTTTGAACAAGGCCAAGAACAAAGTGTATTAACAACTCCAATTTGGAAAGTTTCAAAGTGGTTGATGAAAATGTTATTTCTTACATTTTTACACTGCGTGTTATTGATTTTGTATCAAGCAGTTTTTCCTGCAGGAACATGATATTCCTGCTGGAAATGCTTCAGGCTTCATCACAAGTGCTACAATTCTAGTCGATGTGCTGCTGTTGCAAATAACTAATGAATGTGTAAGATGAAACTGATGAATGGGTAAGGCTGTAAAGTAGTGTTTGCCTGGGCTTCTGTAGAGATTGCAGTTGTTTCAGGACAATATTCCTACCAGGGCTTGGTCTCACTCAGACTAGCTGTTAGCTTGTCAGTTCAGTTCATCAGAACAAAACTATTTTTTCTGAGCTGAAGTTGTGGGATTTATCCATAAATTCAACACTTCATTTTTAGAGTGTATAAATAACTCTTTTTCTTGATGAGTTCCAGTTATTTTAAAATCTGTCTCATGTAACTAGGTGTTAAATTTTGAAGTGAAGATGTAAAAGTATCATTTTTTATGGTTTGAATGTAACTAAATGAAAGTAAAAGTTACAATTTTAAAAATATTTGGTAAAATTACAAATCCTCAAAAAAATTAAGTACTGTAACAAAGTAAATGTACTTGGTTACTGTACACGTTTTATACATTCACAGATGGCAAGGCAAAAGATGAAAATCCTTTCATTTATGGTGAGTTTAGAAAACATTAAACCATCAACATATTGTCTGACAAACACAACAAATCTAAAGAATATGTCACCATTCTTGAATCTGACTGTGTCCTTTTCTTACAGACTATGAGACCTTGAGAATTGGAGGGCTGGCATTTGCTGTGGTGCTCTTCACTCTGGGCATTCTTCTCATCCTCAGTAAGTGAAGCTCTTTGCTTGTTTCACCACGTCTGTATGTTTATAATGTAGTTTAGTGTTGAATTTAAATTAGTTTCTGTAAGAACTTACAACACACCCAGCACATACTTTTATCTGCATTTTTCTATAACTCCTTATATATATTTCTTTTATATATTTTTCTATAACTCGTTTTGCAATCTGACCTGTTTAGAGAGCAAATATTGTTTCATTTGTTTGTAGGTCGGCGATGTCGCTGCAATGTGAAGCAGAAGCCCAGGTACACAGGCGTCCCTTTCTGTTTGAATAACAGAAGATTTGATTATAAAAGGCCTTTCATTATTATTATTATTTTTGTTGTGCAACATAATTTAGTTACCATGACAACCGGTGGATTCTCTCCACAGGGTCCCTGGAGACGAGGAGGCACAAGACGAGAACATGATTGTCTCCAAGGGTAAGATGAGTATTTTAACTCTCAGCTCTCGACATGAATCTGTAATTGAGTTTCTAATTGCTGGTGTCCATTAGCACATGTTATACACAGACAAGGAATATAATACTGTAGGCTTTTTACCTGAAGGGTTCTGTCTATTAGAACATGTCTGTCCTTTCCCAAACAACTTATAGTGAATCTCTCAGGTAGTTCAGAGAAACTATCCAGCAAGATCAAACACTGTAGTGTGCTCACAAAAATAAAAAAGTAAAAAATCTAGAAGATGCTTTTTTAATAGACCTAAGAAAACATTTAACTAGGCGATATGATTGTATTTGTAACAAATACAGTGCGATAACTTGTCAAAACAATTGAATTTTTAACATTTTTAATAATTTTAGTTCACCTTTTCCTATTTTTTTCTTCTTTTTTTTAAATATGGACCAGGGTTCTATGTCTTTAATAAAGTTTGAATTGAATTGAACATGATTTAAAGCCTATGTGAAATTATATTTGTTGATGAGGTGTTTACTTAGTAAATATGTACAAAACATACAGAACTTATATTTATTTGTCCCGTCCTCCATGCCGCCCATTATTTGTTGTTGCACGTGCTGCTGAAGTCTGCATTGGATGCTGACTTGCTGTGGAGGGCTTTATAAGCCACTCCCCCTCGTACGTAATTGGTTTCAGATGGACTTAATATGGCCAACCCTCCGCGGGCACGCGCAAACTGAGTGTGTGGGGAGTAGGGCGAGGGAGTAGCCACCGATTGGGAAAGGCCGTATATCATGCAAAATCAATTGTTTTAGCTGTTAAATGCATTTTGTTGTGTACTTGGAGTCTCTAGGAGTGCAGAAAAATTGAATTTACATACACTTTCTATAAACCCTAACTGAATGATTTAAATATGAAAAAGAAGGATTTAAAAGCATGATATGTCCAGAGTTGGATATGTTTTTTCTTTCTATCTCTGCCCGTCACCCCCTGCAGGGCACAGGCCATCTATGAGTTTTTTTCATTGCATCCTGTTTTGGGTCCAACTTCCTTGTTCACTGCATGTGAGCCCTAGTACCTTCATCTTTCTCTCCACATCTCTTCTCCAACTGTTCCTCAGTTGACCTCTGTTCTTTTTACCTTGTGGACCCCCCAAAAAGAGCTTACCATGTGATGTTATTGGCAGGCTTTAGCAGAGTATGTCCAATCCATCTTCATTTTTTTTCTTGCCATAGATTCTTCCCCTGTAAACCTCATCTTCACCTTAAACCAGTCTCTCTGACTTTCTTTCAGCCGCAGCCGCTGCCAAGGAGACCCCAGCAGAGAACTGAGACGGCAACCCAGGACCACCTTCAGAACAATTCTGATCATTTTATTTGACTTTTAGCAACAATACTAACAAAGGAATTAAAGGATTGGTTAGATCACAGGAACAAAGGGGAAGTATGCATCAGAAAGGTGTTGTGTGTAAATAGATTTTGTGCCAGCTGTTCTTTGTTGTGACTGTGCTCCTGTTCATCTCTGTGCCTTCCTGTGACAGCCTCTCACTGCAGTTTGTTGTTTTAGCTGCTGCATTTATGACGCAGGATTGTTTTGAAAATCCTTCAGACATTTTTCAATGTTGTGTGGTCTGCTATTCATTTGTACTCCTATCTATCTGACTTTAGGTTTTAGGATTTGTAATTGTGTTTGCTTGTTTTATCAGTCGCCCTGAATATCATTTGTTACATTTGGATTATAAGACATATGCACATACATATACTTTACGTGCGAGGCATATAAATATCCTCCATTTATGTTTGAGTGGTGTGTTTGGGTGTGCATAATGTAGTTCTGCAGAATAACTGAGCAGGCTTATCCTGTATGATTGTGACGTCCTCAGCGTAGCTCTACATGTAGATGTGATGATCCTTATACGAGACAATCTCCAACACCACAGCTCTCTGAGTGAGCTCGTGACTGATTAGCAGGTATTTCTGTGGGCTCCTCCACCACGATGGTTTGCCATCTGAAGTGGAGCGAGTGCCTACATCAGCTGTCTCACTGCCTTCTTCTCCACATATTTACTCCACTGCTGCATCACTGGCTCCGGCAGGATTAACTAGTCTGCAGCAAGCTATGATTAGCTTCCCTGCTTGCAATCACTAGTGGTGCAAAACTGTGAAGCTGGAATTAGCTTTTTTCACCTCCGCTCTTTCTTTTTTTCTAAGTTTTGTTTTGATACATGCATTAAAAGAAAAGACAAAGAGTGGGTAAATTTAAACCCAAAGTATACATGCATTTTAACAGTAGCCTGATGTGAAGTTAAATCCTAAAGAACGCATGGAGATTTGGGTTTTCACAAGGGGAAAGTCTGGGTTTTGAAGATGAGAGCTACAGCTAAATGCTATAACATTCCTGCGCATGAGGCCTTGTTCTGTAGCAACCTGTTGTGCTTTGGCATAAATCAATAAAAGTATGTTCAAACACAGAATGTCTTTTTTATAATAAATCATTTAGAAATAATCCAATATTCTGAGCGCTGATGCTGGAAGGAAAGCTTTGTTCCACAAGCAGAAGCCCTTGAAATCAGTCTGGTTATTCTCTATCAATGAGTCAAGGTTGTACAGCAGCTAAATGTGGAAAAAAAAAAAAAACACGTCCTCACCAGCAGTGAGAGGAACATGCTGCTGCTTTTTCCTGCAATGATTCCAAAGGTTGGCAGATCTGAACATATCTGCACTTTATGATACTGTAAATATGTAACCAAGTAGCTGCTCTGAAAGCATTCCTGGAGGTGTGGAAAAGGGGGTGGATCTTACAGGTGAGGAGTCTGGTCCACCCATAATCATCCTCACAGAGCCGAGGTAAGACGGGCTTCAGCAACCTCAAGTGAGTTTTTACTTCTTTTTCTTCAACAAATCTTTAACAAAACATGCTAATTGTTAAATGTGTTTCATGTATACACTAATGATGCTTCTAGGAATAACAAGTTTGGGATCATGGTTTAGTTCAAAATGTTAAGTCAGCGTATATATATATATATATATATATATATATATATATAAAATTCTTCCAAGCTAAATTGCTTTAATGTTCAATGAAAAAAGACGCTCTGCTCAAATAATACAAATGGGTCCTCTGTATTTGTTTCCATTAATTTTTGGTAAGTTTACCTTTTAAAAGATGAAAAACATATTTTTTATAGATGTGCTAGATTTCAGGCCTAATGTGTTTGTTTTCTAAGATTAACACAATTCAGGTGTTTCATTTTCTTTATTACATCTTTAACCTCTGCTAGATTGCTCAAGGTTCAAGGTTAATGAATGTCAGAGCTGCAATGTATTAATGAGTAACTGCCCAGCATGTCCTTGTGCTCAGTGGGGCATTGAAAAGTCCAAGACACATGATACAAGAATGAACTGAGGTCCACAATTAACACCAGCATGCTTGAACAAAAAGACAAGGACAGCTGAGGAAACTCTCAGTGTGTTAATCTGTGTGAGTTAATGATTACAGGTCAGAAGATGTGGATCAAATGAAAAGGTTGTGTGTGTGTGTGTGTGTGTGTGTGGTTGCAGGATGATGGTGGACAAAGTGAGGGTAAAAAAAGGGATCAATAACACCATTAGCCTTTTTAAAGTGTCCGTGAAGATCAAGGCAGTCATTGTTTCTCCAGTAGGCGACTTAATGAGGCACTTTGTCAGAACATATGTGTGCTATAGCGTTTCCAGGCCTTTCAACATACTCTAATCTAAAACAGGCTCAGACAAAATAAATGAGCCTAAAAACAAGGCGCCTCTGAAATCACATCTCACAATTTTTCACCTTCAAAACAGCTTCCAGACGACAAACCTGAAAGCTCTCCATGACCTTTATTCAATCCTTCAGATGTTGATAATCACCTAAATGCTGTTAGAATTCTTGGACTTTTGCTAACTGTTTGTGTTCGTGTCATTCCAGTTTCATCAACCAAACAAATCAGCATGTCTTCTGCTCAAGGTAACAAACTGCTACCTGTGAACGTGAATTAAGACACTACACCACGTGTCAAACTCAAGGCCCATGGGCCGAATCTGGTCCTCGTTAACATTTTATCTAGCCCCAAAAGTCATACTTTAAATCTAAAATAAATAAATAAATTATATATACTCTCAAAAAAAAATCAAAATGATTGTGCTGGATTTATTTAAATAAATTGTGTCAACAGGTTCTACTCAACTGAACTGAGTCAATATGAAGCATTTTTTTCATTGACTTTATAAGTGAATGTAAAGTAATTGTGTTAGATTTACTCAATTAAGTTTTTATTTTCTTGAGTGTATATTCAATGTATTCAACCCATAACAGCTGGCTAACTCCCAAGCCAAGGAAATTAAGTTTTCATTTTTCAATAATCCTTGATTTTGGTGTAGAAAGTGAAACAAAGAATCAACTTTTTGCTGGTATTTTCTTATTTTAACATATTTTAGTGTATTTGAATTTTCAGTGAGTTTTCTTTTTTTATCTGATTTGCTGGATTGTGATGAAATGTACCTCTAATAAATGTTAAAGAGAATAAAGTACAAAAAATAAATGCCAATCTTCTCCGCTTTATATGTTTGTTTATGTATGTTTTAAATACTACTGAAATCCTAACATGGAAAAGATCATTTGTATTTCCATCAGAATCATTTTTTATATAACGTTTCTTCACGACCATTTTCAATTTCTTTAATTTAAACATAAATCATCTAATTCAAGTAAATTAAAACAGTACCCAGATAATGGAAGACAATGAGATGAGACCAGGCTTTATGGAAACAAGGGTTGGAAGCAAAACATCTTATTTCTGCATGAAATAATCTAACAAAGATATAAAACAGAAAATCTCATGAGTAAAAAACTGGAAATATATTTATAATGACTGTCAAGACAAACTCTGGAGTAAAACACTTATTGCATTAATGCTGAGGAGATGATGGTAAATAATACATCACAGGTGTGAAACAGGAAAAATAAAAGATTTGACAAAATGTAAATAAAACCCTTTGGCTGCTCCCTCCTGCAGGAGTTGTTAAAGTGAGAAAACTCATGTAAAATATTTGCCAATTGTTTTCCTCTGGATGCTGGAGCCATGACTTTGTTTTTTTCTGGGTTTCTGTCTTTTCACTTCTCTTTTTTCTTTTCCTCAGATGCTCAATCTGACTGGGATGCCGACTTTGTTTATGGTTAGTAAATATCTCCCTGAAAAACTATTTGATCAGATTAACTATGGGCTGTAAAATAGACAAATGGAAGAGTGAAAGATTTTATTTCTGACAGAACAATAAAAAAACACAAAATTAATTTAGTGAAAGCAAAAATGAAGGAGGTAAAGGTTTGAGAGAGAACGAGAACAGGAAAAGTACTAATGAGAGAACCAAGGAGAACTGTAACAGATGATGTTGATAAGTGAAATATTCTTGTATTTGTGTGACTCTGTAGATTATTATACGCTGCGTGTTGGAGGTCTGACCTTTGCTGGAGTTGTTGTGTTCCTGTCTTTTGCTCTGCTGCTTGGTAAGTCAACAGCAACAGTTCAGAAATGTTTTGCATTTGAATGTAGCTGCTCAACAAAGAGAGATCAGCTAAAGTGTGATCAGTGGGTACACTGAATGTGAATGTGAATCACACAATACGTGGCTGGAAATATCAAGGTGTCTCTGGTTCTCAGCATGAAAAACATTTGCTGTTATGCCATGATGCTCAGACTCTACTGTACTAAAGGTTTTATCAGAGCAATTAAAAAATAAACAAGCAATAAAACTCTTTTTGTTAAATAAATACCACAAATTAAAGAAAAAATGAAATAAAATAAACCCTCTGTTATTTCTTAAGGCAACAGGATCAGAAACTGTGGCAAAGCAAAGGTAAGATTTCAGCTGATTAGATCTTGTATGTATTTATACTGACCTCTGCTGGTCAAAATGATAATTACACATTGTGCAGTGCCTATATGTTTAAACTACCAAGAGACATTTTTGATGTCTCTTGATGTTAACATGATGTTAGATTACATAATTTCAGAAAAATAAACTTAAAAAAATATTTTTTTCACCCACAGCCAAGACGGGTTCCAGAAGAAGATGAGTGAATGAAGGAAGCCCAACAATCTATTATGTGTGTAAAATTATAAACTTTTGTATAAATAAACAGTATGTAACTACAACACTTTGTGGCCTTTAAATCACTGCTGATAAGGAGCAAATCCATGTTTTTATCCCTTGTCATCAAAGGTGAAGGTGTAATAAGATGAGTATGTTGCACTATGTGTGTGTGTTTTGAAGAAAATCCCAGAAAGTTAAGATGTACATCTAGAACTAATTCACTTTTAGGTTCAATACCATTCAAGATGGCCGCTACTCCTAAGCAAGTGTATGGTAGAAACTACAAGAAATGCTGCTGTACAGATATTGAGCTGTTTGGCAGAGTAGCAGCTGGCAGTCTTTTGAAACCCAGTTTTTTTTATTTGCTAAAACACCTCCCTGTTCTCTGAACGAAACGCTCGGTGTCCTGAACCCATTTATTGAAATGGCCACCCCAATTGTGCCACAGCGTTTCACCTACACACAACTTGCAAACCTATTTTCACCTACTAAAACACATTTTGCTCTGTGATTCACTTGAGTCCCATATTGGCAAGCACAAGTAGCAAAAGTGAGGCACAATTAAAGCACTGTTGTCTCAATTAAAAACACAGCAACTCAAAATTGATCACATATGATGATGTAAACAAACCAATGGTTACACTCACAATAGAAACAAGATAGAAACTGATACAAATACTGTAATAAATAATGTAAAAAACTGTATACATTTATGATGTAATGTGTTTCTATTTGTAGATAGAAACACACACACACACACAGGTTTGTATTTCTATCCTTATTAGGACTCTTCTTTGACTTCCATTCATTTCCAGTAATTTCTACAGCCTAACCCTGACCACCAACCCTATAACTAACCTCACAGGTACCTGCCTGACCCTAAAACTGACCTAAACTCAATTCACACCTTAGTCCTAAACCAAACCCCCCACCCAAAAATGGAGTTCTACCATAGTAGCACCGTTCTTTGGTCCCCATTAGGACTACTGGTCCTGACAAGGTAGGTGTGTATACCAGAAACGGTCCTTAAAAGGTAATAAAAACTAGTACACACACACATATTTGGACTGGAGGTCCCACAGTCAAAATGGGAGTCCCCACCTGAGACACTGTGGGACTTCCAGAGCCAGACAAACAGGTGATGGTTAACCAATCAGACAATGTGGTGGTCAACAAGCAGGAGAAGAAGGCAGTGGTGATGGATGTACCAATCCCAAGTGACTGTAACCAGGAGAGGAAGCACAAGAAGCTGCAGAAATACCAAAAGTGGGTTACAAGTTCACAGATATACAGTGTATAGTGTTTTATTTATTTATTTATTACAAGTGTAACATAAACAGAAGTTTTGTTTCAGACGTGCATTTTTATTTGTGGACAATAAAGATATTTCAAAAGCTTCATGATCGGATCATTGTGTTTACTTTTTTCCCCATGCTGTGTGTAGTGTTTTCTTTTTGATGAAATAAACTTTATTTAAACAGGGACAATGTACAACTCAAACATAAATGTCACCAGATTACAACATAAACTAATCTGCATCTGCAGTCCTTTGACAAGTTAAAAACTGGACATACAATGCAATAATAAAACAAAACAGAACATATAACACTACAAGTTGCTTTCTAATCACAATACACACACACACACACACACACACATACAGTTAATGTTTACATATCTGAGCAGTTTTTAACTATTTTAATGGACTCATGGTCTGATCTGAGTTTGGTGTGGCAGGAAGAGTCAGAGGATCTGGGAAAGTAGTTTGGAAACTGGATTTTGTGTTTACATTTCAGAGAAATGAATGAATAGCTTCAAGAAATGCGCTTTAGCAACTTAGAAAAACTGTGACTGATCTTTCAAGTTTTGAATTTAATACTCAGCCATCAACTGTCCATTCTGCCTGTAAAGGATCTCATGAACCACAAGATGAATTTCATTGAAAATTTCAGTAAGTTATCATCTGGTGTACATTTTAACAGATAACTTTTAGAGTCAACCCACTTTTAGATGGCTGCCACAGCTAACTCAATCCAGCAAACACAAATAACTCAGTCAGTTTTGCAGAAATTAAGCTAAAAATGTGTGTAGATGTGTGTGTGTTTAATGTATATATAAAAGCATCTCTAAATCTATTGAAACATTTGTTTTATTGTGATGACATAAATAACCACAGGGTGGCGCCACCAGAGCAGCAAGCTCGACCTGACACCACCAAACAAGTCAGGGCCAAGAAGTCAAGAGCTGCTGACTGAACAGTTCTGTGGAAAACAACATGTAAGTGGAAAATGTCTAATAATCATTTTAAAGGATATTTAGATACCATCTGGCTGTAAATGCAGGCTGTGCTGGTTTTAATTACATCTGGGTTAAAAAGAAAACATAAATAGAGGTAATGGTTTTTAACTGTGTGAGTTAAGGAAGATGAAGAGTATATCACTATGTTTTCTCTGAACCTAAACAGCTTTTTCCCTGTTAATTCTGCATTAATGTTTAAAATACTGTCAATGTGATATCCCACTTATGCTATGGGAGATCACTCAGAGGCTTTTTAAAATGAGTTTATTTTACTTATTTATCAAATTCCATTTTATTTTTCCTAAATGATAACATTTTTTATATTTTTATATTTCAAAGTTTCCTATTTTATGACATTACCATGATTTTTCACTCAATAAAAACTGTCTTGTTATTTGTTGGATTACAAAAAAATAACTAAATGAAAAAAAAAATCTAATTTTTTTGAACATTACTGTAAAAATGTTTAAACAAAAAGAAAAAGAGAAAGAAAGTTCAACCATGCTTAAAATAATCTGCCTGGAAGTAAATTATAAATAAAGTTTCTTTCATTGTTCTTGAAAAAAACATTCCTCAGGTGTTTTATGAGTAAAGAAACAGTTTGTAAATTAAAGAGGTTGACTTAAAAACCTATAGATCACACAATATTTCAGACTTTACATTAAATATGGAGAAACTAATGTTATCTTATTTGCAGAATGAACTTTTTAAATGTTAAAAATTGTAATGTCTAAACACCTGTATCAGAATTGTTGCCTTGGTTTTCTGTTACGTCTCCCTGCTCTTGTTACGAGCAGCTACATACAGAAAGCTGCAGCAGCCAAAATCTTTGTGTTCATTGCAAATGTTAAAAGTGAAAAACACTTAGACTTCAGTATTTAGCTTTAGCCCAAGCTTCTGCCCCACAATGATCAAAAACATATGTTTGTCTAATGAACCAAACAAAAGAACATAGCAGTTTAAGTGGAGGCAAAACAAGTGTCCTCTAATAGGCTCACGTGTCAGTGAGCCTGTTCAGTTTAAGAAATAGAACATTTTCCTGACTGAAAACCTCAAAATATGTGTCAAGTGTTCTAGGTGTTGACTTCTTAATGGAAAAATATAGATTTACTTTTGTACGATGAAGGTATTTATGAAGATGTGTTCTCCACCTTTTAATACAGTTCTTAAGATGACCCCAGAATAAAAAGCAATGTTAGCTGGAATTTATTGTTTCTGTCTCTGAAAGACCCCATAAAAGGACTCACCCGTTATTCTATTACACCACAGCCAATCAGCAGCATCATAGGCTACTCTTCTTTTATTGCTGCAGTTTGGATGATAATGCAAATTTATTACCCCTCTGGAAAAACTGTGCCTGATTAATTATTCCACTATTAAAAAAAAGGAATAGAGAGAGAGAAAGGTGCAGTCAAGTGTCTGAGTCTAAAACAAAGAGAAGGAAAGTTGGAGCAGCATAAGTTCATGCTGCTGCTGTGTGGTTAAGCAAGTGGTTGGACCCCCCCACCCCGGGGCTTAGTTCAGCTGTTTTCTATGGGGGCTTTATGGGAATTCTACTGATAACATCAGTGCACCAGGAAGATGTTTGCACAGCAACAGAAAATGATGCCGAGCAGGTGTGAGAGGACCGATCAGATTCTGTTCCCAGAAACATTTGGACCTGGTACCACTCTGAGCCCTGTTCAGAAAACTGCCTCAGGGCTCCGGGGAGAAACAAACTGAGCACAGCTTTACTAGAAATGTTTAGAGTAACCAAAACCACCGAGAAGATAACAAATTGTGCATGTATGTTTTTTTTTTCTTTTTGTCATAAGAAGAGGAATATAATTAAGGTAAATGTTGTCATTCTCTGTGCAAAAATGGCCTTGGTCCCTGTGTCATTAAAATAAAATGATTAAAAAGTTGTCATAGTTACCAGACCAGCAAACCGTTTCCTTAAGAAATAACTGAGACATAGTTTAAAGGATCAGATTATTATATTCTCAATAAAACTGATCAGTGCTACACAGCTGTCTATTTTTTCTTTTCTTTTCTTTTTTTATGGGTTTTGGTTTTTCTCTTGTATATATATATATATTTTTGTAACAGACCAGAACACCAAACATATGAATTTAAACAGCATGTTTTGACCTCCTATTTACACATTACATTAAAAATGATCTGTAGGCTGTCACGGTTGTTTTGAATGATAACATCATTTCTGTTAACAAAAACCTCGTTTTCTGTTGACAATAACTGACCCATTACACATACTAAAAATACACAGTGCACTCATTTTCACTTGATTAATTTCAAAGAAGTTATTGTTTTTTTTTTTTTTGTTACTCACTTTTTTGTTACCAGTATGAACATAAAGCACAATAAACCAATTTTAAACCAGGTTTTTAAGCACTTTGTTGCAGTGTTAGATCAATTTGACAAATTTACAGTATTTTAGCATCTAAATTATTTATTCAAAAAAGCTGATAACTGAAGATTTGATGATCAACTCTGTCAGGTTCTGTGTCAAGTAATTCCAGTTTTTTTCTATCCATTAAATACATTACCTTTTTTTTTTACTGTTTATTGTTCGAAAGATATTTGAAATCAATTTTAAGCCCTGAACACTTCTTATTTTCTTTTCACTCTTTGTTCACGTTTCTTTCATTTTTTTTTGTTTTTTTTACATCACACTGCACAATTCACTGTCATGGTCAGGTGCAAGGACTGAACAGAAAAGGTAGGAAAATGTTGAAGTTAAAAAGCTGAAGGTGAAGTCCAAAGTAAACACACACACACAAACAAAAGCTTCAGAAAACTTGTAAAGTTTTAATTAAGGCCACTTTAAAAACTTATAGAAAGGTTTGTTGGCTTGTTTGCAAACAAAGAGCAAAGAAAATAGGAGTGGTACAAACTATGTACAGCGTAGAGCATTTTGTGTGTGTGTTGACCATTTTTTGTTACCCTGTGAGAACCAGTTTTGGATACACGGCCTTATGGGGACCAAAGCCCAGTATTAGCACGATGGAGCAGTGATTAGCCCTGATGCCTCACAGCTTGAAAGTCCTGGGTTCAATCCCCAGTTTGGACCTTGGGTCTTTCTCTGCGGAGTTTGCATCTTCTCCTCTTGTTTGCATGGGCTTTCTCCAGATATTCTGGTTTCGCCCACAGACCAAAAACATACACAATAGGTTGCCTTCAGGACCTGGCCTCCCTTGCAAAAAAGATCAGTGATCTCACAGGGGTTTCCTTGGTTAAAAAAAGGTAATATATAAATTAGTCCAAATGCCGTTGGGTAGTTAGAGGTTAGGTTTAGGACTAAGATGTGAACTGAGTTTAGATTAGGCTTAGGGTAAGAGTCAGGGTTGGGCTATAGAAAGGAATGGAAGGCAGTGCAAAGTACCAAACTGTAAAATCATGATGAATCAGTGCCACACATATCAATACTGGAAGGGTTGAATATATGTAACATCAACAGGACAAGAGCCTTCATCAAGAATTCAGTGATAACCTAAAACTAAAAGCCAAACGCACAAGTCAGCATCCAGTGTGGCATATACCAAAGGTTTGCTCTGTCCTCATTCCTGTTCTGCACAAGCCTAAACCCCTTTACCCAGATCATCCAAAACAGTGTCTGTGGATACTGAAGCTGGCAAGCTGTACGCCAGGATATACATACACCAAGGACAGTAGAATGCCATTTAGATTGGATACATGCATATATAGCTGGAAGTTTGGCACAGACGTTAGTTCACTTGGGTACAGGAAGGTCAGATGTTCAAGCTTCAAACTTCAACAACTATAGTTGCTGTGACCTCCAAGAAGTGACTCCAACAGATCAACAAAGAACCATTAACAAAATCACAAAGAATATGTCAGTGGATTCTCAGATAACTAATGTCTTGACTTCAATAAAGAGAGACTGAGTTTGCATGTTTCACTTTATCGTCATTGGTCGATAAACAAAGTCCCGTAAATCAAGTAAAAGAACAACTAGTTTGCCCCATGAAAAACTGTCAGGCTACACAGGAAGTGCAGCAGTTCCTGCTGTAATCATAATCACATCTTCATCTGTGGCCACTTGGTGTCACTAGATATCTCTGATCAATATCTCTGGAGAAGGTTTCTGTAGTCTTTTACATATTCAAATTGCAATGATAATACAAAATCTTTACTCAGCTGTGCAAATTCTCCTTGTTATGCTTAAGGAACTTGGTAGAACCTGGAAAAACGACCATGTTGGTGTGTTCTGAAGTAGGAGCAGCCGGTCTTTGGGTTGGTCCCACAGAGGACGCCTCCAGCAGCAGCCATCTTGGAAGTGGTGTTATCATCTTGGCACAGTATTTTATCAGAATGTCTGCTTCAAAACCACGTTAGATTCTTTTATTTTTTATTTCAAAATCTCTTTTTAAAATCTCGTCGGGTTTCATTCTGCATCTGTTTCGCTTCCTTTCTTAGCCGTGCAACTCGTCTCATTTGGGAATTTGAAAACACAAGTGAAGGAAAGAGAAATAAAATAAAGACCTAAACCTCCAAATGAAGGTGTCCCCCATCCCTCCCCACCCTATTCTGCAAAAAATACATCTCCTCTGCCCCCTCGCTCCATCCTATCACCATCCTCCCCAGCTCATTTGAATAAATTAACACCCCTTGATGTCTTCTGTGCATGTACCGTCACGCATGTGCAAACACAACCACACTCTAGCAAATACGCCTCTGAGGAGAGAAATATACATCCTGTGCTTTGCCATCATGCATGATGATGATTATGCAGACACATTCTCAGATGTGCTGATACACTTTCTGCTACAGCAATCACGCATGCCTAGTTCAAGGCAAACAGTCCATTGGCTGGTAGTTGCCTGCTAATGTGCTGCTGCATGGTTGTGTGTGATTCGTATTAGTCTAAAGCAGAGACTTGTTCCCACAACATAGCATGCAGAGATAAAAAGGCACAGAGAAACCTGAAGAAAACTGACACATACTTCAAACTATTTCCTTTTCTTTTGTGGTGTTTCTATAGTACATTTTCTCCACTGTGATTATATTAAAATGATCACAACTACGTCTGGCCAATCAAGAGATTTGTCTCGCTCCACCAATCACAGTTCTCCATCAATATCATGCCTGCATCTCTCTTCATTCTCATTTTGATCTTTTGACCTTGTGCAAAATTAAGCAGCAGCTTTGTGCCCCACTCTCCCAGTTCTGACCTTGCAGAGGTTTTTAAATACCGCCTTAAAGGGGATAGATGGGATTTTTTTTTGTAGTGGGCTTCTGTGTAACGATCATGAGCAGTCAGTGTCTTATCTGCAGAATAGTAAATGTATTTAGGAATTATCTCAGCTTGAAGAAAAATAAATTTGTTCTGACCAGACAGCTGAGCTAAAGAGTTCAGTATATTTGAGTCGAAGCCGAACAGTCGACGTTCGGTCACATGGTTGTTTGACGATTGTTTTCGCACACCTTTATAGTCCATGATACACACAGTGCCAAGCTCCTGGGAAATCCCTCCTGCTGTGATATACATCACTGCACGAGGTTTCTTCCATCTGGAATCTCTGCTCCGGAACAAAACAAAACAAAAACCTCACCAGTCCGTTTTTTTTTTTTTTCATTTTGGCTACAAATCTGTCACGTTTGATGCACCACACTTTTCTGGGCGCAATAGTCGGATTCTGGAAGTGAGTTGAAGCAAAGTGCGGCATCCGAGCGTTTTCAGCATAAACAAACACGCCCATGAATTTCTGACCAAGCACACAATAATTTCCTATGCGGGGGGGGGTCTCACTGTGGTTTGTGACAACAAGGATTGGAAAACAAAGCCCTGAACACAAATTTATAAAAGTTCAGATCTGTGGTCCTTTATAAATTCTAAATGTTCACTGCAGAAGATTTGCATGAGCATTTTAAGATGGCATTAATCCATTTTGGTCTTTTTATGGGACGGCTGTGGTGGAGTGGTTAGGGGAGTCGTCCTGGAACTGGTAGGTCACCGGTCCGATCCCCCTTCCAGCTGTCTCAGTTGTTGTGTCCTTGGGCAAGACACTTCACCTTGCCTACTGATGGTGGTCAGAGGGTCCGGTGGCGCCGGTGCATGGCAGCCCCGCCTCTGTCAGTGCGCCCCAGGGCAGCTGTGGCTACAGTGTAGTTTGCCACCATCAGTGTGTGAATGTGTGTGTGACTGTAAGTGTAAAGCGCTTTGGGGGTCCGGAGGGACTTTATAAAGCGCTATATAAGTTCAGGCCATTTACTATTTTACCATTTACCAAACAAGTTGTTTACTCAACTGGTCAAAACTAGAAACTTTTTTTCAAACTGAAGTTGTTCAGAAAGCGAGCCTCTGCAGTTAGGACACTGGCTACTTATTACCTCACCACTGAACCCAAAGCTATCTCTTTAATCCTGGATATACAGTATTAATCTGATTTTGACATGTCATCAGAGCCTGAGGGGGGCTCTGACTGCCTCATCACACTTTGCCCCTCACATGACTTCTTGTTTCACTCCACCTCTTTCTTTTCAATCAACAAACTTTCTTTCTCTCACGATCTTTGGACAACAATGGAGCAGAGTGATTCAAACGGGCTTGGAGATGAGTCACATGCTTTGATGGTTTTCAGCAATGTGGTGGTCTGTCCTGAATTGCAGTCCCAACTGACACTCGCTGGGGCTGTCTGAGAGACTCTCACTTTTTCTCTGGTCCAGCTCAGGCTGTCAGTCCCCATGATGATCTCTGGCTGGCATACAGTATAACCTGCTTGGTGCTGTCAGGCCAGCTCACATCATCTTCTTAACCCTCTTGCCACGCTGCTTTTAGAAGACAGACTTCATGTGTTCTCACACAAGGCAGCCGGGTGATGCTTCTGTGTGCTGAGAGCTTTAATATGTTGGGTCTTGTTCAACGACCAGTTTATCTCTGGGGCAGAAGAAAGCAGAACAAAATAAGGGTTGTAAGTAAAGGTGAGACCAAGTAGACTACTTTTTAAAAACAATTTCAAGTGTTAGAAGTACAAAAACACCTGAAGATGTGTTGCTGTTCCAGAAGCATCCATCTGTATGAAGATAGGATGTGCCCAAGCCCTGTGCCACTTTCATTATGTGGTGTTTGTGCATTCATGTTTGATACATGTGTGAGAAAAGACACAGATTGCGTGGGTTTGTGGGTTTCCACCTGTTACATAATAAAAAAAAGTGGAGGCAGAATGTGCATCCTTTCTTGCCACAGTGGGAGTGAAAGAGTTCCACAGCTTGTCTCAGCTTTTTTAAACAACCAGGACGACTTTTAGTTAGGACTCGATAAAAAACACCACATTGCCCAAAGAAAGTAGCAAGCATGTTAGGTAATCTGTGTCAGATAAGAAGCAGAAATATACTGTAAGTACTGAGAAGGAAATAAGGTCTGTTGAGAAAGTCAAATAATGATAAGTAATGGGTAGTTCTGAAGCTGAAGTTGAGTGTTTACACCGTGTCCTGCTCAGGTCCGGAGCTGCACTGTAAATACATGTAAATGTAGCTTTTGTGACGCAGAACTGGCAAAATGTTTGCGTCTCTTTTTCACACTTCTTATTTAAAGCAGGCCCAGCTCTCACTTTGTTGGCCACGTGTGTTCAAACATTTTGGTTACTTTTGAATGTAACCAAATCCCTAAAACAAGCTAAGGACAAACATTTTGGTTACTTTTGAATGTAACCAAATCCCTAAAACAAGCTAAGGACGTTTCTGCAGTGACACCTGATGTCAGCGCCTTTAAGCCCACCCCAAATCTGTCTAAGAAAAAAAAATTAATTAGTTTATTCAGCATTCCAGTAACATAAATCATTGCAATAAAGATTATTCTGATGGTTGATGGTATCAGTGTGTTAGAAACCAGCGGTGTTTCAACGTCACATCTGTTTGTAGCCAAACGCGGGCGCAGCGCACAGCAGAGCGCACTTTCCAACCCAAGAAAACCAGAGTCTGCAGATTTTCTGCGCTCTGTTTTCCAGTCTTCTTCTGCAACTCTGAAAACCTTGTTTTCCATTTTTTATTGTCGCACTCCATCGGTTGGATCCGGTGCGCTCTTCGTCTCTTTGCGCACTGCTGAGACTATGGAAACTGATCTGAGGGGATTTTGGAACTTGATTTGCATTGCAAATAATTTTTAAATTAAATGAAAGACTTCAGGAGTTTATGCTTGGAAACAGCAGTCTAGATAAAAGCATCTCTTCAGTGCGCGTAACTGGATTAGTTTTTCTTTTTGTATATTGGCTCCACATTGGTACGCGGGGTTCATCTCTCCACTACGGCGCATCATTTGGATACCGGGGGTGGGGCGACAGCAGCAGCAGCTTGTCCCGGTAAAGGGAGGAGAGAACAGGGAACATAGGCGGTTCTTCTCTGGGCTCCTTTCGCTGGAGAGAGTGTGGAACCAGGCGCCGGAGAGAGACCGCCTGGAGAGGAGCATTGGCAGAACCAGCCCGGCACGGAGCCTCGCCTCGCCTCGCCTTGCCTGGCCGACCGCGGCGCCGTGCACTCTTCTCGGGGACTGCACAACATTCCTGTGAAATATACCTGCTATTAATGGCATGTGGCTTGTAACTTTACTTCTGCTGTATTCTTTGCAAGAAGGTAAGCTTGAATTGCGTCCTTTTTTCTCTGCTGAAGTTGCATCTTGATTGTCTTGGTAAATGTTGCTGGACTTGACATAAAAGAGAACTCTAAACTCTAAAGTCTCCTCTGAGGAAGATTACAAACTTTTTCCTTATCTTTTTCCAAGGATGCTTCCCTAATGAGTCATTATTTTCTCCTTAAGCCCGGATTTACCCACCCCCAACCCCCCTCTTCATAGTGATTAGCTGATTAGACGAAAAAAACATGTACAAATTAGATATGATGATAAAATACGATTAGACATTTCAATTAGGAGAAAACCACAAAAATCTCCGCATAATTTTGTCCACAAACGGTGAAAGAAGCGATTAACCTAAAGGGGAAAAAGACAGCGGCGTTAGCATTTGCATGATGAATATGTGGATGTGTCGTGAATATGGAGGCTGTTGAATACGAGGACAGGCTGATAAGGATCTGCAGGCGCACGCACGGATACTGGAAAAAAGGGGGGGTCGCGCGGATGCTGTTGACCACTCCTGAGAGGGCTTGTTTCCTCTCAAAAGTCCAAGTGGAAGCAAAAGTTTGATGTATTTTCAGACTTTTCCTTTTCTTTTTCTTTTTTGTACTGCAGCGCAGAGAAGATGTTAGTTTGTGTGAGTGTGTGCGTGAGGAGGTTAGGAGGAAGAGGAGGAGGGGGTCCCGGGGGAGGGGGTTAAGCATATTTTTATTTGCTTGTTTTGTCTTCTTCTTCCTAAATAAAAAAAGATACATAAGTGTCAAGTTGCGGTGCGTCTTGTGCGCGCGTTAAACCCAAACCGGGGCAACAAGGGTCAACCCTTTTCACGAGAGTTTCGTGCTGAGGGCAAACTGAGCTCTGGACTTGAATTTGCAGATGATGTTGGACGTTTTTAAAGGACCAGACTGTGTATGGGAGATGCTCTCCTCTGATAAAATGTCGGAGTGTCAGTGAGCAGCTCGGGTTGTTATCATCCTCTGGTCTAATTATTCATCCACCATTTTCTGTGCCACCACATACTGATTGGCCTTGCTCTAAATACTGCAGATGCGAGATAATGAGTCATTTTCTCCTCTGTTTTTAAGAAATGAAATGCCCTATTGTTTCTGTTTGATTTTCTACCTCTTTGTATAATGACAAATGTTACAAAAAGAAAAAAAGCACGAGACTTAATTTATTGCCTGATGGTAATTTTGTCTTTACGCACGAGTCGGAAACGGAACATTTCCTGAGATAAACCTATTTAAAATACTTCAAAGCTTTGTGTTTTTCATGGTTCTGGGTTTCACGGCTGTTTGATGCGCTCTCGTGCTGTCACTGGCCTTGGCAGTGCCCTCTGCCAGGCTGCAGCTGCGGCGGGTTGGGGGGGCGCGAGGGAGGGGGG
>JARVJO010000330.1:14067185-14080140 GCA_031762555.1 Cynodonichthys magdalenae
ACGAAGGTTTGATTAAAGCCCAGTGTCTCTTGGGGAGAGCAATGGGCCCACTTATGAGGCCCCCGCTCACCTGGGTTATACCCATCTCTATTTACCATACCATACCATAGTTTCCTTTGGTGTCCATCAAGTTTAAATTGAATCATGACAACACTAATATTTAGTTCCAACAACTGTCAGTTGATCTCATTTGCAACCAAAAGCCCCCATTTCCATTTTTGATCTTCCAAAATATCCAATTACAGTTTGCAGTTTAATAAGTCTGAGCCATCCATCTCTGAAGTGCATGGTACACTTAATTTGTGAAAGGATTGACCACATTTTGAGAGGTAATAATGGCATTGGTAGATAACTACTGCACACAAAAGTTTTTTTCTCTCTCTTTCAAGAAGTCAACAGCACGTAGCAGCTTTCCACTAATAGGGAGAGTGGCTTTGCATTTACGCAATGTGTTGCTGTGCAGGAAAGAAACCGTTCTGCCAATCTCAGTTTGTGCAGACATCTGAATGTGCTTGTGTAACGCTTGTATGCATACGTTTAGACTTTTTAAGTGCGTGTTTGCATAATTTTGCATCTGTGTGCATAAATGCACGTGTGTGTTCTGCCCTGCATCGTTGCACAATCTCGTGTGTACACCTTTGTACGTGCGACAATAAAGCTGGACATCGTTGACAGGCAGGAGATGAGAACAGCAAAGACAGACCGGGGTAGATAGAAAGATTGGAATAAAAGATGTAAGTGATAACAAAGAGATACAACATAAAGAAAAAGAGCAGTTGCCAAGGAGGGAATGATATTGAGAGTAAAAGACAGAGGAGTAGTGTCCTGAGGGATGCACATAGAGACCAAAGACACATTCTGCCACCATAAGCATGTTTAAATTTTGAACAGGCACTTAAGAGGGACAGCACAGAGATGCATATTTCCTCTGAGCAGGCACTTGTGGGCAAAGCAGTGATTTTTCTGAGTATAAGGGACAAAGAGGTGTTTAGAATAAGGGAGCGAGGAGAGGGGAGTTAGAGTGCAGGAAAAGAGGAGAATGAGAGATGCAGGCTTTCTTAATGGAGGTGTTTTTGCTTCACTAATTTTAGGACCCATTTAACAGAGTGTGCTTTTTTTCCCCTCTCTTTCTCTCCTGTGCCTCTGCCTCCCGTCCTCCCAATCCTTCCATCTCACCCTCTTCTCTCTTCTTCTACATCTCTAGTTAATTTAATGAAGGGTTGCCCAATTGCTTTTAGCATTAATATTCCAATACCAAGTGATGTAAATAATGAATGCAGCCGTCCTCCATTCTTTCTCTCCACCTCACTCCCCTCTCTGGATGATGTTGAGCCCCATCTGTCGTCTCTGTGGTGGCACAGAGCGGTCCCAGAGGATGAGGGAGGAAAGTGGGATAAGAAGGCAAAGGGAGGAGGGGGGTGGGGGGTGGAAGGTGAGAAGGGCATGTCCAGATGAATCACACAGACACATCTTTTGCCTAATGTCAGCACCAAGAATTTAAGTTGTCAACTACGTTTCTACCGGATTAAGAGATCTGAATTTGCACTTTCAGTTGCTACTATGGAAATCCATGTTTTCTTTTTTTTTTACATTTGTTTGACACTGTGACTAATCTTGTGATGATAGTAAGGGTTTGATAAAGGAGTAGCTTTCAGTTCATTCACATGCACTTTAAAAAATGTTGCATATTGCTAGTCACATCAGAATGTTTCTCAGGTGACAGCTTGTAGTTTTACCAAATTTCCTGCCCTGTCCACAGAACACATTAAAAAAACACTGATATTTTAACAGACAGGTCCTGTAGACTTGAGTAGAGGTGTTTGTTCTGTAAAGGTACGGCTTCATATTTGATTTTTTTCTGCTTATTCTTTTTTTTTTTGTTTGTTTAATTTTTATTTTTTGAAGTATGTTCAGTCAGCACGAATGACAGTGGATGGGTGTAAGGACCTTTTCCAGGTATAAGCTGAAATAAATCTCTCTCTTTTTTTCATTTTTGCTGTAACTTTACACACATAGACTCCTTTGTCAACCAAACCCAAGTTCCTGTGAGATACACTTTTGAGGACACAAATTGTTAAACCATCAATATATAAGATTTCTTTTTTGCAAATGAGAGGTCTTTTTGATTGTCAATTGTTCCACCTCAGTCTGACTTGATGAGCTCAGGAGATGATAGGGTTGAAAGCCGTATTTGTGAACAGCACTTAAAATGTTGTGTTTGGAATGTCCTCACCCATATTTCATATTTCTCACATCTTTCCTTTTTTATATCAACTTTAATTTTAATGACACACTAGTTGCACTTTAAACTAGAATAACCTATGTGGTTTTAATATCTGCATTTTATCTCCAAATATTATTGAATATATATAAAATATTATTATTGTTTACACATATTAAAAAAAAAAGATCATGTATTCTAACAGTATAACACTGCGGGGTCTCTAAGTCTAATTTAAGTCAGAAACTCTTTTAGACATGTGAGATGGTGATCAGAGGAAGGAAAAGTTAAGAGAGCTGATATCTGGTTTAGACTTCAGGCCTCTTGCAAACTAGTAATGAGTGGAGCTAATTAATTTTGACTCTGCCAACAGATGGCTAAAGCCACATGGCAGCCGCCAAGGGAGGTACTTATCTTTCCTCTCACTCTCCTTTTCTGTTTTCCTTTAACTGTCTCTGTCCATCTCTCCATCAACACTCTATGTGTGAGTGTATCTTAAGTTGATAGTTAAAATTGTTTCAATATCAGGGTTTTGTAGAATGGACATGAATAACTAAAATCTAACCTGCTGAAATGGAGTTTAATTCTGATCAAACTGATGAGCTAATGGCTAGTCTGAATGGGGTCCAGATCAGAGTGGACAAACCTTTACACTATTGTCAGATTTTCACTACTTGGTAGGTTTTATAGTGTTTATTATTTGTCTGAAGTCTTAAAGTTTGTAAAATAATGTTTGCATAAAGCACTGTAGAAGTTTTGAGATTATAGTTATTTTAAAACAGCAGCAATCCATTTTGGTCTCGGTTCTTCTTGGTTTAGTCATTAGCTTGTCAACCCCGTGAGAATTAAATTTTGTTTCTCCAAATAGAGGCTATAAACAAACAACAGAACATAACTGCAAGATCTGAACTGACTCTAAAAAATATCACTCACAGCATTTTGCATCGATTTAGAGCTAGCATAAGCCTTGGAAGTCAGTAAAAAATGTGCATTCTCAAAGTGGTCATCGACACACTTCTAGTCCAAGTTATAGAGAATAGAGTGTGTGTTTGCATTTTGGACTTTGTTTGTTCGGCAGAAGACAATGAAAGTAGTGAAAAGGTAGATGGAAAAATGGTGAAAAAGGGGGTTTGGTATTAATGACTACATTTGTCCACAGCTTTGCTCGCTCATGTAAATCACTTCAACATCAAATTGTTACTACACACACACACATACCCCCACCTCCCCACCCACACACACTCATACAGCCACTTAAACCTCATTCTCCTACAATCACACCACACACACACACACAGAAGCCACACGACAACCACTCTGGTGTTTCTGCAACCGAAGCCATTTGTGAGGAGTTTCCCTGAGTACTTGAGTGGGAAAACACATTAAAGTTTAACTGGAGCAGGACTGAAAAGGAAGGAAGACAGAATGATAGGAAGGGGACAGCAGTGTCGCACAAAACCTCCTACTCATTCTGTTCTTTGTAACTGAATGTAAAGGATGAAAAAAAATCATGTAAAATTGATGAAGAGGAGAAGATAATCATGTATTGGAAAGAATATTGATATTCAGTGACAAGTCCTCCACGCTATTGATGCATCTTTAAATTGAACCATGTCACACCATTGAGTAACATGAGCAACTGTAAACAACTGCTTGTATCTTCTGTCACAGAAAAGGAGTTCATCCTGACCGTACGTCACTGAATCTATGTCATTTGTTAAAAGAAAATCACACACCTAGGCTATAATAAATCTGCAAAGGATTTCCTCTGTTTACCAAATATTGAATGGTATGGGGTGCAGAAAAAAACTAAAACTCAAAAGAGGGAATGAAGATAGAATAAAAGGGCTGTGAAAGTAGGGAACAGATGGGGTAGCTGGCAAGCACGTGGCACACTTTGCATGGGAGTGTGTGTGTATGTGTGCGACACACAATAGTGGTAATTATCCTAGCTGCTGAGTGCACAGAGGGCTTGGCAGTATAGGGTCTGATGGGGGGTGTGGGGGGGTAGAGGGAAAGGGGACAGGCAGTCAAACAGTAATATAATCATAGTTCTTTGTGTGAGCGAGAGCAGAGGGCAGCTCAGTGTCAGCTGTTATTGAGTGCTTATCCCCTAACGGCCTCCTCTGCACACACACACATACACACACACATTGTACAGCCATGTCAATAAAATGCTACTGTTCATACATTCATGCTCAGCCACTTTCACACACCAATTCCTCAGAATTGTTTTTAAACCTAATCTGACATGCATTGAAGGTTTCCTGCTGGCTGTGACAGGTGACAATTTGATCTGCTAACGTAAAGCTTAATTACTAGTAGTTATTGTGAGGGTTGCCTTAACTTCACTCGGTGCACGCTTTGTGCAATCATTAACTGATCCTTTCTTACTGTTATTGGTGGAATACCTACTGCGTAGAGGGCAAAATCTGAAAATCTGTAGGCAATAATATACTCCATGAAATTACACTGTAAAACTGTTCCCTGTGATTTTATTGATGATTAGGATTTTATTCAGTCAAGTAGTAATTTATTTTGAAGGTTAAGGTGTTAACCAATTCACAAAAACCTGTACGGTGTCCTAAAACCAAACTATGTGGTGAAAGTACATCCTTAGACATCTTTCCCCTAAAAGGCTTTCCGTGCTGTATGTAAAAATGTTACATCTCTTATTCCCCTTGACTATTTGTTGTTAGTTAAAATAGAAACACAGAAACATGCATTATGGGAGATGTAGTTTATGGTTAATGCTGGCTTTAAAGAAGCACATATGCATTTTAAGACAATAATACAAATGTGAAGCTCCTGTGGGCCACATTAAATGACGTGGTGGGCCACATTTGGTCCATGGGCCCTGAGTTTGACACGAGTCCTAAACCAGTTTGTTGCATGGTAAGTTTATAACTTATCTTCACTAACCATAAAGTTGGAGATTACACTCATGCAGGGTAAGGGCAATCAAATTTTGTTCTGAAAAACATTAGTGTGAAAGAATTAAAAAATAAATAAACAGGATGCAAAAAGCCCAGGAGAAAACAAAAACCTTTAATCCATCCATTTTCCATATGAATTTGATCCTGTGCAGAGTCACAAGGTGATGGTGCCTAAATCCAGCAGTCATTGCTCACTATCCACCATTATTAGAGGTGGGATACACAATATTCAATATTCATTAGGTGCTACAGATTTCATGAAAGCCATTCAAAATAATAATAAACCAAATAGATTAAATCCATCCATCCATCATCTTTACCCACTTCTTTTTTTCAGGGTCACAGTGGTCACTTCTGCCCATTCTAAAATAAATCAAATGTTGAATCAAAATAATAATAATAATAATAAAAAACTACAATAAATTAAATAGCTAAAACAAGCATACTGTATGTATATTTTTCTTTTAGATTAGAGATCAGACAAAATGAATATAAACAGCTGAAGTGTTGACATGAGTCGGCAGCATTAAAGTTTGTGTAGTGAAGTGTTGTGTGGTCTGATGCCTGTTTAGTACTCATAAATTATTGTCTGACCTGGTCTTGATCCTTCAGCCCTGAGGAAATCCATCTGCAGACCAGGAAACACGCAGGGAGCACATCTTATCCCAACTTTTACTTTATTCACGCACAAACATTCAAGCTTCCTTCAATATGGCCTCTTTCTGTCTCTTGACCCTCTCCTACTCTCTTTTTCTGGCTCTCCTGCAGCTCTGCAGGGATCAGCTTAGCTTCTACACATATGTGATGATAAATAAATGTTTCCCTTTGTCTCCTCATCAATAATGCAGGCTTACTTTAAGTGCTGCTGTGGGGGCTTAACGTTCTTTGTCTTTCTCCTCTTTTGTTCCCTTTTGGCTCGTTTCCTTCCACCTCACCTACATCTCTCCAGCTGATAGAGGAGAGGGAAAACTTAGAAAAGCACTCAGAATCTCCTCCAGTCACTCAAGACATACCTGTTGCTTTGGAAAAGAAAAGCAGAGATAAGGTTGAGCAACAGGAGACGAAAAGCAGGAAGTACAAAACAAACTGAGTTAGAACAGACTGGGAGCAGTTTTCATGAAGCGTGATTGGTCAGATGGATTGTGGGGGAAGTTA
Source organism: Cynodonichthys magdalenae (assembly GCA_031762555.1). NCBI lineage: Eukaryota > Metazoa > Chordata > Actinopteri > Cyprinodontiformes > Rivulidae > Cynodonichthys > Cynodonichthys magdalenae. The sequence continues at coordinate 14,073,498 of JARVJO010000330.1, forward strand.
AAAGATGAAATAAAATTATTTTGAACATGTAATCATAATTTATTGACAGTCTAGTTATAGTTTAAAATAGAAGAATATCTCAAATAAACATTATGAGCAAATAAACACAATTTTTGGACTTCAAAATTGGTGTAGCTCGCTCCTTCCTGTCTCCAATCAGAGCTAAAATGATTATTTAGATTAAAATAGTTAGATTCTTTAAGGCAAGTTAGGGTTCTTTTGACTTGGCTGAATTGTTACACCTCCCTCTAAATGTGTGTTGTTCAAATTTCATACAGCTAGCTAGTTTTGACTAAAATTAATATTTGCAAAAATTTGCAATCTTCCCCCCAGCTGCCTTTACACAAACTACACCCCAACAGTTTACCCAAACATCCCCACACTCAAGAAACTCCCTCTTAATGATTGCAGAGACCCCTATTGCTGTATAAACTCTTTGAGTGACCTAATTTCTCTTAAACAGCTTTATATTATTGTATAAATCTAAGTGTTTAACTCTATAGTCTCCTAATAAATTGACCAGAGATAATCTGAATGTCCGTATTAAAGGATAATTTATTTTACTGCTCTGCCTCTCACAATGCGGCAGAAATAGGCTATCACTGGCTGTGTGTATGCAACCTGACAGTCTAAAATGCCTGGAAGACAATGTCGGCACTTAGTGAGGCAACCCATGTGGTCCACAACCTTCATGGCAAGAAGCTGCTGTATCTGATGTGATGTGCGGTGTATGCTGCGTGTCACAGTGTTCCTGCATAGGCCCGCTGGGCACCGGTGTTCATGCGTTTTGGCTTTGTTGTACTGTATGTATGTGTATTTTGGGGCAGGCTGCCTTGTGTCACTGTCACTCAGAAAAACAGAGAAAGACACTGATGCAATTTCACACTGACACTTATCTGACTCCACTGTCCTAAACTCTAAAGCCCGCTTCAGGGAGATGGATGCATTTTTATGTTTCTTACAGTCATATCACATCAAACTGACAACAAAACTCTGACCTAAAGCCCGTTCCTCTCTTCACAATCATTCTTCAGCTGCAACACTCAGTTTGACCTGTTTTCTCCTCTTGTGCTTTGATTTTTCCTTATCTTTAAAAGTAATTCTATGGGTGTAAAAATCATAGTTAGTTGTTTATAATGTGTCCAAGCTTGTGTGTTAGCATAGTTGTCTGAAGTTACTGCAACTAAAAAGACTGAAAATAGTACATCCAGGCACTGTCTATGTCAATAAAACAAACTGTTTGTGTGGTTTGTGTCACTCATCCACACAGAAACAGAACTTATGATGCACAAGCAGACATTTTTTAAAGACCAGATCCTGAGGTGTTTATACTTTGGTTTATGCCAAAAGAGTTACGAACTGAGAAGAAATGGTGAAAAATCACACATAAAATGAGCGACAGCAGTCTTGTACAAACAGCCAGGCGTGTTCTTTCTTTGTTTTTTTTATGTGTTATTATCATTATCATTATTGTTTTTGTTGTCATGGTTATCCTTGTTCATTGTCACCTCTTAAGTATGTCAGTGTTTTTCTTAAAATTTCTGCTTTATGTCTGAATGGTATTTTTTTCCCAAACTCTAGAATAAAAAAAAAAACAAAAAGCATGGATTTAAACAAATACTTCATAGACGTGTAATCAGGGTCTCAGTGAGTCTTTCAGATTTGCATTTGATTTCTACACTTCAAACCCAGGGTATAATGATCCAGCTTTCCCACCTTTCTTCCCTAAATGTTTGAGGCTTTAGGTCATTTAAGGAAGAAACAACATTTATAAAAAAAATAAAGACTATTTTTAAACCCTTACGTGGCAAATTAACAATATGTGAAACATAATATTATTGATGTTATCAATGTTTGTTTCTGTTCATTCAAAGCGTTGGACCAGAGATAAGACTCCTCAAACAGCTTTGCTTCATGTGGAAATGAGACCGTGTGTGTTTTTCAACATGTAATTTAATCTTACCAAGTTGCAGAAACATGTGAGTCTCAGACTTATGTGTCTCTTGCTAAATAACTGGAACACTTTTTATTTAATTTTTTAATGCTCAAAAACTTTCATGGCAATAAAGTCAGAAATGCTTTGTTTTCTTTTTTTCAAAATATTAAAATCATGAGAAATAATAATTTCCAGTTTAACTGAGGGCCTGTTTCGTCCCTCTGCACCTGGATGGAGCAAACCTGTAGAGAAGAGATTTTATTTTATGCTCTACCTTCGGTACATAACAAAACTAATGTCTTTATTCACTGAATCCATGGGGTTAGGTCACGCCATACACATACATACAAATGTGCTCACACACAGCAGTCTTGTTCTGCCAGCACCTCTTGTAATCCCTCAGACACATTACAACGTCTCCTCCTCCTCCTCTTGATCCTCTGTTCTCCTCTTTCACCTCCCTCGTTCTGCTCGCCCCTTCCAGCTGCAATTGGATTTGGATAAAGATGGCTTTTCCTTTTCTTCTCTATTCTTCCTTGCTTTGGCTAAAAAGGGATTTGCCTGAGGAGATTACACACATGCAGAGATACGTGCACACTCACAAACTGCAGCGTGGAGACACTGTGTTTGAGGAAAAACATCTTTACTAACAAAGATCCCCCTCCTCCTCCCTTTCCTGCACTGTAACAATGCTCTTTGTTGCCACAGGTCAACAACCTCTCTTGACTTTTCTTCTGACTCACACAGTCGGTCACTCAAACTATTTATTCCTATTGCTCTTTCTTCTCCAAGTTCACTCTTCTCCTCCCTCTTTATCTCATTATTGTCCTCACTTCTCCTGCTGTGTAAGAGGAGAGGGCTCTGAGTTGACTTGCTGCCAGCCTGCTGTAAACCTGTGTAATGATCGCTGCACACCAGGGCTCTATTTTATGTTTGTCGCTCTGTTTTAAAAGCACATATGATGAAGGGGGTCTCCTGAGTAACAAATGGCTCAGCCATTTTACATAGCAGAAAGAAGTATGTATAGAATTAGGCTATTAAGACACACTTGAAAAGGAAATGCCCCCTGAGGGACTAATCTGTGTGTGTGTGTGTGTGTGTTGTAGAAGGGGCTTTGTGGTGCTGTGACTGAATAATTGAAGGGTGGTGGCAGCAGATGGTCTTTAACCATGAACTTCAGACAAGACAACAATCAGTTTGTAAACAAAAAAAAAGATCAACTGTAAATTTACATACACAGAGGTACTGTATGTGTTTAACGTGTGTTTACAGAGAAACAAAGGTGTCTCCCTCGTTACACCCATCAATCAGACCAATGCATTTAAAGCGATTGTAGTTTTACCTTTTTAGTCACAAACTACAAAGTTCAAAACAAATGTTAACGTTTTGACTCACATGTCATCGGCTTTAAGTTATGCTGCATTCCAGTTGTATTTAGATGTTGGTGTTTCAGACTGCAGAGGTAAAAACATGACCTGAAATGCCCCCCAATGTCGTAACTTTGAGTCTGCAAGTTGGTGCAACAGCTGAGCACATGACATCATCATTTCAACATGGCTGCTTCTCACATCAACAGAGAATTAAACTTTTCTTTTCATGTTTTTTAGTCATTTTGTGTTGTTTGCTTTACATTAAGTCAGTCATACTTTATAGCTATTATTAGGGGATATGTTTTAACGCTGTTCGTACAGTTAAAAGGCAGAGTAGAGTACTTTTGTTGTAAAAGTTACTTGTGTATTATTCCTTCAGAGCAAGAAGTAACACTTTTTTCCATCGTTCTGAAAAGCTGGAAACGGGAGCTCTTCCAAGTCAGAACTGACATCCGTCTGACGTCACAGTTTCAAGTTCTGCTGTAACTGGAACACAGCATTGGTTCATCTCAACTCAGCTTGTAGGCAGTAGCTCAGTGAAAGTCAGTCAATGAAAGTCAAAGATTTCACATTTTATTATATTATTTTGGCATAAAATGATAAATTTTTGCTGGACGTGCCCCAGGAATGCTAGCTGTTGATGCACTTCTCTGTAAATACCCATGTAAGGAACAACTATTTGAACAATGTTTACATGATCCACTCTAAAATGTTTATATTAAGAAAGAAGTTGAATTAAGATGGCAGCAATTACTCTGGTCTTGGCCTAGCTTTACCTTGTCAGTTCAGTCATATTCAAACTGTATTTCTCCAAACACAGGTGGTTTGAAAAACTATTTACAACAGTTCAGATCTTTTACATAGAACCAGCCTTGCATTTGTTATGAAGATTCCAATCTTTCCAATTTTCCAGAGGCAGTGCTTTGCTGTTAGTATATATGTGATGCATGTTTGTTTTTCTCACACTCAGGGAATTTATATATTGTGTGTGAGAGAGTTTCAGCTTTTTATGTGTCTTTGTAGATAATTTCTGTTACCTTAGAGTGTCTGTGTGCTTTTTAGCATAATTATGGCCAGCATTCCAAAAGGTTTTCCTTGAGCAGGCACAGTTTCTGAGCAAATCTGTCACAATGTGTGCATGAGCGAGAAAGGAGGACGAGTGTGTTTTGAGTTGTACAGACAGTTGGTAAGAGCCAGAGTGTCTTCCATTTCTTCCCTCTTTCTATCTCTCTCCCTACTTGGGCCACCAGTAGTGGTAATGGGGAGGGACCTGTCAGCTCACTTAATGCAGCTAATGTTTGCCTGCGCCTCGGGACACACACACACACACACAGCACCCTGCTCTCTTTCTCTGTCACCACTCTGTCACATTCTCTCTCTTCTGCCTCCTTCCCTGCATCCTTCCTTTTCTTCCAGCTTATTCTTCCTTACTGCAGTTTTTTTTTTTTTGGTGGGGGATTTCATCACAGTTCAAATCCTTTATATTTATTAACTATTTTTATACCATATACCTTTTATCTGATCCCAAAGTGCCCTATTTTCCTACCAATAAAGGGAAAGAATTAGTCTGAGACTAAAAATTACCTGTCAATATTGTGCATTTTATTTTTTAGCCAAAAAAAATCCAATATTTAAAAGACTAAATCCAACTATTCCAAATTTAGCAAGTTAATTAGCTGATTCCTAATTTCATTAAGAAAAATAAATACACCTACAACTGTAAATTATTTGATCTTTGGCAGATATGTAGAAATACTCAAGATAAATTATGGGGAACATTATAAAGCTGGAAAAAGTCACCTGCTGCAACGTTTTTAAGAATTTATCACTCATTTATAAGTAGAAATGCATATCAAAATAGCAAGTTGTGGTTATATTATTTTTAATCATTCTTCTTTTATTACATCAAAATGATGATTTAGGTTATTTGTTGTTGAAATGTATGTAATCTTTGGCCAGCAACAAATAGAAAAACTATTTAAACAGCACATGTAGTCTTTTCCATGTAAATACCACTATAGACATGTTGCTATAACTCAATCTAAACAAATACAAACCTGTAAAAAGTGCAGGAAATGGCTACAGGGGAGCCTAATAAAAACAAATGGCTTCTAGAAATAAAAAAACTTGAATTTTCTTCCTCTTTTCCCCTCACCCTGGTTACTGCCTCACTCCATCTACTCCTCCCCATGCTCTGTCGCTCTGATGAATACCACTCAAGCAAATCAGAAATGCAGAGGAATCTTTCTCTCTTTTTTTTTCACCCCCTCCCTTTATATCTTCATTTTTTTCTCACCCCTGTGTATCTTCAGCTGCCCCTTCTTTCAGTGCCTCCTCTTGATTTCCTCCTCCAGCTTCTTTTCCTCCCCTCTTTCTGCATATGTGGACCTCATTCTCTCTCATTATGATGATTTTGAGGTTCAGCTTCAGTTGCTCGCCCATTAACAAACAAGCAGCTACAGCAGCAGCGAGGCTTGTCTGTGTTTTTGTGCAGACAGCCTCACAAGATGGGCTCTGCTCTGCATTCTCCTTTATAGAAATGAATGCAAAAAATGGCCGATGTTTGTGTTGCTTTTACACTCAGATGTGATCCACTAGATCCCTGTAATACAGCAGATAGTGACACACACACATACAGACATGTTGGGTGACCTTGGTAGATGCCACCTTTTGCCAAATTCTGCTGTGCCAGTCCTTGATTGGACCTCCCACTTATACATGTTGATGTTAATATGCTGCAAAGGGATTGGTCCAAATAAAGAAAAAAGAGGAGGCTCTAATTTAAAACAGTAACATTTTGCACATAAGGACAGAGGGCATGGAATTGCCAAGGTTTTTTCGTGCTATTCTCTGTTTTACAGGGTTTATATGCATTTATTCATATCCAGAGAGTTCATTAGCTGCTGGCTTTAGATTAACAGGAAAACATCCACACCCACCACAGCAGTAAGCCAAGGAGGCCATGATGAGATCATCACAACAATTATGATAGCCTTTGCTTTGATTTGACGACACACACATGCATGATCTTGTACATCTATCTTTATGGGGACATTGCATTGACTTCCATTAACTTCTACAGCCTGAACCTGACCCCCAACCCATCAACAGCATTTCCCCCCATGGGGACTATGGCTTAGGCAGAGTTGTAAAGTAACGAAGTACAAATACTTCGTTACTGTACTTAAATAGATTTTTTGGGTATCTGTACTTTTCTTAAGTTATTATTTTTTAGCCTACTTTTTACTTTTACTTCTTACATTTTCACATAATTATCTGTACTTTCTACTCATTACATTTTTAAAAAAGGCAAGAAGTAGAAAGTCATCACTTTTAT
>JARVJO010000330.1:14080968-14093730 GCA_031762555.1 Cynodonichthys magdalenae
TTACCAAAGTAAGTTTTTGGTAAGATACTTGTACTTTTACTCAAGTATCACTTTGTGGTACTTTATACAACACTGGGCTTAGGTCCCTAGTTGGTCCCAGCAAGTAAGGGTGTATGCCAAAAACCTCACATAGTAGAGAACACCCACACCAAAATATAGAAATATTCTTTTTCTTTCACTCCTTATATGAACCCATTACCAACTAACTCACAGAGAATTTAAACACTAAAGTTTCTTTAGAAGTCTTTGTAAGTTTCACTATAAATGCTGGATATGTTTTAAGAAGCATTTAATGACAATAAAATGCAGATGTGTCATGTAATGAAGTACAAATACTTTGCTGCTTTACTTAAGTAGACATTTAGGTTATTTTTACTTTACTGGAATCAATATTTTTCAGCCAACATTTTACTTTTACTCCTTACATTCTATTTCTCTTCTGTATTATAAAATGTTAAAATATGTCACTAACATATTTATATTATTTAGCTCAATTTCTGAGTGTAAAATCCCAGTTAAATTAAATTCCACCAATATTTTATTGTTATTTAGCTGTTCTTACACTTAGCTAATTTTTACTGAATGTTAAAGTTAAATGTAAATGTTGTGGCTAAATGTAAAATTTGACATTTAACTATTTCAGAATGGAATGCAGCCTTTACCGTTTATGCTCAACTTTTTTTATGATGTTATCTTGCAACAAAAGCAACCGCTAACACTGCTTATATTGTCATTATTGCCTTTAGAAAAATGTTTTTGGGGAGGTGGGGTTGTGCACTAGAGACCCCTCTGGCATGGCACAAGTTTTGGCTTTCCACCCTTACATTACTTTTACTTTTACTTTTATACTTTAAGTAGTTTTAAAACCAGTAATGTTACACTTTTACTTGAGTAAAAAGCTTAATATGATACTTCTACTTTCAAATAAGTCTTTTTTAAACCATAGTTTTTATACTTCTACTTAAGTAATTAATTTGAATACTTTTGAGACCTCTGACAAAATGTGCTTTGACTGATTTTTTAAAGCAATATCACAAATTTCATATCAAAAAATTGGACACTGAACCAGAATTCTAGAAGATACCATGTTGCTCTCAATTTCAGGTAAAAAAACAAACAAAAAACAAAAATAAAAATAAAATAAAAAAGGACCTTGCATCTTTCACCAAAATTTTCTTGGTAGAATAGAATATAAGTCTCAGATATTTGATTCATTTTCAAATCTTTCTTAAAAGTTGTGTGATGGTTAATTCCTCTAATTTGTTTGCTTTTTATTTTTTTCAATCAAAACAGTTGTAGTCTCCTCTATAATCAAACTGCGTGTGATAAAGGCCAGTGCAGTTTCTCCAAAGGTTGTAACTCTCAGCAGTTGTTATTGGGACAGGTAATAAATGTAAATGTACCGCACTCAAAGAAAAGTGGTGTTTATTGAACTGCTTTGCTCACAGTAGTTGTACACTGTTGCTTATTTCCAATAATAACACATCACCGTGCCAGTAGATTGTGCTTAGAAGACCACAAAACATGCTTGACTTGCCAACATGTGTGTGAAAGTGTGTGAGAATGTGTTCCTGCACATAGGTGTATTTGCACTGGGGGCCGTGTGCTTGACTGCCTGTGTGATTCTACATACTATGTTGAGCGTGATATGTTTGTTTGACAAGCAGACAAAGAAATCTGAGGCAAGGGATTGTGAAGGAGTTGAAGAGAGAAAATCTGGGCCCTAAGGTGGATTCTTCATATTTTTCTGTCCAGCTTATCTTCCTCTTTTGGTGTTTTCTTCCATGTTTTGTTAGTATGTTTTTTTATTCATTCTCCCCTTAGTTTTTCCTTTCTTTCTTATGTTTTCTGCTTTTTTCTTGTGCTTCTTTTTTCATCTTCATGCCCCCTCCCCCTTGCTCAGGCAGTGACATTGGGCTAAAGTGGGACAGAGTGTAGGGGAGCAGTGAGGCAGAAGAGACAGAGAGACAGTCATGCAAGGACAGAGGCAGAGATGGAGATAGCTGCTGCTCTCTGCTGCGATGACCCACCCCCCACGCCCTTTGCTTTCCTTTTCAAGAATGTACCTCAGGCACTCTTGGCCCCTCAGGCATCCCCATAATGTCTGGGGGCCCTGCTTTTAACATGTCACCACCCCTCTGCTCCAATCTGTAACATCTGTCTCTGCAGCTCTTTTGCTTCTCATCATCCCTCATTTCCTATTTTTTTCTCACGTTGTTGCTCCTCCCCCATCATCCTCTTTTGGGTCTCTGTTGCCAAGATGCCCAGCAACAGAGTTTAGGGTGCCTCATCACAGTGGCACAGGCAAATGTGAAGAGCCAAAGCTCTCCTGCATCCCTTGTTTCTCACTTCTAGTTGCGTTCATGTATTCGCAGGACTTGAACCCCGGTGACCCTGCCCACCCCCACATCCCTGAGTTGTGTCACAGCAGTGCTGCTCGCACGCTGAGGGACCGTGGTACTCCCACCGAGGAGAATACAACTTTACAAATGGAAAGACTCTATTGATTTGTGTGAGAGTTTATCACACGTGTGTTGGCACACTTTGTGCCCCCCCCCCCTTCCCCCCACCTCCTATGTATACACAGTGGACAGTTCAGTGGAGATACCTGCTCAGTTCAGGGTTGTTGAAATGACATCAGAATCTAGTCCAAAAACCAGAATGTGGAAGTGCTGCTCTTGGAGGAACCATCTTTTCCTTGTTTTTCCTTGTTTTTCCTTGTTTTTCCTTGTTTTTCCATGTCATGTCCTTCATAATACATGCAGATCAAACAGAACAGGCCCGGTGTTGTTTTTGTGTCTTCCACAACAGAAATAAGGTCACACTTCAACAGAGTTCACATCGTGTGTGTGTGTGTGTGTGTGTGTTTATAATGCATTAGAGCTGTCCCGTTAGCCTTCTCATGACTGCTGAACATGTCTGTATCTATTATCTATGAGACTGAATAATTAAAGATAAAAGAGACACAATACACCACATGTTGACAGCCCTGCAGTCTGTTTGTTTGTGTGCTGGCATCAGTGGCTGAAATTACAGATAAATTTAGTTTTAGCTTTTTGTTGTAATTTGTTTAATTTTTTGTGAGTTTAGTTATCCTCTTATGTAAAAATTTGTGTCATATTTTCTCCTTTTTTCCTCCTTTTTTCATTTTTCATGCAACACACGTCACTGCCCCCATCTTGCAGCTTGCATATTTATGGCCATCCTAATTAAGCTTTAAGTGCATTACAGGCTTTCACCAGAACAGAAAGGGAGGTCTGAAGTGGAAATACAATAAAATCGATGCAAAATTCTGTTTCGGTTTGGTTTATTTCTTATTTGTTTTTCTACTCCTTTTTCCAACTCCTTTTTTTTTCATGAGCACAAGTTGAGGGGTGTGTGGGCGTATGGGGTGTCACCTTCTTACAACCAATATAGAAACAGAAACTGAGCTACAGCAGCAGAAAAAGACAAGCTAGAGAGAAACCAAGGAAATGGAAATACAGAGAAGGAAGGACAAAAAGAAATGCTGAGGACCTGGTGATGGTGAAGACGCTGGGTAGGGCAGCAGCTGGCATTTGACAGTGAAGCATGCCTTTTTAATGGTTGCGTTAGTCCTCTGCATACCCATCCTCAGATCGCCACATCAGACTAAAACCTGAAAAACAGACGGACCCAAGCTGGAGGGGAGAATGAGAAGGTCAAGAGGTGGAGCTTGAACACTGGAATATTTGTTTTAAGATAAAAACACATACAGAATATATCAGTGTTTCCTCCACAATCGCTCTACCTCTGTCCTGCATGTGTAGCAGGAGAAAAAGTCTATAAAATCCACACAATTCTCCTTTATTAACCTCCTTTTACTATTTTGACATGACCTCTTTCTAGTCCTTTTGCAAGTTTTTGTGTCTGATTGAGTTGGAGAAAGCAGTGGTAATGCGCCGTCCTTGTGGCTCACTCTGTATCGGGGTTCATTCTCAGAAGCACTTCACTATTTCAAGCTGCTTTGAATGTGAATAGGGAGGAAACAGAAGCAAGTATCATTCATTTCATAGGAGAGAGAGAAGGGGGGCTCAGACAGGGAGAGAGCCTATTGTTGCTGGGTGTAGATTTCCCTTTGTCAAACACATGCCAATTCTTCAGACCCAACAGAGGAGAGGAGAATAGGAAAATGATAGCAGCAGAGAAGAAGATGAAGGGATTGAGGGCGGGCTGGAAGGCGGGGGTAGGGGGAGTGAGACGGGGGGGAGGGACCTGTATTGATTTGACACTTGGGGAATCACGCCACAGTTCTGTTCATTTTCATTCATCTGCCCTTGTAATGGGTGTGTTAATGTGGCAGGTAGGGGCAGAGGGCAGGAGGGGGATTTAGGAGGATGAGAACATTTTATTAGAATCCAATCTTTACCATCCTTCACCCTTACCATATGTGTGCACATTCAGTTTGCACACACTGCAGGCTTCATACATGTACATACTTGTGCACTATTCTACACACATATCTACATCTTTCCAAGTGAACGTATGATGTTATTCATAAACCTTTCAGGCCTGCTGGATGTTTAGAGAAGAAAAGTTTTGAATGGGCTATTTAAGAGTGGGTTTGCGTCTACTTCAATAGTTGTAAATAAAAATGACATTTTAAAGCACCAGGTGCTTATTTAAAATTTTTAGAGAAATGCTCTAAATCAAACAATACAGGAAACCAAATGTCAGCTGAGGACACTGGCAGATCAGATGTAATATGTCTGCTGAAGTAACTGAGCGATGCAAAATGAGACGAATAAAAATGTTTTAATTGCATTTTAACGAACCACTGACAGGAAAAGCAAGTAAAGAAAATGAATGACTCGTTGATGACATAACCACTATGATTTTTCTGTGGATTGGAACTGTTTTAAAGCCTTGTCACTCTATAATGTTTTTGATTACTTATGCTAACTTGTGGAAATGTTGTCCAACAATTAAGATGTCTATGCTGAAGATGGAAAGAAACATAAAACTGGGAGCCTTTTTTGGGCATATGCACAATGTAATGCCACCATTTAGACTGAATATATAACCTTTATGAGTAATATAGCCCTGTCACACTAAAGTGTAATAGGGCCCTTAAGAAATGCAGCAAATGTTTGACCATAAGATCACTGATTCAGTCAAAATTATTTCTATTTTTTTAATTGAGGATCTAATAAGATTATCTACAACAGGTGAGATATTAGTTGTTCTATCCCTCTCCACAGAACCTCAGTTAAAAAAGATCTGACAGGCCTAAAAGAATGTAATTTATCAGGAAAGCAGTTTTAATATATACCTGTTTTTATCCAAGAGACAGTGAACTAGTGTAACTACAGTATTAGCAGCTCAGATTAAATAGCTTTTAGTAAGCTTTCTCAGTGCCTCCTTCAAATCAGCCATAACAGACCCTTGGTGGTTTTAAATTAAATTAACAAAGAGCAAGACATGAAAGAGGGGAAATTTTACATGAAGGAAAGAAAAGATAGATACAGAAATCAAAGCTGACTATTTTTTATTATTAGTCTGAAAGCCTTTTCTACCTGTTTTTTGCTGCACAGAAACACAAATATATAAAGTTATATTATTTTTGGAGACAGGTGCTGGACATGATTGTAGCTTGTGGGATGTTTTTATTCAGCTGTGGTGCAGTTTGATGGGTTTTTTTATATGTAAAAATGTTGTCCATCAACTGAGGAGGACTTGATAACTTTAGGACTTACGTGATGCACATGGTTTCAGTTTTTTATTTTATGCATATCTGCAACACTCTTATAATGAGGCACAAAAATAAAAGCTATAATAATCTGTGGATGCAATGTAATTAGTTCTGTTTGGAAAGTATGTGCCTTGATCTTTCTTTTTATCTTTATTATTAAACATTTGTGTCATTTTTAATATCTTGTCATTGAGAAAAACAAGATATAATGGTTATAAAAGGTTATAAACTAACATGTTTGCACATTTAAGCATTAAAATATGTACAAATTATAACAGAATGTGTTCAAAATTGTATAATTTACAAATACTTTCTTCATATAACTTTTGCTTATTTCTAATGTGAAGACTGCTCAACCTGTACAACATCAACACAATGTTCCATTCAGCTGAGCCACACGGCTCAATATTTCATCTTTTGGGTTTTCCTGTTTTTATGAACATCACTGATTCCACTGCTTGTAAGACTTCTCCAGCTTTTATAACAAGTTGGACTTAATGTAACATCTTATTTACTTGTTTTTGCATTAGATAAACTATATCCATCAATAAAATACTGCTTACTAAAGCTAAATTCCCTGGTCATGTATGTGATGTGATGAACACATACAAAATTATTGTTTTATTGCTCTGCCAGAGACTGCATCTGACTGATTTTAACATTTTCAAAGGAAGAAATAAAAAAAACTTCATGATAGAAAAATCTGCTTCAGAGCTGTCCATGGTGCTAGTTCAGCTCATGTTTGAGCATCGTCACATTTAAACCAACTTATGTTTGTTTTTTACTCAAATTAATTTTATTTCAACTTGGCAGTGAAATAAAGCAAAAAAACATCCAATTACTTTAACAGTACACTGGGTTAGTTGCTGTGAAACCTACTAACATGCAGTGGAATTAGCTTAAACAGCGTTCCTCAGCAGCAAACACACACAATTTACAGTATGTTGTACATCTATTACTGCTGTTTTGATGCAGTTTCTCCTGACTTGTGTTCCATAACTCACATTTTAACACCACAAATGTCAATACTGGCTCTGACAGTCACTGCAGAGCGTCATGGATAATTTGTATTCAATGTGTGAGAGAGAGAGCTTAATCAGTAAAATCATTATTTTAATAACAGTTAGTGGAGATGCGGTGAGATTGGAAAAAAAATGGAAGGAAAAAAAGGAGAAAGTGAAAGGTGAATTAGGAGGAGGAGGAAAATAAATAAAAGATGTGTAGGTGTACTCCACTGTCTGCTCATTGCTGTGGCATCCTGTAAGGAAGACGCTTCACACAAACACTTCCTCAGTTTGTTGAGTGCACTCTCCAAATGTGGATTGAGAGATGATGAGAGTCAGAATGTGTATCTAGTAAGACAGATTGTGAGTGTGAAGCCCATTTCTTCAACTGATGGTCTCTGTTGTACAGGAGCCCATGGTCCATTTAGCCCCACACTCTTAAAGGCAAACCTGGACAATAACACACACGGTGATCTCCATCATGTGTTTCATATGTGCGAAGTGAAAAATAAAGAGTTGTGACGTACTGAAGGATGTAGTAAGCCCCTCTAAAGTATACGGCCGGGGCCTGTAAATCAATTACTGATCCATTCAGCACTTCCTTTCCTCTGATCTGCATCACCATCATTTAAATGGTCGATTCCTCCCGTTTTTCCTTTTCTTTTTTTTTTTTTACCTCTAACGAAGGGTACCCTGTCGCACACATACTCGCAAAGCACACAAAACGCACACTCTTGCCCATGTGTGCCACCGCAGCACCCCCTAACCAGCTGTTGTCACGTGAGTGCCCAGGCCCTAGCAACAGTGAGCGAGAGAGCGAACAAAATAAAGGGAGAGATCCTGGCGAGAGCAAGGGAGAGGAGGAAAGAGTAAAAGAGAAAAAGATGGGAGGGGGGGCGTGGAGCATTAATAAGTGATGAGTCCAACAGTGTGAATTGCTGTTAGTTAGCATTGCTGCAGCGCCGCTTTCATTTGCATGGCAGCACCAAGAACACTTACGCCATTTCCTCTCCTGCACCGTTTGTCACTGAGTTACTTTGTTTTGGTTTTTTTTTTGCTTTGTCAGTTTCATCTATTCTCAAATGTAAATCTTTAGTCAACAAATTTATTTATATATATATATATATATATTATATTATATTATATTTAGATTTCTGTTTCATCCATTTGTCTTCTTTGAGGCTCTACCCTTTATGCAGCAGCACTAACATGTATTCATCTTCATGAGGACTTGTGTTGCTTTCTTTTGCTCTATCTGTTTGACAGTAATTTGTTGAAGATAGCTACCATACACATATGAGACATATTTAGCTTCTTGCTATCACCTTTTCCTTCCTCTCAACGTTTAGGAAGATGGATATCCTCTCTCTGGGGAAACTTTGTAGGAGACAAGTGATACTCCGGGGCACCATAATCCTTTTTTTATTGTGTCTCTCCCTCCATTCCCTTCTCTCCGTCTTGTTATTTTCGTACACGTGGCAGTGGATTCCCACCAAAGACCCCAGCTGAAGCTTCTGCACTTGGCTTGACTTCCCTGCCTTGGGCCGATCAGCTGAACTGATTCCATTTACTCTACAGACCCCAACTTAAAAGGAGGAGGAAGAGGGGTTCAGTGTAGGAAGGGGAAAGAGGCACAGACAAAAATGGGCAGAGGGCAAAGGGAAAACTGAAGGGAGAGAACAAAAAAAGCTAAAGAAAAAAGAGAAAATAGTTGGAAAATAACGTGTAAGTGAAAGGATTGTGCAACTCCCATGGGTGTGGGATAAACTTCAAAATTCTCACCCTGCCTCCTACAGCAATAAAAATAACAAAACAAAAAACAGACACAGAGACACATACAAACAAACACTCAACAACAAGAGCAAACTCCTGGAGGCATGGGCAGACTAGACGAGAATTGATCTCTCCCATGAGGAGAGGTTTGCAAGGAGAGAGAGAGGGAGAGATGGAGAAAGATGGAGAATTGTTTTTACCCATGTATGGCTCTCAGGCCTGTAGGCCCCTCATCACTCTCACTCCCTCCTCTGTCACTCCCAACGGCATGTTTCTCTTTATCTCCCCATCTCTCCTTCCATCAATCTCCATCTGCCATCCCCCTCCCTGTAGGGCCTGGTCCTTTCCTCTTCACTACTGCCTGCCTTCATCCCTGCCTGCACCCTCTCCACTGTTTTAGGTGTGTCTCATCTCCACAGACAGCAGGAGGACAGGCAGTGACTAAAAATTAAACCCTGGCTGTGCAAAAGAGGAAACGAAGGGAAGACTAGATCTCAGAGTAGAAAAGGAAAGGAAGAAATGAAAATATAATAAATAGGGTTTATGTGCTTTTCTAAATAGAGAACAATGCTGGATCATTTTTGACTTATTTGTCATATTCACACCAAACATTTTTATATATCATGGTGTTAAACAGAGCCAGTTTTGCTCAGTCCTCACACTGGTAATTTACAGAACTATGGCAATAAAGCTGATTTTTGTGTCAAAGCTAAATCAGGTTTCTTAGCCATTATCTGGATGATCTTTATAAAACTTACTGATTTCCTGCTTTAAAACCTGGACACATTTCCTATTATGAATGAAATTCAACATTTCAGGATCATGATAGTTTTACCCAGTTCTATATTTGTTGGATATGTGGTAGTGTGTGACAAACGTTTTTTTAATGTGTGTGTTAAAGGGATAGTTCAGATCTTTTTGTTACGGTTTCAAGGCTATTTTTAAAATCCAAGCTGCAGACAGAACAAGAAACTCAATGAATCGAAACGATAAGATAATTTATTCAAAATAAATTACTGTGGACAGCCAAAAATAATTGGGAAACCAAGACTTCTCATATTTCTAAATGAACTGCCTCACTGACACACAATATATAGATACATTAACAAAGTGAAATAACAAACACCTGTGAGGAGCTGGGGAGGCAGACAGGAGCAAGTAACTTAAACACAGAATGAAAAATAATTAACAAACAACACAAATCCTCATATTCTGTAAAAAGGTTATAAACAAATTAAGAATGTGGATAAAATGGTTAATACACACCAAATTTAAAATCTGACAGTAGATTTAAAAAGAACATCATAAACCCCACAAAATAACACCAAAATCTAGTGCTTACGTTAAGTATGAAAGAAGTTTTGGATGTTTGTTTGGGTGCAAACAACCTCATGATTTCTGCCGCAATTCATAGCTGAACCAATGGGTCCTTTGTGACCTTTTCGCCTTATCTATTTTTGATCATAACTTCCTCAGTCTTCAAGATGTTTCCATAAAATTTTAGGAAAAGATTCATATTCTATTTTTTGTAGGAAGCATCTTGTAGCCTAAAAACAATAAAAACATAATAAAACCCAGTGTCACAAAACTGAAACATCAAATCAACTTGATTTGTCTTGGAGGACATGAAATGAATATCATGTATAAATTAAAAAAATAAATGTGAACGTTTGTTTTGCAAACAAAGCTCCTCAACCAATGACTGCGTATGAATTGTGTCAAGTGATAAAACGAGCGTCAACGCACTTTGCTAACTGTTGCTATACCATAGCATTATAAACATCAACTTACCTATTTAAGAGGTCAGTAGAAAAACTTGGATGATTGAATTTCAGCCTAATTTCAATTAAGTGGCTTTTCAAAATGCATCGACAGAAATGAAAATCTTGAAAAGGAGTCTACAGAGTAAATAAGCGAACGCGCAGAGCAACGTTGCACAATCCAATGGCAGCAGCTGCTGATGACACATCAACATCTCTAACTTTCCTCAAAACCCCACTTCAAACAATCTGAAATGTTGCTTTAATTCTAATTGCATAAAACTGAAAAAGTAATACAGTAAAAGAAAATGGGGGAAAAAAAGAAAGAAAGCATGACATTTCTGTCAAAACAGTCGTGATTACCTTTGGAGAAAAGTGTGTAATTGGATTAGAAACCAGAGCTACTTCATTAAATGTTGATCATATCTGTAAATGGAAGAACAGAAACCAAAGAAGTTCCTACAGGGTGACTTGAGTTGACCAGTCCTAAACCCAGAATATGGCTGCAGATTTCTAATCCAGGGAGCTTAGACGGTCACTAATGGTGACAAACTAAACGCGAAAACCAAAAAAGAAACGAGAGCAGACATGACGGGAATGTTGGAGTAAGTTTCCATCACATCCTCTGCTGACAAGCTTCATTTCATTAATGCCCCCCTGCTCTGCTTTCTTTGTCTTCATTCTTAACAGTCTCTGCATTTTCTCTAGCCTCACCCCCCGTCACCCCCTTCTGCTCTGTCTTTCTCTCTCCTGGCATGTTGTGACAGGGTGTAGCAGTGTATTATACAGGGTTCCACTCACCAAGTGCATATTATCCTGTAAGACATAATACTCAGGTTGGAACTAAAGGGCAGGCTTTGAAATTACAGCTTACGTCGCTTAGCACTCAGCACAACAGTCTGACTCACATGAAAACACGTGTAGTAAAGACTTTATAAAGGCACTGGTTGGTACTGTATGTGTCAGTAAAATATGATAACTTAGACACACCAGTGCAGTGATGCCCCTAATAGGCATATTTTACAGGATGCAAAACAGAATTCACAGTTAGTCTGATGAGTATTATCTGTTTTGTCTGTTCAAGTAATATTGATTAATAACGTGGTATTATACTAACTTTGTTTATGTTTAAAATAATATTTGACTTGTTGACTTTGCTTGCAAGAATTGGCATAGAGATTCAGAAAAATATTGCAAAGTTGTTACAAGTTAAAAAATGTAATTTGATGATAAAGCTGAGAAATCTCACATTGAGCTAGCTAATGAGGACATTTTTACACATATAATTTTGAAAAAGCAAGCCCACCTCCCCTCACCTTGCTCCATTTTAATTTTGATTGGGTCTGAACCTTTTAGGAATAGTAAATGATAAATGTACCAACAAAATCGTTCATTACAGGAGTCATATTTAGCTATAAACATAAAGAATGTATTAAACATATTTACTTTTATCAAAAAATTTAAAGTCTTAAATTTGTACAATGTAATTCAGTAGTTCTCAAACTGGGGGTGGTGTGCTCCCCCTGGAGGGGCACCAGTAAGCACAGTAGGAGCCTGTAACCTTGTCTACTCAGAGGTTGTGAAAATAGCAATTTATTGTTTGTATTTATAAACAAATTCATTTAACATCTTAAAACTCAGTTTGTCTCCTTTGTTTCCACTTCCAAATATATAAATATATATTTTTATTGTTTTTATTCTTTTAATATTTCGATAAAGACATAAAGGTTTAAACTGTCTTTGGGAGTGGGGAGTAGCAAAGAAGGGGGGTAGAGGCCCAGCTTGGCTTGGAAGTAAAAAAGGAAGCTTTGAGGAAAATAGGTTGAAAACTGTTGATCAAATTGATGAGGAATTATTAAACATGTCATTCTCACTTCTTCAATTGCTGCCTTGGTAATCTGATCCTTGGAGGATTTTTTGAGGATGGATGGATGATGGTTGGATGGTTGGATGGATGGATGGTGGATGGTTGGATGGATGGTTGGATGGATGGTTGGATGGATGATGGATGGATGGATGGTTGATGGATGGATGGATGGATGGATGGATGGATGGATGGATGGATGGATGGATGGATGGTTGGATGGTTGGATGGTTGGATGGATGGAAGGTGGATGGTTGGATGGATGGTTGGATGGATGGTTGGATGGATGAGGGATGGATGGATGGTTGATGGTTGGATGGATGGTTGGATGGATGGATGGTGGATGGTTGGATGGATGGTTGGATGGATGGTTGGATGGATGATGGATGGTTGGATGAATGGGTAGCTGGATGGATGGATGATAGATGGATGGATGGATGGATGATAGATGGATGGATGGATGGGTAGCTGGACGGATGGATGATAGATGGATGGATGGTTGGATGGTTGGATGGATGGATGGATGGTGGATGGTTGGATGGATGGATAGTTGAATGGTTGGATGGATGGATGGTGGATGGTTGGATGGATGGTTGGATGGATGATGGATGGTTGGATGAATGGGTAGCTGGATGGATGGATGATAGATGG
>JARVJO010000330.1:14093830-14113015 GCA_031762555.1 Cynodonichthys magdalenae
ATGGATGGATGGATGCATGGATGGATGATGGATGGATGGATGGATATTTCATGAATGGTTGGTCTGATAATTGGATAGATTTTAGATTTTAGATTTATGAGTTTTCAGTTTTCAATGACATTAACAGTTGATATAACAAATATAACTTATCTGTACAGTTGATGGAGAACGTTTAGTAAAGCAAAAAGAACAAATTGTAACTTAAAACAAACAGAACCTAAAAGATATAGGCAGAAAGGTGAAAGGTCATCTGTCTTCTCCTGAATCATATTTGTTACTCATCCATCTCTTTACTAATTCAGGTTAAAATAATTAGAAGAATAAAATCCATGTGTTTAAATGAGGTAAATACATAAAGCCTCTCTCGTTCATCATATTATTCAGTCTTGTTATTGTTTGGCTTTATGTTTTGTGTGTGTGTGTGTGTGGCAGGAAACCCGTTAAGTTGTATCTGTTTTATTAAATCTTGGTTGGACAAAGCTTTGCAGCCATAAAACGCATCGATTCTTGTTGCTCACATTGTGGCAAGAATCGCACACAAACTCACACACTCACACACTCACAAGTCTCTTTACTGATGTGTCTTTCACGCTGAACGTCTATAAACACACAGTTTGTTCACGACACACATTTTGTCATTCACTTTGTCAACTCAAACAAGAATGAGCAAAAGGAACTGAGAAATTTGCTTCATCAAGAATTATGTTTCCAAAAGAATAAAAACACTCAGAGTTGTGGCTTTAGCAGAGTTCACACCACATTAGTATTCATCCACATTAAAAGACTGAGTTTCTGGGTGTTTCAGAGTGAAAACCTGTTTTCAGTATTCAGCCACTCAGTGCACCTGTGTTTAACTCAATGTCTCTGGAGTCAACGAGGCAAAGGCAGAAATGTTTGGTTCAACTAAGAACAGCTAGCATGACTTTATTCTCTAAAACTACATGCACCTAACAGTGGTCTGAACATAACCAAACAATGTACAATTCATTACAACCTCTGAAGGGCTGAGTCTGAACTAACCCTTTGGGAGTTTGTAGCATAAAAAGACCCAGAGAAGTAAAAACACTGAAATACTCCCATCAATTCTTTCCCATTCATTTCTTTAGTTTTCCTCTCTTTCACAAACACACATTTGTGAAACCGACGAATCATTGATGGAAGATTTAATTGAATTTATTCATGTGTTATAGTAAACAGACCATTTTTTCTGTTTGACAGTCTGTCACTGTTGTGTGTATTTGACTTGAATGATGGTTCAGAGTTTGTTGACAGCAGCTTATGTTTCTGTAAGTGCTGTGTTGAACCTTGTACATGTGTTTTACTTGTTCTTCTGAAATCAGGTACATTGTTGGTAAAATTGACAAATAAGCTTAGAATTTTGACCACATGATGATCTAAAATCATGTGATCAGCTCTATGTTTAGAAGCCTCTACATTGTCAGCATAGTTTAGAGAGTCAGTATAAAATTGTTTTGTTTGGGTTTTGTAATGGAAAACTAATATAATATGCAAACAATCTTGTTTGTGTCACATGTGGAAAGCACATCCGGTCAGATGCAAAATACTAGACTCAAACTTTATGTCAAACACGACTAACCTATTGCCTCCTTCTTTGTTCTCCTCCACAGGTAATCGTTTCTTCCTGACCTCATTTGGCACTTTATATATCTCAGAGGTGCAGAAGGAAGATGCTCTGTCCACATACCGCTGCATCACAAAGCACAAGTACAGTGGAGAGACCCGCCAAAGTAATGGAGCCAGGCTCTCTGTTATGGGTAAGCAACAAGTTGTACATTTAATAAAGGGCTTATCTGCCCATTTGTCTTTCTTATAATTAACAAACAGGTTCAATATTTTACACTGCTTGCAATCCCCCTCAGACCCTACGGAGTCCACCCCTAATGTGCTGGACAGCTTCCAGTCTGGAGAAGTGCAGGTGGGTCACAGTGTGGAATTGCCCTGCATCGCCTCTGGATACCCGAACCCCACCATCCGATGGTTAAAGGATGGTCGGCCGTTACCAGCAGACTCCCGCTGGACTCGCCGAATCACTGGCCTCACCATCTCTGACTTGAGGCTTGAGGACAGCGGAAACTACATCTGCGAGGTCACCAACAGCTTCGGCTCCAAAGAGGTGACGGGTCACCTCAACGTTATAGGTGGGTTTGTGGTTCAGACATCGCTGAGCACTTTATGTGCATCTCCTGTTCTGACTTCCACCGTTCTGCACTGGCAACTGCAAAGTCAAACAGTAAGACGAACAGAAGCCACATCAGAAAACAAACAAGAGGTTGTTTCAGTTGTTAGCTGTGCTGCTCCCACCCCCATCTGACATAACCATGAGTTTGATTACAAAGGATTTCTTTCTGCCCTCTCTTCTCTCAAACGTTAGAGGGTAACATGTTATTGTGACAGAAAGTAACTGTGGTCAAGTAGGTTGGTCATTCTATTGGAAAGGATGTAACAGATGATTAATAGAATTTTCTCCAATTAAAATATCATGTTTGCTAGTAAAAAATATTTAAAGAGAAAACGAGAGTAATGGAGAGAGGTTTGTGTGGAAAAGATGGGATTTAAGGAAGAGTTATGTTAGTGGACACTGGGCAGACTGGCCACAGGGCACATCACCGTGCAGTCCACAAACCTCCAAAGACAGGGCAAGTAAGGTGGCAAACATCCCCCCCCACACACACACATGCACACACACATACTGTACAAGAAGCAAATCTTACACATGCAGATGCAGTGACACACAGACATGCTCACTCACATTCAGCAGCCTCTAGCTCCTAACACCAGCTGCTTTATTGCTCACTGACATTTACTCTCCTTTCTGTCTCTGTCTTGGTTCTCCTCACTGCTCAGTGCGCACACTTTACCAAGACACACACACAAAAACACCAAAATTACCAAAATTTTACATCTATTGCTTAGCCGTCACAATGTACAGTAGCTCACAGAACAATAATTATGTTGATTTTGCTCTGGGATGCTGATATATATTAATTAACCTCCAGAATATAGCTAATAATTTCAGCTAATTGAATCTACATTGTTGTTTGTTGTTTGTAGAGCCGCTGCAAGTCACTTTGTCTCCAAAGAACCTGAAGACAGGGATCAGCAGTACAGTCATCCTCTCCTGTGCCGTTCAAGGTTCCCCCCACTTCACGGTGTCCTGGTACCGTAACACAGAACCCGTCATGCCCGATCAGCACTTTTCCATCCAGGGAGCTCACAACGAGACGTTGTTCATTTCTGCTGCACAAAAAAGACACTCGGGAGCCTACCAGTGCTTTGCCTCAAGGAAGGGCCAAACAGCCCAGGACTTCTCCATCATACTGCTGGAAGGTGATGACAGAAATTCACTATCATTGTCTCACTGTGTGCTTTTACATGTTCACGGTATGCTGATTAGGTTAGTTACATAAGGGGAACAATCTGTTTTTCTGCTGAATAAAACAATAATTCCACATGATTTACAGGACATATGTACAAGAATGGGTTGAAGAACAAGTTGCAGCACTTCTGCTTCATGTGTGAAATTAGGTAGCAGTTTGGAATCTACTGACATACGGAGCAAAAGTGGAAAAAAGTTAAAACTAACCAGCAAATAGAGGATGGGATCGTTGATTAAATATCCTAATTTAGTGTATGTTTAATATGCACAAGTGAGAGTTTCTAAAAATTGCTGTGCTTTGTTATGCTTCTTGTTTTGTTTCCCCGTTTGTGTTACATGATGTTTGTGAAAGAAAATGAAAACTTTCAAAGCTGTGAAGCTTAAATTCCATACTAAAAAACTTGTAATTAATTAAGAACGTTGTCTTTCCAAAGAATCTCACTTCATAAGATCCAAACTATCACATAAAAGCATGTGAACTTCTCAAAGAATAGTATATAAGTGTTATGTGTCTCCTTGCTCTTGCTGCTAATGAAATATCACTGTGTTTCTTACCTTAGATCTTAAATCTCCCGTCTCATTTTTTCCCAGATGGGACACCCCGTATCGTTGCCTCGTTCAGCGAAAAGGTGGTGGTTCCTGGTGAACCCTTCTCCCTGATGTGTGCTGCCAAAGGAGCCCCTCCGCCCACCATCACCTGGACCCTGGATGACGAGCCTGTGGCCCTGGACCTGCCGCGGATCAGATCCAGCCAGTACACGCTCTCGGACGGGAGCACCGTGAGCTACATGAACGTCAGCAGCCCGCAGATTCGTGACGGGGGATTGTATCGGTGCGCAGCACAAAACTCGGCCGGTGGTGCCGAGTACCAAGCGCGCATAAACGTAAGAGGTGCCTGTCTACTTTTCAATATCAGTCATACAGAGGCTTGTCATAGCCTGACCCCCTCCCCCACCCTGACCAATACCCTCTCAGAGCTCTACCTCTATCTCTGTCTGTGTTTTGTTTTGTTTTTTCACATCTATACTTTTAGTTTCATCCTTTTTCAAACTTTTCTGTCTGCAGAAACACGTGTCTCGTTTCTCCAGGCGTCTATATGTGTTGTATGTCTTCTTTCTGTCTTTTTTTTATTTCTGTGTACAATAACCTCTCAGGTTTACTGTAGACATGTGATAGTCAAACAGATGTTAAAACACATGAAGAAAATCAAAACTACATTAAAAATAGTAAATTGTTAAATGAATTGAAATAAACCTAAACAGTCTGTGAAACTTTATCCATATCCTTCAAAATGACTTATTAAACTCAACAGAAAATATATTGGTTCATTCAATAAGTAATTTAAAGATAATCAAATCAACAGTAGTAAAGAGGTTAAGTCAGAGCGTAAAAAAATTGTGAGCAAGTTATATACTACAAGAAATTATAAATCCTTAAATTTAAGGGAGAAAGAGACACAATTGTGCAGAAAAGCATATAATTTATGCAAAAATACATTTTGCATAAAGCCATTGTGAATAATTTGTATTATATCTAAACTAATATGTTTGTTAAACAAACATATTTTAATTTGAACATGTACCTAGTTTTCCTACTTGTATGCACATCCATTTACACAGAAAGGCTGTACTCGTGTACAACTTTAAAAAGAGAGAATTAACTTAGCTCGACCTACTGAGAGACAAAGAGGCTAAAACAGAAAGGTGCCTAAAGACACATCTGGTCTGAGGTGAGGGTTTAGATAAAATAATAGGAAAAGAATGAAGTTGAAAGGAGTTTCTTGTGTCTGTGGAGAGGCTGATGGAAAACTGTGGTGACAGAACTGATGTCACTGTCGTCTGAGATGACAAGAATGAGAAGTGACACCAGTGGACAGTGCTGTATCACCGTCTCAGTGTCTCCCTCTCCATTTCTCTCAGTCCCTTTTCTTGGTCCTTTGGTGAGATGTGTAGTTGTGACATGTGAGTCTGCTCCAAGCAAACATGCCAGAATGATCATTGAAGTGAGAATGAGCCCCATTGCCAGAGATTTTCAGGCCCTGCATGCAACACAAACTGTCACAAATACCGCCAACACACACACACGTGCACGGACACACGTATTTATAACCACTTGTGGAAAAAGCTGCATGCTTACCCTCTCAATGAAAAGTGAGTCATTCAACTTATCTCATTCACCGAGGGACTGCCAGCAAGTTCACAGAGCCACACAGTCACAGGTGAACACACACTTTTATGACTGTTGACACTTGTGTGTGTGTGTGTGTGCGACTGTGCTACTGAATTATACATCTTTGACTCGTCAGAGTGGTGACTTCAAAGCTCAACACACGCTGGGAAAGGGAGGAAAGAGACCAAGAGATGTGGGGGTAGGAGTGAGGCGGGAAGACAAAAACAAAGATACAAGATGAACAATAGTGAGAAGGTCAGAGAAGAAGTGACAGATGACTGAGTGAAATAAACAACTTATTCTGTCAGATATTGCAAAGGTATTAAAACAGTATTGTGATGTTTTCTGGGAGAAACTGTCACCAAATTCTAATGTTAAATTCCTATGTATAATAATTTATTTCTCCATCAAATTTTAATCAGTTCTATCTGGCTGTTTTCTTTTGATTTTGCCCAAATTCAGACATGAAAAGCAAACACAACAAAAGAGAGCAGTAATCAATAATTAGGTTGTTAAAGGTGTTACCAGCTATGAATCAGCTGAATAACAGCAAGTCTGCATGAATAAGTTTACCATTTTATTACCAGTTAAACACCTAAATGTGGTTTATATTGAAATACATGAAAATAAATCAAATCTTCTAATGCAAGCACAAATAAATAGAAACAGGTTTATGTCTCTCATTTTACTCATTTTCTGTCTCTCTGTTCCTTCCTCTTTGTAAGCACAGGCATGCAGTCAGTTAGATGACTTGTTTGTTACATCTTTTAGCATTAAATATGGTCATCTCTAGTCCAGTCTGTCCAAAAACAAGTACAGCTATCACTGTTTAGTTGTATTCTAGAATGCTAGGTTGAATCAAAGGTAACCAGACTTATTTTTTGATTTTTGCTTCACTCTGCAGAACATAATGTTCTACAGGTATGGGCACCCTTGGTTTAGATGTGTCTACATCAGTTTTCCTGTAATAAATTTGTGAGTTTATGATACAAAAAAACAGGATAAGCAGTGTCAGAAACAGATCCAGTTCATGATCTTTTTTTCCCAACAACATAATCTGAATTATTATTATTATTACTTTAAATGTAAAGTTTTATTTTGCAAGTACAAATAGTTCCAGGAGCAGCAGCTATCTGCAGCACTTTCAGCACAGCCTGGGGCACTTCTGGCAGGAATCACACAATATTTCTGCTGGAATAAATGCAAATTGATATAGTCTTGGACAAAAGTGGCTGAGATTAAAATAATTTATATGATTTAAATACATTTGTTGCATAGAACACCAGTGGTTAGAGCAGTAGCCGCCTCCCAGCAAAAAGGTTGCAGGGTCCAAAAAACAAAAGCATCAACATTTCTGCGTGAAGTTTTGCATGTTCTCCTTGTGCATGTGTTGGTTTTCTCCAGGTGTTGTTCCCACAAACCAAAAAGTGCATGTTAGGTTAAATGACAACTCTAAATTATTACTAGGTGTGTGTGTGTGTGTGTGTGTGTGTGTAAACCCATACGAGGTTCCAATAGCATCTGCAGCTTCCTCCAACCCTGCATGAAAATGAGAGTAAACAAAATAATTGGACTGTTCACTTTAGCTCTTTTGTTTGGCAAAACATAGTAATACTTCAACATTTTAAAGCAACAGATCTGCCCAGAGAAGCTTTATTAATAAAGTGATGTAAAAACAAATAAAACTGCTCACACTAGATTGACTTTTTCTTCCATTTGTGTTTTAGTGTTCAGATATTTTTGTTACCTGTGGTATCTGAAACATTGTTTTTAACTCACCAAGTCCTGTGTCAAACCAGAATAAAAAATATATTCTACTCGGACCTGTAACACTAGATTTGGCTTGTAGCGGTCCCGTGCCACCGCAGGGTCAGTGAGCTTGTTTAAAATCAGTATTTCTGGACAAGAGGCAAATGAGAGACCCAAATGGGCACATTTAGTTCCTGTGTATTATTATTTTAATAGTATTGCAACTTAAATGTATGGCTATTACAACAAAAAACAGAAAAAGAAAAGGAAATAATTGTCAGAACCAACTTTGTGAGAAATATGAATCTGGTGGAGACAGATTTGTTAGCAGGAAACTGATATGGTTGGGTGGGCAAGTGTCGATATTAATTCTGGAGAATCCTAACAGTATTGATTACAAATAGATCAAATCGTCTCCAACAGCCGAAGAACTTAACTCTATAACTTTAGGGCAGGATATTCTAATTACTATCTCTTCCTACACCCCTGCATACTTTCGTTTCCACTTCTGTCTTCTCCCCCTTCCCTTCCTTATCAACCTTCCCCTTTATTCCTAAAATTCCATGACCTGCTTTTGGCACCATTGACTAATGATGTTCTTTTCCCCTTTTCTTGTCTTTGTTTGACCACATTTCTTATTCTTTCTTCGTCTTTCTGTATTTCTCTCTCTTTCTCCCTTTCTCCAAATCAGGCACTCCGAGGATTCGGCCTATGAAGAACATCACTGCAGTGGCAGGAAGAAACACTTTCATAAACTGCCGTGTAATTGGGTATCCTTATTACTCTGTTAACTGGTACAAAGAGGAACTTCTGCTGCCTGACAACCATCGCCAGGTGAAATCTTTTTTGTAAATAGGCTTTGTTTCAGGTGGACTGTGTTGTTATGATTAGTGTTGCCATCTCACAGCAAAAAGGTTCTTGGTTAAATGTCAAGCTTTGAGTGGAGTTTACATGTTGTAGCCTACTGCAGTCCAAAATCATGCATGTGAGCGTAAGTAGTGGTTCTAAATAGAATCTAACTGTGAGAGCGAAGGAACATTCTGGTTCTTCTTATTTGCCTTTACTGGGCATGTAATATGTAGTGGTCTGGTTTCATAATAACTAACATGACAGACACTGCATTACTTTCATGTTGCCATCACTGAAGCTAAACAAAATTCCAATGAAACAGAAATGAAACCACAAAAATAACTTTTTTTTTCTTTGAAATCAGAGTTGTTTTGATCTTATGGCGATGTTTACTTTGATGACCTGTGTATAGATAGTTGATATACTTTATATGAAATGTTTGTCCAGGTGGTGTTTGAGAATGGGACACTGAAGCTCAGTGATGTTCAGAAGGGTATGGATGAAGGTGCCTATATCTGCAAGGTGCTGATCCAGCTACAGCTGTCCATCAAACAGACTGTTTATGTCACGGTCAAAGGTCAGTTACAGAGGTGACATTAATGAACATTAAATGTCTTTACACATGTTTAGCTTTTATTTTCCTTACACAATAAGTCTCATAGATGTCTTTATGTGTGTGTGTTTGGAATATGCACTGTAGTTTGTGTGATTTTTGATGCTGTAATCAGACATGTGTTCCAAGCATAGACAGAGGATGAACAAGATGCTCATGTTTTTTATGCCTACTCATTGAAAGTGGTCCACCTGGGGTTAATGTAGTCTGTTTTGTTGGTGGTGGTTTTGCTGCTTTTTTGTGTTGCACCAACTTTCTATTTGCAAACACCTTTAGCCTTTCATAATTGCAATAAATCATTTCAAATAGCTCAATACAATGTTTGTAACATCTACTTCAGACAAATAGTTGATTTGTTGGAGTTTGATCACATACTGTATCTGCTGAGGTAACGTCTGTGAGCCATCGTTTTCTCCCAGTCTATATAATCTACATGTAGGGGTTAGAAATTCTGATCTGAAAGCTGTTTTATGACAACTTGGGCATGGCAGCAAAATTAGTTGCATTTAGGAAATATACATGAATGGTTCTCAGTGCTGGGTACATAGAGAACAATGATGAACAATAAGCAAAAGTTTGACATTTGCCTCTACTTGGTTGTGGGGTACTTCAGGGCTCTATTTTAGGTCCCATTCTTGTCTCATTACATATTCTTCAACTAGAGTCCATTTTCAGAAACCACATAACCTTTCATTGTTTTGCTGATGATCAACCTGCTTGTACCAGCTTCTATTGAGTTGCAACATTTTATTTGGACAATCCGATCTTCTAAACAGCGCAGTGCCAATGACCAACTAAATGCTTGTTTCCTGACTGTGCTTTTAAAGGGTGTACCACACCTCTCCCACTGATCACATGAAATACACATCAGCTTCCTGCAAGTCAGAGTTGTTATTAGCTCAATTAGTATAATGTTGTAATATAGTAAATGTTAAGTCCTGGGATGCAGGAGTTAACATTTCAGAACTTTCAGAGCTCAAGTCAGATGACTTTCTTTCACCAAACATTTGTCTATCTTCTCTTCATTCTTAATCTCAACCAATATTCATATTTGTGGATTTATGAGACAACAGTCTCATAACAGTCTCAGACACTGCTAATCTTCACCTCTTGCCTTCGAGAAGTTGCCCTTGTCATGAGTTCAGTGATTTTCCTCTCAGCTCAACCACAGTTGTTTAGATCTGCCATGTCCTAGTGCCTCTAGAATTCTCTGGTCCTCTACTCACGAAAATCTTCTGTGTGCTCCTCAATGAAATAGCACCAAAGACTATGGTTAAAAGAAAAAATGAGAATAAATATTTGCAATCATTATAAATCACACTTTGTTTAACAGCTAAAAAGGAAGTGAATACCAATGCTTTGAAGCAGGGTGGTGTTAGTGAAACGGAACAAGAAGAAAGAACAAAGCTTTGTGCATTACCTCTAATAACCTCTGATTAAGGGGCGGAGTGGCCGAGTGCAAGCTCTCAACCACTCTGCAATTACAAAGAGCAGGAGTGCTATTGCGTAAGTTTGGCGAGTGTGTGTGCCCTGCGCCTGCTTGTATTAGTATGAATGAAAAGTGTGTGTGTTGTAAATATTTTTGCATGTAACGTCTCGCTCTGTTGTCAGCTGCAGCAGCAGAACGACTTGTTTGTTCCAGGAAGTTGTCAGTGTGTGAGTGTGGGCTGAGCGCGTGTGAAATTTGTGCTGCTCCGTGGTGTACCGTAGTGTTCCTCACCACATACAGGCACACTTACATATACGGCCTCCATGCATACGTGTGCATGTAGATCCCACTCTATGTGAATGTAGGTATGTATTTGTATGACTGTGTGCTGTCATGCCTTCTCATTTAATTAGATGAATGTTAACGAGGCCCAGATTAAATCTCCCAGATGTCTCAGCTGAACCCCCATCCCCTCATCTCCCCCTCCAAACTATCACCATCACCTCAGCAGGTATCCATGGCAACACTGTTCATCCCCCTATGGATGGGGCTCTAATTAGAGCATCTATTATGGGCTGGCTTTAGCAGGGCGGGGTGAGTTGGAGAGGAGGCATTGGTAAAGGGCATGGGTGGCTGCAGTGTGAGTGGTTAATATGGAGATTTTTAACTTCGTCTAGAACCAGACAACAGCTTCAGGATATTGTGTTGTTTATTTATTGCAGTCAAACAAACCAATTTACTTCAATTTTTCTAAAATGACAGTTTAAAACAGTCATTTGAAACACTGGAAATGTGTAACAGTCTTTTTCTTCCTTCACTGTTTTCCATTTTCTTATTTTACATTATTTTTTCTTGCCCTCTCAATGACCCTGAACTGTCAAAACTATATATTCACTCATATATTCTTTGTCTCAAAATATTTTATTTCTCTGAGTCCATCTTATTTTACTGTTTAAACATTATTCTCACACTGTTTACTTTCTACTTTTTATTCATTTTAATTCTGTCCTTTTAATTTTGTCATATCTCCTTATTGCCTGTCCACTGCTCATCTTTGCTTTCATTGGTTATTGTTTAAATTTGAAATGTTCTTTTTCTCTTTTCTTCTCATTTTATTGTTCTTACATTGCCTTTCTAACAGTGTCCTTTCTTTACCACACTTCTGTTTTCTCCTCTTTTCTTCTGCCCCTTCCTCTCAGTTCCCCCGCTGATCCAACCATTCGACTTCCCCCCAACTTCCATTGGCAAATTGATGTACATCGCCTGCGTTGTGTCGTCTGGAGACATGCCCATACGCATCACGTGGGTTAAGGATGGCCAGGAGATCGTGCCCTCCTCGGGCATCACCATCGACACGAAGGAGTTCATGAGCTCCCTGCAGATCTCTAAAGTATCTCTCAAACACAATGGCAACTACACCTGCATTGCTAGAAATGATGCTGCTACTGTCAGCACGGAGAGGCAGCTCACAGTTACAGGTGAGGAGAGCCAGAGTGCAGAGAGATTAAGCATGAAAGCTAAAGTTTGATATAGAGACTACAGAGAAGAGACAACTTGAAGATAAAATAATCAAAGATGAGGGCCCAGAGGCTTAGCTAAGAAGAACTTTTCAAGACTTTTTTTTTGTAATCTTTTGTGTTTGACACAAAAACTCAGAATTAATTTGTTAAAGTCCTGGGTCTTTAAAAGTGTTGGAGTTCCTCTGCAATTTACACCATTTCTATAATTATGTAATGTTTTTAAATTGAACATTTTTTGTATATTTTTCACTCATAAAACACAAAAAGCTAAATAAGTTAAGAATAAAGTTTTTTTGTCAATATTTAAATATGACACTTGTCATATACAATATGATATTAAAAGGTGTTAATCAAACTAAATAAAGATTTCCTACATACATCTTTATATATATATATATATATATATATATATATATATATACACACATATATATATAAATTTTAACAAAAGGATAGAATGTGACTTTTTTCAAAACTCTTTTTTCTTTGGTTGCTCCCCTCCATGAGGGTCACCACAGTGAGCAAACTTGCACAAGAGATTTGACAATGTTTTACATTAGGTCTGCCTTTCCTGATACAACCTGAGCTCAAAACCACAGCCTCTGGTGGTTAGTGCCTGTGGCTTCAGAAAATATATCCAAACTCCTCCAGCTCCTCATAAAACTCTTATGAAAGCATCCTGGCAATCCAAAACAACAATAATTAGAACAAACATGCATAATTGTGCAAAATAAAAACATTTGCACCGCAGATAAAACCAACAACATATATTTTATTAACTATTTTGTTTAATCTTGCTCAGTGAGACAAGCTTCTTAATGGATATTTTAAAGTGGAATTCTGTGGAATGGTTATGAATAATTTGATAGCTTAGCTGTAGCAGAGAAGTATTTGAATGACTTTAGAAAAATAATTTCATAACGACCTGACTGACGAGCAAATGGCTAGTCCAATCGGTGTTAAGATAAAACTGGATTGCTGCATTAGAAAAATATTTCCAACTGCAAACAATGCCTTCATTCAAACCACCATGCAAGTAGCTTGACAGTTATAAAAATGTATGAGGTTTTGTCTGGTATTGCTGTTTTATTTAGTTTTGTTGTTCACTTTCTCTCTCATTTCTTTTCAGTGCCTCCTCGATTTGTTGTGCAGCCCAACAACCAGGATGGGATCTATGGAAAGGCAGCAATCCTGAACTGTTCTGTTGATGGATACCCTCCTCCTAAAGTCATGTGGAAGCATGCCAGAGGTGCACTCGGTACATGAATCATCTTTCATACTTTTATCTATGCATGCATGTGTTACAGTATGTGCCTCTGTCAGCATTTTTCTTCTTGTTGCCAGATTCATAGTTCTATACTGTGCAAAGTAGATTGTCTCCAAATGCAAATATTGTTAGATTACTTTATCATAATTACTTGTCTTGCTGCTGTGTGTCTCCTTCTGTGCAGCGGGTATTGGGAACCCACAGCAGTACCACCCTGTGCCTCTGACTGGCCGTATTCAGATAATGAACAACGGCTCTCTGCTCATCAGACACGTCCTAGAAGAGGATCGTGGCTTCTACCTCTGTCAGGCCTCCAACGGGGTGGGTTCAGACATCAGCAAGAGCATGGTCCTCACAGTGAAAAGTGAGTACACAAGCACACACCTAGGATGCTCTGCTGCTCCTGCTTTATCAGCCTTCATGCACACGCTGCACTGACTGTGTCAAACCAATGAAGCAACTCGAAATACTCTCCTTGTGGGCATGAACACCCACACTCACACATGTGATATATACACAGTGATAGATTACTGGAGCAAAGGTGACCATGAACACATGAAAAAAAGCACAAAGGAGCAGCAAACGAGAAAGGATTGTGTTTGCACACCTGTGATCGGCAGCAAGAAGACAGCTGAGCGATTGATCGTTTGACTCGTGGGAGCTCACTTGACACAATCAAAAAGACTTTGAGCTTGATCTTTATCTGCAATCAATCGCTCTACGCTGCTATGCCTGTCAATATCACGGGTAATGCCACATTAAAATGAAAAGGAAAATACATAAATACAAGCTCAACGATTATCAGTGTCAAGTACAACAACATGTTTGGTAGGACGAGGTATTTTTTTCAGCATGCAGTACATCGATCTTACAATTCAGCTATAATCGAAAGAAAGATGTCAAAGTCCGGTATCTGACAAAGTTTGACACTTGTGCACTCAAACCCATACAACAAGGTGCACTTAAATGTATCTATTGGTCTCACCACACTATTTTTTATCACAGGTTTGGCCCTCTCTCCGGTGCGCTCCCCTCTTTCTCCTTCTCGTGTTAGTGTTATTGATTGAACCGTTCCTCTCCTCTGCCTCCCTCAATTCTGTCTGTTTCGCTCAGCGGAGAAGAAGGAAAAGAGGAAAAGCGGGAGGGTGAGATGAATAAGTGATGAAAACAAAACAGCAGAACCCTCCTCGGATCAATACCGAGTGTGTGTGTTGGACTTGCAAGATTAAGTGTGTGTAGAGTGTACACGAAAGGTGGAGTGTATTGTTTTTGCCTCTTCATTCACCTCCACCCTAATGTTAACTATTGGAGAATGAGAAAGAAGGTTTATTGACTTTACCTCATTGACCACAGCTCTTCATTACTCTAATGCAATGGAACTCAGCTACTCTGAGCTCCTCCTATTTAACTGCCAGTTATCCTTCCCTTTTCCTCTCTGCTTATTCACGTCTTTCTCCCTTTTCCACATGGAACCACTTAATATTTGCTTGTTTTTTGTTTCCCCTCCTGTTTCCCCCTCTTTTATTTGTCATCAGTCTGATTACCATTGCTATATCTTTATCTCGTCAGTCCCAGCAATGATCACAAGTCACCCTAACACCACCATGGCTAAGAAAAGTCATGTGAAGGAGCTGAACTGCACAGCCAGAGGAGAATGGCCCATCATCATTCGCTGGGAAAGAGGCGACACCGTCATTGACCCCGATCGCAACCCCCGATACTCCATAACCACCAGTCCCAATGAGAAGACAGACGAGGTGTTGTCTACCCTCAAGGTAACACATGTTTGTGTACTCTGAAGCAGGTTAGAAGGTGTGTTTGGGATTGTTTTTCTTGTATGGATAAATGACTCACGGTTTCTTGAATTTTGTTTTTAGTTATTCATTTGAATCGTCACCTAGCAACCATTGTGCAAAACCAGTTCTGGTGTGGTTTGCAAACTTTTGTGTTTTATTTCTTATGAATTGAAAAAGAACATTTTATAGTTATATCTGGAGGAGAAAGCCTCATTTTTGTTTTTCCCCTTTTCAGCAGTAACTATAATAATGGACTATTTGCAAGAAGTTTTAATGTAATTAATACCCATTGCACATTATTTGCAAATGACTGAAACTGTATATTTTATTAAACATTTAAAATAACTTCTCAAGTGTTACTCCCCTTTCTGACTGGATGAGTTATATTTTCTTTTAATGAAAATGTGTAAATTGATTTACATTTACTCAACTCGGTTCAGTGAAACCAGTTGACAGAACTTGGTTGAGTAAATTCAAAACTTTATATTTTTCATGATGAGAGTTGGTCATATTTAAATTTGCAAAATGTAACTAGGTGGGAAATTTGAAAGCAAATAAGTAAAAATATAATTTTTATGTTGTAAATGTAACAAAACAAAAGTAAAAGTTTTAAATAAAAAACTTGGTAAAATTACAAATCCTCAAAAAGCTTACTTACAGTAAGTACTGCAACAAAGTAAATGTACACAGTTATTATAAACCTCTGGTTGTTTGTCTCTGACGTTTCTGTTTCTACCTTTCTTACTGCAGCTGAAGCCAGCAGAGCGTGAGGATTCTGTTTTCTTTTCTTGTCATGCCATCAACTCGTATGGAGAAGGACGAGGCCTTATCCAGCTCACTGTGCAAGGTAAGCATTTGTAGCAAAATGCATCTACCTCAGAAACATTGCTTTAAGTTGAGAAATATAACCCAAAAACATGTTCCTCTTCATTTGAATTTTTAAAGAAGACAAATCATGTTTTTATAAATCCTTCTTTTTTACATTTAAATCATTCACTTGGGGTTTATATAAAGGGAAGCTGCAATGCTTTGGTTTGAATTCCTCCTTATTGTAACTCCACAAGCCCCGTTTTACCCCTTTTCTGCAGTGTGTCTCAGATCAACTCATTTTGATGCTGTCTCTTTAAATCCAAACGAGACGCTTCACACCTAGCACTCCTCCAGCTTCCAGAGTGGGCCGTTGTAGCTCGACAGAGGAGTTTACGACTATATAGAAGCGCAAAAACTCTTTATTTATAAATGAATTAAAAGATGCCAACATGGGACAAGTTGTCCTTACATGTTGGAGCCAGAGGAGATTGAAGACACTCAGTAAGTTCAGACCTTATTTAGCCCCTCAGCAGTTGGCCTGAAACTCCTTAAAAGCCTTTTGACATTTTTTATTTTATGTAATGTGTCATGCTAAAGGTAAGAACCGGAAGAAGTCATCTGACTCCCTGGTTTTGAATAAAACAGCCCCCGGTAGCATGTGGAAATGTCTGAAAACGTTTAAATAGTAAATGATCTGAAATTATATAGGGCTTTATCAAGCCCACTCAGACCCCCAAAGCATTTTTTAGTTGCAGTCATTCACCCAGTCATACATACATTCAAACTGATGGTGATAAGCTACATTGTAGCCTCAGCTGCCCTGGGGCGCACTGACAGAGGTGGGGCTGCCATGCACCGACAACACCGGACCCTCTGACCACCATCAGTAGGCAAGGCAGGTGAAGTGTCTTGCCCAAAGACACAACGACTGAAACGGCTGGAAAGGAGAATCGAACCGTCAACCTTTCGGTTGCAGAACGACTCAGACACAGCCGCAAAAACCAAATTGTTTTGCCCACCGGTGGAACAAAGACTGTGATGTAATAGTTCAGAAAGTGAGAGAAACTGAACAGGTTGAAAAATATGACCCAAGCAGAATATAAAGATATCTACGCAGCACCGGGAGAGACTAACTTCAACTTTTCTGCACTCCTAGGGACACAACAAAATGTATTTATGCCTAAAAAAGGGTTTTTTGCATGATATGTTCCCTTTAAGGTATTCTTTTTTGTAATATATTTTCCCTTGCCTCCCTTTTGTTTACTGTGTCCTTTGAACCCTCAGAACCTCCAGACCCTCCAGAGCTGGAGGTTCGAGAAGTGAAAGATCGCAGTATGAATCTCAGGTGGACGCAGAGATTTGATGGAAACAGTGTCATCACCTCCTATGATATTGAATATAAAAATAAAACAGGTACGTTTTACCAGGCTGCTGGTGCCACCTTGCTGACATCTCCACTGAGCATTATAAAACATAAAAGTGTCTAATTTTTTTTCTTGTTTTGAAATTGACGAAGCAAAAGACAGATGCAACATCAGTTATTTTCCTCTGTCTTGCCAGATTCGTGGGAGCTGAAGCATGCCACGCGAAACATCTCCCCCACAAACAATCAGGCCAACATTGTGGACCTTCACCCCGCCTCTGTCTACAGCATACGGATGTATTCCTACAATGCAATAGGCAGGAGTGAGGCCAGTAAGGAGCTCACCATCAGTACAGAAGAAGCACGTAAGTTTTCTTAACAGGGTTGAGTTTAGCTGACTGTGTCTTTGGAAATGTGATTGGATTTCTGTTAGGATTTAACAATAAAAAAACGTTGTTATACTATAATAATTAGGGAAAATATATTTACAAAAACACAACTTTGGGATGTTAGTGAGCCGTCTGTCTTTTTGTCTCTCCCTCTGTAGAGCCTGATGGTCCTCCGATGGATGTGACCCTTCAGGCTGTGACCTCTCAAAGTATCAGAGTAACTTGGAAGGTACATTATTTTCATCACTTACCTGAGCTAAAGAATATGTACTAATTTGTGAAGTAGT
Source organism: Cynodonichthys magdalenae (assembly GCA_031762555.1). Classification (NCBI taxonomy): domain Eukaryota; kingdom Metazoa; phylum Chordata; class Actinopteri; order Cyprinodontiformes; family Rivulidae; genus Cynodonichthys; species Cynodonichthys magdalenae. Next base: position 14,111,469 of record JARVJO010000330.1, read on the forward strand.
CTTTAAATTTCTTACTTTGTCACACAAATATGACTTGTTTATGGGAAAGCAGAGTTAGAGAAAAGAGAAAAGATAGGCAGTAAAAAGCAGAAAACACATGAATAAAAAATATGCTATCTCATAACATTTGGCAACTTTTTAAAAATCTGAACTTGTAATAAATGAACAAAGTTCATGTTGTGAATTTAGTTCATAATTTTGAAATAATACCCATTAAACTAATGAATTGTTTTGAAGTGAAGTTTGAACTTTATTAAAGACTTGAACTCACACAAGGCTGGTTGTGTCATACAAAATTGCCCAGTTACTTTATGTAACTGATCTTTTTTCTGATGCTGTGATTCATCAGGCTCCAAGGAAAGAGCTTCAGAACGGGGTGATCCGAGGTTACCAGATTGGTTACAGAGAGAACGGCCCTGGAAGTAATGGCCAGTACAGCATTGTTGAGATGAAAGCCACTGGAGACAGTGAGGTCTACACTCTTGACAACCTGAAGAAGTTTGCTCAATATGGCGTGGTTGTCCAGGCCTTCAACAGAGCAGGCACAGGACCTTCAAGCTCAGAGATCAATGCTACGACACTGGAAGATGGTAAGAATTGTAATAAATAACTAATAAAACACAACCTAAGATGTGTGATGGGGGCTTTAGTTAAAACATTATGTCTTAGTGACCAGCAGTTGTGATAGACAAAGTTAAAGAAACATCACAAGCAGTGGAAGTCTAAGTTTTCATTCTTTTATATTACCTTTTGTCCACTTTTTTTTTATCTCATCCACATTTAATGCACAGAAAGTCTCATAGACACAGGGTAGTGTGGAAAATAGAGTTATCTCAGCAGATAGGTGTGAACTTGCTGCTGGAACACCTCATATCTGGGGCATAAATTAAATTTTGCTGAGTGAGTGAATGAACAAATGAACAAATGAACACAGTTTGACACAATATTTGAACAACTTTAAACTGCATCAACATGCTAAAGTGCATGAACGAAAAGGTAATTATTAGATGTCTGTGCTTCTTTTTAATAAAGCAACAAAACATTCATTGAGTTTGAAGAATTATTTTCTTCAAAAGTGCTTTTGATAAAACATACCCCTTACTGTAATGTAGCGTAGAGCATTTTTTTTTTGCATTCTTACTAATGTAAAATTAAATCTGAGAATGCCTTTGGACTAAATTGCTGCAAGTGTAGTGAATGTACGGAAATGATCACTTTTAGCAGCCAAATTGGGCAATGAACAGAGATTTCGTCATTTCCTAACGATAACTGGTTCAAATGATAGATGGGGTAGGAGAATGAGAAGATACATACATGAGTAAATGGATGGATGGATGGGTGGATGGATGGATGAATGGATGGGTGGATGAATTGAGGGAAATGATGGATGGATGGATGATGGATGGGTGGATGAATTGAGTGAAATATTGGATGGATGGATGGATGGATGATGGATGAATTGAGTGAAATGATGGATGGATGGATGGATGGATGGATAGATAGATAGATAGATAGATAGATAGATAGATAGATAGATAGATAGATAG
>JARVJO010000330.1:14121803-14162528 GCA_031762555.1 Cynodonichthys magdalenae
CTAAGCTCAGTGGCCACTTCCGTCTGAGAACGTCCTGTTTGAAGCATCACAATGACAAGGTACTGTTGATCCATTGTCAGGTGTCGTCTTGGTCTCATGATGTCAACATGTGAACAGCATGATGAGGACGACTGTTTAAACACCAGTTCTAATTGAACCAGGACATTTATTGGTCTATTCGAGGATCAAGCACCTGTTGTAAATTTTGTCGTTAAGCTCCTCGTTAGAGATCAGCAACTTGTGCAAAAAGTACTGAAACATTTAACAGTTGGACAGGTGCATTGAAAAGCTTAGAGAAGGTCACATTAAGTTCACCTGTAAAGGTTTGAATGCATTTTAGGCTCATCCTGAAATTTCACCAAACTTTTTGTGAGTAGTCTATCTATCTATATATATATATATATTTGCAATTTGCACATTTAAAAAAAAATGAAATAGTAATATTTTTGTTTTAATCTATCAAAAACCTGTAGTTATTAGGGGGTCTAAATATTCTTATCCTAACTTCATATTTTAAAAAATCAGCTTTCAAACAAAATCTGACAAATTTATTTATACAGCTTCTATATTTTATTTTTGTTCACTTTAAATCTATTTTTGACACTAGTAAATCAAAGAGCAAAATTTGCTATTGCTAATTTTTCTGTATTATCTTTTGCATCCCTGTTTTACATATGTTACCTTAAGTTGTGTTAGTTTCATTTTACTGCCTGTTTGGACTTTACAAATGTTATTGATTTCCGAGTTCAGAGTGCACCAAATAAAATCCTCCAGTCAGGGGAAATGATAAAAGGGGAGCAGAAGCAAAGACAGCAGGTGGAGTGAGAAGGGAAAGGAAATGACACAACAGGAGTTGAGCAAACTTCAGAGCAGGACAATAAAGAGACAAAGTATTTAAGAAAACAGTCACTGCAAATCAATAGACTCTGTATTAAAAGGGAGAATAAAGGAATACAAATGAACAGAGTGCACCTTCACCGTATCGCCACGTTATCCTTTTCCTTATGTGTTCGTTCCTTTGACTTCTGAGTGCAAAGGTTTGTTAGTGCGCTCGTACGGTGTCTGCCTCATCTGATCAGCGGCTGTAAAAAGCCTGTGTCCTCCAGGTTTGCCCACTCAATACTTCATTCAACCTGAACATAAGTGCACTAGAGCACAGGCACAAAGACACCACGTAAAAGCGGAAAAAGAGAAAGCAGGTGGTTAGTCAGAAAAAATGGTTTTGTGACTGAATGAATAGATATTTTTTCGTGTGCTCCCTGCTCTTTCTTTTTTTATGCTGGATAACGTCACGTTTAACTATTAGTATTTTTTGTCCTGAGAATCACAAAAAACAGAATAACTTTTCATTAGAGCTAATCTAGCATATTTAAAAAACTAGAAAGTAAATGAATTCCTACCTTAAATTTTATTGATTCAAAGAGTTCTAATAGATTGTCAAGGATTATCTGATTAGAGCCTTTTTTATTAGGCTACTCACCTTTTTTATTCTGATCCTATTTTGTTGTTATAAGCTCAGGTTGTCTTTCTTTTAGAATGTCTGTTGCCTTCGTTCATCTGTCAGTTTTTCCTCTTGTCAACCTCCAACAGCTCCCGCCAAAATTTTGTCATTTGGAGGTACAGTTACAACTCCTTGGATGAAAGAGGTGCGGCTGCCCTGCAGCTCCGTGGGGGAGCCAACACCTACCATGAAATGGACTAAAGACAGGTGACAAAAAACATGTTAGAATTTTACAGTGACTTGCTAATAAAAGCAAATCACTGTTAAAGTTTGGTTCAGTGGCAGCAGGAAGTGGTTTCTACTGTGCGACATTTAGCAAAATCAATGATTTCCCTCTCTTATGGTGATAATTGCTCATTCTGTGTCTGTTAGTGAGGACACAGCTATCCCAGTGTCTCTTGATGGACAGCGTCTCATTCTGGCTAACGGGACACTGGTGCTGCGCTCCGTCAAGGCCGAAGACTCTGGTTATTACACGTGCACGGCCACCAACACGTTGGGCTTCGACACCATTATAGTCAATCTTTTGGTGCAAGGTAGGAAGTGTGTAAAAGATAATATGTTTAGTGTATTAAAACAGGTGTTAATATCAAAATCTTTGTCTCAGTTCCTCCAGATCAGCCTCGTCTAACCGTGTCCACCACCTCCACCTCCTCTATTACTCTCGCCTGGATACCAGGAGATAATGGAGGCAGCTCCATCAGAGGCAAGTCACCGAAAACCTCGGTTTCTATATTAACCCTTAGACTTGCATTATATTCTTCTTATCTGCAGCTCACACATCAGTCAAGCCCTTGTTTCTCTCCTGTCTACCTTTGATGTGTATATTACCTGTCTGATCTATTAGTTTATAGAATGGTGTCCTTGTTTTATGTTTCCCTGTTGACTGTGTGTCTCTGACTGTTTGATTATTGGTGATCTCTGTGTGTGATAGCTATAGTGTGTGAGCCTGAATGGGCCTGTAAATGTATTTCCTCTACCTTTAGTTGTTATCCTGCAGGGGCTTAACAGATTCATCAGTCTGATTCCTTGTTGCTCTTATAATCTGAATCAGGGGTGCCCAAACTTTTTCCTTGAGAAGCCAAAATGGAAATCTGGCCGATGGCTGTGGGCCAACTTTATTAATACTGTACAACACATGAAATACAAACCCTTTTATGTAAAGTCCTTTTATTTTATTTTTTAAAGATTAAGAATGCAGCCAGTGCGGTGACCCATGGTTTTTTGGTTTGGTTTGTTTATTTAGGACGTTCACTTGGGCAGCAAAGACTCATGGGACATTTCCTAAATTGATAATTTGATGAGTATTTGTGTTCTTGTAAAGAATTAAAATCTACACGTGCTTAAATGGAATTTAAATTTCTTTTGTAGTTACATATATTTCATGTTTAATACTAGTATAATTTAAAGATAATGTAAGCACCATGAGTGAAAACTATGCACTTATATAGTGGAAATACAGGGTTTCCATAGAGAACAACAGAAGATTACAACTTGTAACCATGGCAACTACTGGTGGGCCAAATTTAAATGCTTGATGGGCCAATTTTGGCCCGTGGGCCAAACTTTGGACACCTCTGATCTATATTAAGCAGCAGCCATGTTTTCATTTTAGTGTTCAAGTTATAGCTGATTTTTTGTGGGTTTTTATGTGATCATAAAAAAACATCAAACTCTGTAACATTTAAAGCTGTAAGCTGACACAGAGGTTTTTATTTTGTCCGTGTCAGTAACAAAATCACCCCAAAAAGCCCAGACAAATGCTCATTTTTGCATGCATTATGCACAAGCAAATGGAAAGCAATAACAACATGCTGGATGTGCAGCTTTGCATTCATGCATTGACGGACCACCAGCTTGTATTTGCATACGTCATCCTGTGCCTCACGTATATCTTCAGTGAACATCAGAATATCTGCCTGTTTGTGAGGCCATCTGTGCAATGCTCAAGTATCTCATCATCTTTTTTGCACTCTTTCTAATGTGGCATTTGTGCACACACATTAAGCCGGAGATTTCTTTTCTTTCAGCTTTTGTAGAAAGAAAATGAAAATACGTTATGTTAATCTGACAATCCAACACATAATGTTTTACCTTTCAAATTAGTTACACAAAAGCCTCCTATTGTGTTGCTCTGGTCTGAACCTGTGCCATTCTGTTCTGTCACTGACCATAAAATTTACAAAGACAGCTCAATCTGCACATGCTAACTAATCAAATGTTGTGGTGGACTCCATCACACTGTTTGACAGAGAGAAACGTAGGATTAAGAAAAATAAAAACACAAAGAAACACAAGCAGATAAGCATTCATAAAAGCATAATTACGTACAAACAGGAGGAAAGACAGACAGAAAATTAAATGGAAAGATTCTGAGAGCAGGAGGGAGCTGGCTCTCAGAGGAAGCTGAATATATAAACAGTCACCATATTGCAAACCCTCATTTGCATAGATGCTCAGTCAGCACCATCCCAGGCTTTGGGTTTGTAGGTAATTATTGGCAGCGTAGATGGAGAGCAGCAAGACTGTCATCCCAGTGAAGCATCACTGGGCGAGGGAAGGAAAACTGTCTTTCACTGCCATCTGGTGGAAAGTAGAGGTACAACCGCCATGTAATTAGGAAGGGCTGGTGTACTAAACAAATAATGGCTTTCTTTTTATGCAGGTTTTGTTCTACAGTACTCTGTGGACAATACAGAGGAGTGGAAGGATGTTTTCATCAGTTCTAGTGAGCGTTCTTTTAAATTGGACAACTTAAGATGCGGGACCTGGTATAAAGTCAAGTTGGCTGCCAAGAACAGCGTTGGTGCTGGTCGCATCAGTGAGATCATTGAGGCGAAGACTCATGGAAGAGGTAAGAAGGAGTTGTCTATCTAATCTGGGTTAAAACAAGTAAAGATGTTTAAAAATCCAAAAACAACAAGCAGAACTGACTGAGTTGAAATAAAATTCAGTTAAGATCTCTGTTATCAGCTTTACAGTACACAAGCAAATCTCATCTAAATGTATACAGAATAACACATCCAGAAAGACATGAATGGAGAAAATACTAAACTATTGAAAACCAGGGTTACAAGAAAGAAAATAACATAAAAACAGCTGTGAATAAACTACTGGAAGATTATTTAAAATCAGAAAAAGTCAGAAATGTTTTACCAGCCTTGACCTCAAAACTGTGGCTGTTCATAAGAAGAGATGAGAGTTGTCGTAATAGGTTTCCAATTCTGTCTGTAAATGTGTCAATAAATCTGTTGTACACGTCGTACTCAATCATTTCTGTAAGTGAACATTTGGCTACAGTGTTGGAATGCATAAAATGCGGAGACCTGACCTGATTTGTGGACAGATGCATTACAATTGTTGCATTTTCAGAGCCCCAGTTCAACAAGGACCAACCTGTCTTCACCTACATTAACTCCAGCCACGCCCGCCTCAACCTGCAGGGTTGGGCCAGTGGAGGCTGTCCAATCACTGCTGTCACACTGGAGTTTAGACCAAAAGGTGGGTGGTTAGATTGACCTTACAGTTTCAATTCAAAGACATGGATTCAAACATTGAGATATTTAACGTATTTTCTCTGTGGAAGCTGGGTTGATGTTAGTGCGTGTTGTTGTGCAGGTACGTGGATGTGGCAGACTGTGCGAACCAACATCACTGCAGACGTGTTTCTGGCAGAGCTGAGGGAGGCCACCTGGTATGAACTGAAGATGAAAGCATGTAACAGTGCAGGCTGTGGCAACCAGAGCTCCCAGTTTGCTACACTGGACTATGACGGCAGTGAGTAGTATAATGACGCAAAATATTTGTGTACAAGACTGCTTTAATTTTTGTTTTGTTTTTTTATTACAAAGTACCAACCTGATAATAAAGTTGTTCAAGTTTTCTAAGTGTCGTCTGTCTGGGTTTGCACAGGCACAATTGCTCCCATTAAATCCCCTCTGAAAAAAAATGATGACGTAAAGAAACTGTTTTCTATTGGCTCCCCTGTGATTCTGGTCACTCTTGGTGTTGCGCTGCTCTTCATCATCCGCAAGAAACGCAAAGAGAAGAGGCTGAAAAGACTAAGAGGTGAGTAAACATTGAGGAGGTTAGAAGACATGGTGTGAATAAATTGAGAGGAAATGTTTGAAATTAGTTTCTGTTGCTTCTCTTGATTTCATTTGGGGAAAAAACTGTATTTCTTTACATCTTCTGCTTTGTTTTAGATGCTAAAAGCCTGGCAGAGATGCTGATCAGGTAAGATATTGTCCTGTGGTCCATCTAACTAAATCAATCCGAAATCTCAAAATCATCCATGCAAATTTGTGTTTTCTTAAACCAACAAATGACTGTGAATGCTAATCTTGTGTTTCTGAATTAGTAAAAACAACCGCAGCTTTGACACGCCGGTGAAAGGACCTCCTCAGGGCCCACGGTTACACATCGACATCCCCAGAGTGCAGTTGCTAATTGAGGACAAAGAGGGCATCAAGCAAATTGGTGAGAGAAAAAGCCAGAACGTTTCTTGTGTGTCTTCATGTGTCTACGCTGGATCGTTGCATCAAATGTGTGCTGAAAAGAAAACTTGTTTTTGTCTGAAGGTGACGACAAGGCTACTATCCCTGTGACAGACACAGAGTTCAACCAAACTGGGAATCCTCAGAGCTTCTGCACTGGTGTATCTGTCCATCACCCTGCCCTCATCCAAAACACAGGTCCTTTGATAGACATGTCTGACATCAGACCAGGAACCAGTATGTGTTTTCTCTCATCACTGTTCATTCTACTAGTGTTGCACAGAAAGCTCTACTGCACATGCTTTAAAGAGATACTTTGGATCTGTTGAAGTAGGGTTCTGTGGAGTTGTTCTCAGCAGTCAGTAACTCACCTGCTGTAGATGGCAGTCTAATCAGAGAGAGAAGCTCTGATGGTTGAAACAAGCAATAGGCCCACTTATGAGGCCCCTGCTCACCATAACCATACCTATAATTACAGTCGTCTATGTAAACAGCTAAATCAAAGGCGACTTAAGATTTGTAAATTTGCATTTGCTTGAACTGCAAATACATTTTTGAGGGTTAAGTTAATTCAGAACAGCAGAAATCTACTTTGGAAATGGACTAACTGTCAGCTTGACTCTTTTACAATAACGTCTCGCTGTCTCTCCAGTCCAAGATCATTCAAACTGCTGTCTGCTGCAGGCAAATAACCAACAGCTGGTACCACCTCCACAAGACCCCACTTCAAAAAATCCAAACTGTCCCCTAAAGTCCTGGCAATAGAATAATCGGTGTAAGCATGAACTGTGTACAATTTCTACATATCTGCTCAGTTCATGGTCTCATTTCAAGTTAACATCATGGTATTGGTAAATCTTTGTAAAAAAAAAAAGGTTTTGTGTGAAACTGTTTTATGAAGGTCCATTTCTTTCTTGGCCATAAACACCCAAATGCACATTCCTTTTAATTCTTCTTCGTTTACCCAACAGACCCTGTGTCAAGAAAAAGTGTGAAGTCAGCCCACAGCATCAGGAACCGATACTCCAGCCAGTGGACTCTGACCAAGTGTCAGGCGTCCACGCCAGCTCGCACTCTCACTTCAGACTGGCGCACAGTTGGCTCCCAGCATGGCATCACTGTCACAGAAAGTGACAGCTACAGTGCCAGCCTCTCACAGGACACAGGTTAGCACGAGGGTAAAATGGCACATAGACCATGCTGCAACTGTGTGGAGGAGTGCCATCAAACGTGTCACTTCAGCTTTGATCTCTGGGGTGTTTATAAATTTGGACAAAATGTTCTCACCTTTTCTGTTTCACAGATAAGGGCCGCAACAGTATGGTGTCCACAGAGAGCGCCTCCTCCACCTACGAGGAGTTGGCTAGAGCGTATGAGCATGCCAAGCTGGAGGAACACCTGCAACACGCCAAATTTGAGATTACAGAGTGCTTTATCTCTGACAGCTCATCTGATCAGATGACCACAGGTACCAATGACAATGCGGACAGCATGACATCTATGAGCACACCATCGGAGCCTGGGATCTGCCGTTTCACTGCCTCACCACCCAAACCCCAAGACTACGATCGTGGCAAGAATGTAGCTGTGCCCATTCCACACCGCGCCAAGAGTAAGTGCTTGCTGCAGAGATTTTCTTATATTATTAAAAATATCTTTTTTACCAGTTGCCTTAAAGGGGACATATCATGGAAAATCTACTTTTTTAGCCATTAAATGCCTTTTTGTGAGTATTTGGAGTCTCTAGCAGTGCAGGAAAATTGAGTTTAGTTTCTCCCGGTGCTGCGTAGATATCTTTATATTCTGTTTGGGTCATAATTTTCAGTCTCTCAGTTCTCTATTTCCTGTGACGCACTCTGAACCATAACATCACAGTATTTACAACAGAACTGCCTAAATAAGGCATGAACTCACCAACTACAATGTTGTCATCTTCATTCTCTTCCAGCTCCGTGTCAGACTCTGGTTCCAACATGGAAGGCTGGATGGACAAATCTTCCCTTGTTGACATTTTTAAATAATTTTTAAATAAAAGGTTTCTGCACCACAAAATATTATAAAACCTCTGTATTAATCGGCATTAATTGGCAGCAGTGGTTGGTACTAACGCCTCACAGGAAAAAGGTCCTGGGTTTGATCCCTGGTTCAGTTCCAGTTCCTAACAATTCCTGATTCTGATTCTTTTCAGAGGCAGGGTCAAAAGAGTTTGCATGGTAGCTAACTTCTCTAAGAATTTTATTTATATGAGTTTTTACTTTTATGAACTTCTCTAAGAATTCGTCACCACTGTATAAATATCAAACCTGTGAACTTAAATATAAAATGTTATGAATTGTACTTTTCCCTGTTAAATATCCTCCTACCCTGGCAGATCATTTCACTTGGTTTGAGAAGATTCAAACTCTAATTTAGTGCAATAATTTGACAGTTGAATGAGACAATAATTGCACTTAGTAAGATTTCTTGCAATAAGGAAAATTTCCTCACATAATCTTCTTTGTTGGTGTTTTGTCAGCACACCTGCAGATTTTGTTTGGCCTCTTCCTGCCAGTGGACTGGGTATCAAAACTAGGAATTGAAATGTTAACATTTGAACGATTCCAGGAGAACCGACTTGTTAGTTCCAGTTCCGATTGATACTCAAGACTCGATGCCCAACCCTAATGATATGTCTACTATAAAGGTCAAACTGTTGTTAAAGAAATGAATAACCTTGTTTTAAAAACCAAAAATATTCACAGCTGAGTTCAGTTTTGCTTTTCCTTTCCAGGTGATTACTGCAACCTTCCCCTCTACATGAAGTCAGATCCCTTTTTCCGAAAGCAGCCAGAACATCATGACCCATGTCCAGTGGTTCCACCACGCGAAGCCTCTATTCGTGGCCTGGCCCAGCGAGTGTACCACAGCCAGGGCCGTCATGTGACTATGGACTCTGCCAAGCAGCAGGCTCTTTCCATGGGCCACTCTGGGCTTTCCAACCTCACTTCCTCTGCGGCTTCCTCCGGAGGAGCATCAGGAGGTGCCGGTGGAAGTGGAGGAATGTCTGCTAGCTCGAGCAGTTCCACACTTCCCCAGAGGACTCTAACCATGCCTGGCTCCTCTGCCGCAGTGGCTCAGAGCGCAGCCGCAGCTGCTGCAGCCACGGCTGCTGCTGCAGGGGTGTCGTCCTCCTCTGGTGGAGGCGGAGCAGCAGGGGCCACAGGTGGAACCCCCGGAGGTGCCTCCTCTTCTTCCTCCAAGATAGGAGGATCCAGAGACTCTCTCCTGGAGAGCAGCTCCTCGGGCTTAGGCAGACTACAGAAGCAGCGGGATGGGGGCTCGGGAGCCTACTCCAAGTCCTACACACTGGTGTAGCGTGCCGTGACCGAGGCCTGTCAGTGTAACTTTTAATACAAAGCTGGTGGAAAGCCGGCACTTTGCCTGGAGCCTCTGTGGTAAATCGGGGTGAGGAACATACACATGCACAGCTTAGCCGTCAGTGCCTGTGCTGTGCCAGCCTGCAGGGAGCTGCTTCCTGTCAACACTACAGTTTGAAGGGGTCACAGATAGATCTCCACAGCACAGGAGCCTGCCTTTCTTTCTGCCTGATTGCTTTCTGTTATTATTGTGTCATTTTTCTCTCTTGTTTGATCACCCTGGAAATCACTTGCCAACATATAAATGATTTATCTGTCCACCCCATATTTTAATTTCCTGGCAAGGACACAGTACTTATGCACAAAATGCTTTCTGCGTGCGCTGTCTTGTTTTCCACATCAAGACAGCTCTAGAATGAACCTACCTACTTGGGATGTGTGTTGAGATTTTTGTTTTTTCTTTTTAAAAATGTAACATTTCTGTTTTGTAATGGAAAACAAGCTCATATCACAGCAGGATGCTTTTTAATGTATGCATAAACCACCAGCCTTGGTGTTACTTTGGCTCTGCAAGGTCAGTCCAGTCCACCATAGATTCATCCAACAGAGGCAGCAGGACTGTTGTCCTGGTATACATGCAATGGATGACACATGACCATGGTGGTCATAATTGAAGTTTTGGGTTTTTTTCTGCTTTTTTTTTATAAACAGACTCAACAAAGAGAAAGGAAAATAGTCACACATTGTCTAGATTCTTTGTTCTTTTGCAATTTTCAGTTTATTTCCAAAATAATGATGAAAATATAATCTCATGTGCACTAAGAACAATTTTTAAATGGATTCAGAAAGCTTCACAAACCTGCGTGAATGTGTGTGTGTGTGTGCGTATGGTGTGTAGATGTGTAAATATATATGTATACATGTGGCAGGCACACACCAACAAATGGACCTTTTTAAAATCAATCTGTATGCTGAACTCTTGGGCAGATGTCTGTGTCAAAACGGAGCCCCCTCCCCGTTGTTTGTTTTGTACTTGTGAAAGGGAACCAGTGATGGGGAGGACAATGATGCTGACGATTTAACATTAGGACCAGAATTATTAACTTTGTTTCGTTAGCTGTAACTGATGGCATGTTACAAACATGGCAAAATGTTAAAAGAAAAGAGTTCACAAGAGAGTATTTACGGATTAGAAATAGGTTTATCTTTTTATTCCTTTTTGCAATTTCAAATAAGAAAGAAAGAAACGCCTTTATGGCTCGCAATACCATTAATCAATTCATATTACCTGCACCTGTGTTTTTTACCATCCTGTCCCAGTTTTCCTTGCTCCCCCATCATATCCATACAGTGTCACTGTGACATAATAGTAAATTGGTAAGAAAAAGACAAACTGAAAAAGAAGGTATTTTATGTAAAGAGAGGCAGAAAGGATTGGATGACTTTCAGTGACAACTTGAGTGGAACATGTTAGCAGAATTGTTGTGATGTGTAAGAAAAATCATATTTGTATGATCTTGAGTATATGAATAGACAGAAAGACAAAGATAAGTAGCAGAGACAGACGTGGAAAAGAGTGTTCATCAAATCACTTTTTAATTTGATTTAGGTGTTATGCATGGTGCCGTTTCTTTTACTTTGCATTTTCATTTTGTTTCCCAAATGTTAAAGTGCTTGTTCAGATCTTTTGAAGTGAGGCTTTGTGGAAACTTTATGAACAGTTATTAACTTACTTGCTGTGGACATAGTTTGGCAACAAAGAGTTTCATTTTGATCCACCTGATGAGCTAACGGCTAGTCTGAGTTGAGTCAAGACCAGAATGGATTTCTGCCATCTTAAATCTCCAGTTTAAAATGTTTCACAACAATTCATGGCTAGTTGGAAAGCTTGTTATGGCGATTTTTGTGCTACTTTGGCCACTTTTAACGCAGAAAAAAAATGTTCCTGTGTATTTCTGAACCGTAATAGAAAATTGTCAGTAGTGTTAAGGTTCATAAATTTGAAATTTTAAAATGTTGAGATTAGATGTTTTTAGACAGCAAACAATCCACTTTAGTTTTGGGCCCCAACAACTCAAGCTGTTAGCTCAACAGTTGTGACTCTTCGTATTATATTTGGTATCATTGTGAAATCCTCCTTTTAAATATAAAAAAATATAAGATGGAAGGATGACATCGTCCTAGACCAATAAAAACTGGGTTCTCCAATTGGCACTTTTGTAAAAAAAACTAGCTCATTGCCAAACAACAAATGACCTATCATTCTGAAATAGAGAATTTAAACGTAATAAGAACTTAGTAATAAAAACAGTCTTAATACAAATCATTGTCACAAGTGAGTCAGAAATAAATATATTTTTCAAACTGAAGTTGTGCAAAAAACCATCTACAACAAGTAAAATATTATTTGTTCATATTCCTTCTACAGAGCTCAGCATAAACGGATCAAACGTGCTGCTTTAATCCCACAACAAAGATGTTTCCAAAAAAGAAAAAAAAGTTTCTCCAAACATTTTGCAATGGTCGAACATAACATCAGGGCTCTTGCAATAGAAAAAAGAAATTAAAATTTAAAATATATCATATATGTTTGTTTTCAAAAGTATGTACATATATATTTCTATTCAAATATATAGCAAATGTATGAGTATTAAAAAAGCAGAGACATATAAAAGCCGTTCTAATTGAAGAGTTATATAAAAGATCAGAAGACAATCGCTCAGAGTGAAACGTCACACAAAGAAAGGAGAGATGAAACAGGAAGTTTAAACGGGTACAGCTGTGGATGGAAGATCTTGAAGAGAAAAGGACTTTGGTGTGAAAGAAAGCAAATGGTGTAACTGAGGTTTAAAACACTGACCACCCCCCACCTTGTGATTTTATAAAACACAAGCACAGTAAAGTGAAAATATAGTGTGAGATTGTGTTGCTGGTTAACTGTGGTCTATGGCTCAGTGCAGAATGTGTGTTGATAAAGAAAAGAGTAAAACAAGGACAACCGATACGATAATCGAGCATCTTGTGTTTTGGTGTACCGTACCTTCCAAAGGTGTGAATGCCATGACCCAACTCTGATTACTGAACACGACCAGAACGAGAAGTATTTCTGCTTTTTACCTGCAGGCTAGGGAACATACCACACAGTTAAATCTATAGATCCCCATGTTCACTCTTTCATTTAAGCTTTAAGCTCACATGGTTTGCTTCTCATTAGTAATGTTTATGATGCCTTTCATTTTGGCTTTTATGTTTCAAATAATGCAAATACTTGTCCTGAGAGATGAAAAAAAAAACAAGTGTGTTAGGAAACTGGTTAGGCCTGTTTTTACATCCAAACAAACAAGGGCTTCCTTGCTTGGGTTGTATGGATGTTGGTTGGACTGATGAAATAAAACTTCTAACCAATCTGCTCTCCCTGGTTGTTCAGTGATGTTGATGCTGATGTTCTGTCAGTTTGTTTTCACTAAATGTCATTTTGGGCTTTATTGAAATTTTCACCAAGGTTGCTATAAATTATTGCCCAAAATATGATTTTATCAGGATTTGTCAAATCATTTTGTTAAAAAAAAAAAAAAACAACAAATCTATCCTTAAATGAGTAAATCTGAAAGCCGGATGCACCCGGAATATTCCCAATTTGTTTAAACTAAAATATGTGAGAATTAATAAAAATAAAAAGAATGAATACTTTTATTTTAAGGAGGGAGGCAACTCATTTCTAATCAAAAATCTTCAAATTTAAAATGTTTTGTTGTCTTATTAAGCCTTGCTTTTATTTTGACAGTTTCCAAGTCTTTCAAAAGAAAAGTTGGTGGAAATTTCCTTAAAGTCCATAAAATAGCAGTGCATCTGTGCATCTTACACCCTCCTAAACTTTGTTTTACATCAGAACCTCCCCTCCTCTGCACCTTTTTCCCCTCACAGTCACATCTGCACCCTAACAAAAGACTTGTGTACATAGGGAGGTGTTTTGTATAAATAAGGTTACTTATTTTGAACATCTTCACTAGAAACCAGGGCACAATGTAAACTTTGAAATGAAGTTAATATGATGAGGAATCAATGAAAACTATGAGAATTAAAAAAATAAGTAGCTGTTTTATCCTGATTTATGAAGCAGTTCAAAACTTGTCAGAGTGGACAATGCATATTTAATTAATTTTAGTGTTTTTCAATTTTAATGTGGTTGCATTTTTTCTCAGCATTTATTTTTCTGTCTGGTTTTGTTTTTTCAGTTATTTATTTTTTTTTCCACTTTCTGGAGAAGGGCAGCAGCATTGCATGTTAAAATTTGTTGGTTATCAAAGGTAAAGGGAAAAGGTTAATGGAAAGAGGGGTTAATAAAAAAATATTTTAAAGAATCAAGTAGTTGTTCTTTAAATTTTATGGGGAAACATTGCTTCAGTTTGCAATTGCTTGTGTTTAACTCAACATTTTCTTTTCTATGAAAACTAAAGAAAAGCAGAAAAAAAGTACTCAACACCTTGTGCAATAAAGCTATCTTTTTATAAACAGTGATGGTTTTATTTTTTCTTTACGGACATTGTTGTATTTTAGATAAACAATACAGGAATGGATTCTGAACCTCTCATATTAAATAATTTTATTTATGTTTGAAGAAAAAGAAACTCAATTTGATTCTTAAAAAATGAAATTTAAGTTTTACACTGAACATTTTTGGACTTCTGGTCACATTTTATAGTATTAAAGTGGAAATCACAGGTTTTAATAGAAGAAAACAGTTTGTGTTAGGTAAGTTTGATGTGTGTATAACGTATTGCTGCAGAAACTGCTGAGCTGTGATTGACCACAACACATTATAGCTTATTAATCAGCTCCTAAAGAAATCACAATATCCACTCAAATTAATAGAAATCCAACAAAACAAACCTTTTATTGAGGTTTTAAAAAGACAGTTCATTAAACCTTTTAGCTGAAAAACAAAACAAACACAAGCATAATCAGAATATTCACAAACATGGCTGTTTAATTATTTTTAATCAGCTGTGCTCCAATGTGGTTCAGTCTTTTTCACTTTTGTGTTTTATTTTCCATAATCATAAAGGACTTTACTGGGGTTCCTGTTTTTTTTATCTGAACCTGAAATGAAATATTTGTTTCAATAGTTTTGTACTTATATTGCTACAATCAAACCAGGCAACATGGTTTGTGCAGTTTAAAGTTAAAATATATTTTAAAACAAAATGTCAACCAAAACAAGTAAATAATGCACATGCAGACATTTACCTATGTTTAAAACATATTCATTTGTTTTGAACACCAAACATAAATTCTGAACACTAATTTCTAACTGCAATGTTGAGGCTGTAAAGTGCAAAATAAATGTTTAAATAGATGTGGCTTCTGTAAAAAGTTAGAAATGACATTTTATTTCTTACTGAGACAGAGTAAGCTCTTTTTTAGAGTGCTTAAGATTTATAAAACCATACTAAAAACCAGATGTTTTAGACTAAATAAAGAGTACTTATATTTAAACTGTATTAATGAGGTGAACAAAACTTTAAAGCGCACATAGCAGGCAGGTTCCTTTTTTTTTTTAAATAATAAAATTAAAAAGTCCCAAACAAATAAACAAACTCATTAAAGTTAAATATAGATGACTTCATAAAACAAGATATTTCCTTTCACCACCCCTGCACCTGCAAGGCTGAATTTACCAGACAAGGTGATTTAAATGTACATTTTGAAACCACTAGATGGCGTCACAGTGAAATCAAACAGCAAATCAAGACTGAAACGGTCTTTATTAGATTATTGGTCAAACTGTAACAGGTTTGTTCTTAAAGGAACATTAAATATTCACAATAAGCTACATAAAAATTGCAGCCCATATTTAAACGACCACACTCATCACGACACATCAGAACTACTCTTTCAGGCATTTCTGTAAATATTCACAACATTTTAGACTTTACAAGCAGTAAAGAGTTTCGGATTATTTTCTGTCATTAATTAAAACTAAAACTGCATGTACATTTGCCTTTGAGTCCATCGAGCTTTTAGCAAATCCACACACCCCACCTGTTTCCTGTTGCCTTTCAGACTCGTCACACCTGCTTCATCACTCTCCGTTCATCTATTTGCCGTTTTTCTGTTTCTTCTGCTGGAACTTCCTGAAGTGGCTCTGGATGGTGGCAGCAGCCTTTTCAACTTTGATGGGGCTGAGTGGAGGAAGCACAGGTGTGGTGCACACCCCATTGCAGGCGTTCGAGTCTGAGCACGACAGAAGCCAGGGTGAAAAAGTCAGAAGTCACAAGCAGAGATGGATTTCTAACACAATTCACTCATGAGCGTTAACTTTCTAACTTAAACTTAAGCTTGGGGTTGAAAAACTCTTCAAATCAAAGGGCAGTTTTGAGGCACCAAAACAACTACACTAAAAATAACCATCATTAAAATGAAACACTAATGCTTACTCTTTCTGTACACGCCTATGCTGTTCCTCCTGAGGCCATCAAACTGCAAACAAGAGGGAAAAAAAGTGTCAGGTTGGCAGAAAGTTCAAATTAAACACATTCCTCTGTTTCACCAGAGGTCAAGAATGAGAATTATCAGCATTTCATACTAAATCAGGAACAATCTGCCCAGTTCACAAGGTACAAGACTAGACAAAAGGACAGTTTTTTCCAGCATCTATTGTAAATCCTTTCTGTGAAGCTGTACCCACCATGCAGTACTAAGAAAGCAAATGTTCGACGCACACGTCTGACTGCACCTGCGTGGCCTTTTCATCCAGAGCTACAATAATGACCTCAAACACAAATCCGCCTTGATTGGGATTACGGCTCAAGCAGAGGGAGCGACGGGGAAAGGCTGAGAGCTGGTCAAACTTAGCGTGCTTACCTGAATATTTGGCAGCGTACCTGGGTTCAGTCTGATAACACCGGTTCTGTAGACTTCACAAATGACGTCTACACAAAGTCACTGAGGTGAACTGAAGCTATGGTCAGTCTGAGACACGGTTCAAGAAATGTTTTAGAGATTTGGAGATGGAGTTTTCTTTGAACAATGAATATCTTACATGTTGTAGATAGCATTTTGAACAAGTTCAGTTTAGGGAGTTAATGACCAGTCTACTGGTCAAAACCAAAGTGGATTATTGCTCATAACTTAACTCCAGTCTCAAAAAGTGGAAAGTTTAATCTGGTCATTTCTGAAGTGATGTTTGGCCAAACAGTTAGCAATATTCAGCACGTTAGCAGCCATCACATCAAGGGACATGTTAGTGATTAATGTGCACTATCCCGTTTTAATAGTAAGAAAATTAATACATTCAAAAATAAATTTTAAAACTACCCCCAGGAAGTGCTACAGCAGTTGCTATTAGCCTATCAGTGCTTGCAGGTAAACAGTGTTCCTATACAGTGTATTGATATTTTATGACTGGATTGGGATGAATAAAAAATATCTACTTTTAACTTAGCCTTGTTAGCTATTAGCTCTTCAGTCTAGTCAGAATATTTTTTTTTCCATACTGAGGTTGCTTAAAAAGTTATTTAAATCACATTTATGTATACACTTTCCAAAGAAACACACTTTGAAAGATATGAACTTTCCTTTTAATGGTTAATCTTTGATTTACAGCAAGTTTGTCACTTTTCATATTATGTTCACCACTTTGACCTTTGAAAATCCTCCTTTGATTCTGTTCATTTCCTCTGCCTGTTCCTTTATTATTTTAAATACATATTTTTTGGTCTGAAGTAACTTTCTGAAAATATAAACATTGTCCAAACTAATGAACTAAAATTTGTAATGCATGAGAGAAGATGCCCGTTAACCTAAACTGAAAGGTGCACTATTTGAAAATCCTAAGTGAAAACCCAAGGAGAAGCCAAATAAGAATGCAGTAGATGTTTTTTTCATTTTTACAAGAATTTTATTTACTCATTGTAGACGTAAAGGCCACTAACCTACTGAAGCACAACTCAACTTTAATTTAATCACCTTGTGTAGCTTGTGTGACCATGAAAATGCACAAAATAAAATTTCGAAAATAAATTTGCTTAATGGAAACACCTCAATTTCGAAAAAACTTCCTTTTTTCACCAAAATGGTTTTGTGCTAGGATGAGATGGTTTTTCGGCCGTATCGAAATTGGTTTATTTCGCAAAACTGCAATGGAAAAACTTTTTTCGCATTACGGGAGTCACATGATCAACAACCGGATGTTTCTACTGGCAAAAAAGACGACGAAGAAGAAGACAACAGGAAGTCGTAGGATGATGATGGTGTGGCATGTTTGGATTCACGAGGAGACGGAGTATTTTCTTCATTTAGTTCGCGACAAGAGTATAACAAACATATTAGATCCAAAACAGCAAAGAAATGCGAGCATTTATGAAAATCTTACATCTGTTGCTGCCAGGTTTATAATGACTTATCACAAGAACAAACATATTCACGTGTGATTTTAATAGCATTTCCTACTTAATGGAAACACCGCAGTTGTGAAAATGTGTTTTTCGACATTAACAGAATATTGACAAAGTTTTGCGCACAATTGCAATAGAAACGCAGCTACTGGCAGCGTTACTGTCCACTCATTCACTTTATACTTCAAATAAATATTTGTACAGTACTTTACATGGTGAGTCAGCCATTTTGAAGCGATGTTTCTTATTTGTTATATAGTGCATTACAAGTGTTCACATGGTTCAGTAAAAGTAGTGTACACAAGTTGTACACTACATTGGTGGAAATAGAGCACAATGCACTGCAGCCTCAGCTAAAACAGCAGGCTAATGAAGGCTAATGCTAACATCAATATTGTGATTTTCAGACTGGCTGAAATGCAATAAATCATCTGGATGTTTTAACATCACCTCTGATCAACAGAGCTTCAGAAGTTAGTAAAAAAAAACTATTAATCAAAACTGGATTTTTAAGTTTTAACACAAAAAAACAAATAAAGATGTGCTGTAACTCAATGTAAAGCAAGCCACATTTCAGCCTCTGTATGATCAAAGCTGCATGCTTCTGTAAATACATACAGCTCTTGTTTTTATGACATACTGCAACTGTAACAAATGTGTAACTAAATTTTCTCTCCCAAAACCAGCAAAATGTCTTGTTCTTCTTCTATTCCAGGGTTGGTGAGTGAGTATTTCAAACAGCAGCTGTTTCCTTATAATGAAATACATATCTTGCCATAACAAATTTTCAACAAATATGTCACGATTTGTTAACACTCAGAGTGTGTTGGGGACGAGTCTCAGCTACTACCACATGAATTTAGCTCAATATTTGTTAAAATGTTTGCCGTGTTTGTGTTAGCTAAGATTGATCAGCTGTGGTATCTATAGATGTAGATTACTTCCTGAGCTTCATTAGAATCTGTCTAGTTGTTCATGAAATGTTTTGCTAACTTTCCTAACCTTACCCACATTTCATGGCAAGTACAGAATGAAGTCTTGTGGTTGAAATAAACTAAAGTATAATTGTCTGTAATGAGTTTGAAAATCTTTTTTCCCACCGACCTCTTCTGCTCTGCTGCCCTTCCGGCTGTGTGACACAGAGTGAACCTGCCAAGGCAAAGGCTGAGAAACCATGTAAGGTAAAGGCTCTGGTTTCCGAGTAAACTGGATCGCTATCTGAAAGTCAAAAAGGAGTTTCAATTAGAGACATTTTGTGCAGCAAATAAAATCTCATTTCATAACAAAAGTATGATCTATGCTATCATAATACAAGTTACAAAGATTGTGGATTCATATTCAAATGTTACTTTAAATCAGCATCTGAAAGCTGTTCATATAAACTCTTTTATAACATTTACATTTTTGTTAACTCAAATTAATTTATTGAGTTAAAATCAAATGATTGACCCAATTACAAGCTTTCTGAAAAACACACTGTGCTTGTTAGTTTATAAAGGTCCTATTCAGCGCAGATCTGATTTTTACTCTTATTTTAAAGACAATGTAATCATCTTACCGATTCTACGACTTGGACCATCACATACATGGCTGTTAGCATGGTGATCAACATCTTGACCACTATTCAGAGAGTCTCTAATATTCCTTGGGGTTGTCCTTGGTTTTCAATCGTCTGCCTTGGTTCTTAGGAGGAAAACTTAATATTCCACGCAGAAAACACGTCGGAGCAATCAGAAGTTCAGCCCAACAAGAGCAGGTGGAACAGAGGCCAGCTGAACAGTGTTGATTATGTCCACTTGTGCACACAAATACATGCACTTCACAGCTGCAGTCTGACACACGGGGGTTAGACTGCTAAAGAGCTTTGCAGGACAGAAATAGAGAAGCTGTAATCTCTTCCTCTGCACAGCACTTATCCCTCAGGTGTGCGCACCTTTCTGATGAATGTGGCAAGAAAGCTTTTCCACAAACATGACTAAATAAAGTAAAATTATTCTTACTTTTATGTAGTTTTTTTGTGTGTAAAAGTTATGCACTCTGATTAAAAGTGTAAATTATTTATGAGACAAGGGCATGCAGATTGATAGGTGACAAGATGATGGTCCCTTAGAAAAAAAGTGACGCTCAAATGTTTCTGCAACATAATTTAATGCTAATTAATAAGCTATTTATTTACTTTCAACTTGCATAAATCTAGGTATAAACTCCTGTAGAGAGACACCTGTGTATTTATTAGAAATAGCTCAGTTTACAAAGAGTTGTCCCTCACTAGTTCTTTGGATATCGGTAGAGTCAAAAGAAAATCTCACAACACAGAAATGGACAAGAGTCATCAAGTATGATTTTATTGTCTACAATATGACCGATGTTTTATTTAAGACCAGATTAAAAGAAATAAGACAACACTTGATTAGGGTGGATTACACGCTTTCTTTAAGACAGGTGGTTAACTTGAACTAAAGAGTCAACAACTAAATCAAACTCATCTTTAAGCAAGCAGGACAAAATCACTTCAGCGAATGTTTAAACTTTAAACCCAGAGTGTGTTGTGTGTGTGTGTGTATGTGTTTACAATATGTGTGTATGGATATTTATAATAAACGATTATTTATGTGCATCTGTAGTGAGGAGAGGACAAGAGAGAAAACATAGGAAAGAAGAAGAAAACGATGATGATGGGAGAGCAAGGCGAGAGTGAGAGAAACAGCACTTTAACAGGATTATACTAAAATTATGTTTTAACTGGTTCAGTGAGCAGGCGTCTGAGAGCGCACGTGAAGCTGCAGGTGTGAGAACCAGCTGACGCCAGGTGGAAAAGGACTGATTTGTCCTACTGTGTCGTGCCAGACGGTGGGAAAATCAACAGGAAAGCGAGGCTTGGATGTTGGTCTCGACCTGGTGGGCAGTTGAAGACAGGCCTTGACCTGCAGGTCACCTCTGTTCAACACGGAGCGTAGCTCACGGCGTGGGCAGGCAGAGCCGACAGGTGGTCCAACCAGTGGGCAGTTAGTCCTCTGATGGAGGGCCATGGCCGTATTCTCAGCAAGGCAAATCAGCAGTTTATGGCAGCACCCAGAATAATTCCAAAAATGGAAAAATTTGTAATCCAAAAAAAACAATTTATTTTGTGCAAATCAGCTTAAAGGCAGAAATCAGAAAAGCAACAGACAGACTGTCTTTCAGCGCAGCAGAAAAGCAAGAGCAGACTGCTGAGTGTTTGTCAGGTGTTGTCTGCATGTGTGAGAACAGCAGAACACTGTTTAACAGACAAACTGCGTCTGAGAGTAACCTTGGTTTCTTCACTTCTGGGCAAAGAGAGTATAATGCATTAATATATTGTCTAAAACAATTATAACTCACTTCAAAATAAACAAAACAAAACACACAGCGGTTAGCCTAACACACTCAGATTGCCGATTAAATCACAAACTAACTAAATGATTCTTGTCATTATGCAAAAAATGCAAAGTATAAGCATCAAATTATAAGCATTAATTTGTGAAACAATTAAAAACATAATTTGAGCTGAAAAAATATAAAGAGAAAACAAAAGATTTTGGAACATTTATAAATGGACATCACAGAACATTACATCTCAAAGTTTTTTTTATAAGGAACATGTGAGAAAGGAAGTCCTTGGGAAAATATATAGCTAAATAATGAGGAGGGGGGTTGAGGAAGGTCAACCCCCAGGGTCAGCTTCACTGTGAGGTGAGGGATTTCCCTACATTATATTATTTTTAGATTTTTGTGTCCCAAAAAATAGTGGTGGGGCGGCGCTCTAGCGCCGTCTATTGAGTGTGTTGTGTAGTGTCCATCACCATAGATTGTCAAATCAAGACTTTTAACCTTACCACCATGCCTCTGGAGGAGAGGAATACTGCGGCAAACACTGTGACATGGATGGAGGAGGTGATAGGAAAATTTGACATCTTGTCTAGCAAAATTAAAGCAGAAGTTCATGACAGTTTAACATTGTGGCAGCAATGCAGATGCTGGAAGAACAACATGGGCTTCAGTCGGCTGCGCTGGGCACTCTTCAGCTCATAGCTAACTGTGCCCTCAAAGACCAGCAAAGCTGTTGGTGCTACAAGAAACCTGGTAGAACACTTCAGAAGTGAGGTGGCCAATTCAACCTGGAAGAAAAAAAAAGCAAAAGAAATGAACACCCCAGAGCACAAGCTGATTCAGGAAGGAACAGTACTTACTATATGATGGAGAGACTACTTGAACAGCAGTGGCCTGTCACTGCAACTCTGTCAGATCCTGAGCTAGCTCCAAGAAGCAAGCACTACTTTGACTTAAAACCAGATCAGTGGGAGCTGGTACGAGGGCTGCAGCCTTTTGAGTGTGCCACCGTTTACCTCAGTGGACAGGAATATGCTTCATATGTTCACAGCTGGTCAAGGGCCTGCAGCGGTCCATACAGCACATTTTGAGACGAGCCTTTCTGGGCAGTGCAGGAAAAGAATCTGCACACCTTATCTATAGAGAGAGAACCCACTTGTTCTTACAGCTGCCGTTGACCCAAGATTCAAAAAGCTGAGGTTTCTGTTAGCAGCAGATGGCACCAGGCTAAAAGCTGCAATTTAAGTTCTTGCTATCAAAGAAGCAAAGGTGGAGCATGAAACATGATGAACACGATGATAACGACCCTGAGGATGTGTGCTCCAGGGGAAAACTCAACACTGGACAGCCTGCTTCAATCTGACACAGTCTGAGTGAGGGAGATGAAGAAACCCAGGAGGCCCAAACGTTTGCAATGGTGAGAAGTGAAGTTCAGATGTTCTTTAAAGAGCCAGCAATATCCAACAAGGAAGACTCTGGCAGATGGTGGAAAAAAAATTCAGGGTGTTTTTCTACAGTCAAATCTGGCAAGATCTCTTTTGTGCATCCCTGCAACATCCACCCCATCAGAGAGAAGTTTCTCTGCAGCAGGAAATATCTAGTCTGACCCAGGACCACATTGAGAAATGTTTATCGGTTCCACAAAGACGTGACTACAGTGTGGGCCGTTTATATGGATACACCTAAATAAACAGATAAATAAACCAGTGAAGCCCTGCACTCCTGCTTGGCATTGCTGTGTATTTAACTCTTCCACTGCTGTTTCTAATCATTTAGATGTGCAGTTCTCTGTGTTGCTCAGCACAGAGGAGCTTTTCTTATACTTTGATTCACTGCACCATTCCATTCTGAATGATGTGGCATCGTTTCAAATCAGGCAATCAAAGCCAAAATCAAACCCCTGGTTGAATGACCATACCTGTGCCATTAGGCGGGAGTGCAGGAAGATTGAGCGAAAATGAAAAAAAGTATAAACTCCAAGTCTCTTTTGATTTGCTGAGAGGGAGCTGGTCTCGCTATCAAGCTGTGAAAAATGCTAGAGCAAATTATTTCTCTGATATTATTGACGCTAACCCTGACAACCTTCGTGTTCTTTACAAAACAATCAACACTGTTTTTAATACACAAGCCGGCTCCTCTGGTAGCATCCAGAGAACTTTGTGATAAGTTTCTCAATGTTTTCCAGGACAAGATTGTTAATATTTAGGGTTTTTATTTCTTGTAAACTTTTTATTCTGCCTGTTTTCAAGTTGTGACAATATCTGGACTCAAAAATAGGATATTGTGAGCGGTGCATGGACTTCATTTATAAGTAAAGGTAGGACACAATTTGTTTTAATGAAACGTGCATCAAGTGAGCTACAGTTTGTGTGAAGAACACTGATATGAAATGTGAAACATAACTCATTAAGCTGCCAATCATATGGTGAATAAGTTGTTCTGTAAAGTTCATATATTTGTGAATCTGATTCTGATGAACTGCAGTTTATCAGTACCTCACCACACATCACTGGTACTTGGCATTAAGACAAAATAAAGAATAGAAACAAGTTTAGTTGTTTTTTTAAAAGCATTGTTTATCACAGTTGATACATTGAACTGATCAGTACCCATGAAACTGCACAATACAAAAGCAAAAAATTAACAAAAACCTTAAAATAGGTATTGCATCTTCTATTAGCTCATCCTTCATTCATAAATATTGTATTTGATTTCCGTTCACTGCAGTTTCTTATAACAGAATCACAGTTTATCACTGAACAGCCATCATTCTTAAAAGTGGATGAATGAGACACAAATGACAATCAGCAGACATTTGGTGGTCCTGAAAACCACCCATCAGATTTTGTTTTAAGGTTTAACATTAAAGGCTGGGAGTTCTTCCTGAAAAGAAGTAGTGAGAACAGCCAACAGGAGGAGCAGCAGAGCTGATGTTGTGATGAGGTCATCACAAACAGCCAGACGATGCCTTTGATCCACTGAAGCCTGAAAAAACATGGGAACATGCTGTTTGAGTGACGTGCAGACTTTTTGAGATTGAACAGATTTCTGTGTTCTGGTGGAATAAAAAGGATGAATTATAATAACAGTATTAAATAGTTCATACTGTTTATGTATGTGAGTCCAGTGTAGTCTGCAATTAATTAAGACAACAGCATATTTTGGTCCAGCTGACTTGAATTTAGCAGTGCAGTAAAATATATTTTCCCTACTAAAATGTTCTGCAGACAGTTCAGTGAAGTAGAATCAGAAACTAATATCTAGTCCACATAAGAACTTTTTTTAATCTCCAAAAGCAATCTTTTTATTTGTTTTTCCTAAAAAAAAAACTGGAGTCTAATTTAAGATATATTGAGAATGACCACACAAAAACAGAAAATCAGATTAAAAAAAAAATTGAAATTGAGCATTAGGTCTTGTAGTGTGAAGGTAGCCTTACAGATCGGATTGGAACCACAAACTACTATAATTAGGGTTGTAATTTTGAAATAACAATGCATTATGTAATAATTGTCTTCACCACATTTTGTAACCCTGGCATTATGTAATAACATTATTGTATTTTGTGGAGATTGTTACAAAATGCGGTTGTTGCTCTTTGTACAAATGATAATGTAATAATGTAATAAACTATCATGAACCAGTGTTTCTGTTCATTCTAATCAATACATTTGTAATAATAATCATGTTGCAAATACTAATCTGTGAAACTTTCATCAATAAATGCCAAAACTTTTTATAATTTTTCATTTTTTCATGAAAGGGAACAGAACGTGACTAAAGTGATTCACATTTATTTTAAGAAATTAATTAATTTTTATTTTTAAACACAGCAGTGGAGCGTTATGACTGACAGCTGCGTATCTGCCATCATGCATTTCTCTCCTCTCCTCCTGCAAAGGAATAAGGAGGCATTAGATATCTACAAATTCAGCCACTAAAATAACGTTAGTCATTTATTTTTTTTTTTTACTTATAGTCATTTTAATCAGTCAAAAGTGGGACATTGTGTGTGTGTACTTGTTTTTACAACAGAGTGAGGACCATTTGCACCATAGTTACCATCAAAGTGAGGTCTTTGATGTAAAGTGAGGACTGCTTCAATGTCCTCACTTTGTTAGCAGCTCTGTGCTTTACTAGTTAGGTTTAGAGCTATGGTGTGAGTTAAGTTTGGGTTCAGGTTAGGGTTAGCAACAGACCAGTAATGGTTAATTTTCCGTAAAATTGAAAGAAACCAGTTCAGTTTTGTTTTTCATTGAGTGCTGAGCTGAAATTTGCTGAGGAAGCTGGAAGCTTCGGAATCTGAGATGGACGAGAACCATTTTGGGAAAATGTAATTTTTTATTACTGAAAACGAGACGTTTGTGCTGATAAGGCTGTTTGTGACGATGGGCCAAGCCGTACCAGGGTCCTTTTCTGCACAAACCTATCCATAATGACCTCCGGGGCAGATCTGGCTGGACTTCAGAGGTCCGAGACACCTCACCTCATGAGACAGACAAATGTCTTCAAATTTGTTGAGCTAATGAACTGTACCTGATCAGACATTACATGTAAAGGTTCGCAGACCAACCTGGTTAAACAGCTGAGGCAAAATTTATAATCTTGTTTCTGCAGTAAGATAAAAGTTATTAAAAATAACCTAGTTCTGATCTTAACACATTCTTTCTAAATTGACAAAAACTCTTGTCAATTAAATAATAGAAGAAAAATATTTCCTTTGGGAAAAATATATTTTCATTTTTAAAAAGTTTAAACATCCACACCTTATGTTAACTAGACGTTTCACATCAAGTCTACAATCCTTTTCATCTTTAACTGTTTTAAAAACCTTATAGCTTTGTCTTTGTTGTTATTTTTACTGTTTTTAGTCATGATTCAATGAAACCGATTCTTACTATATTTTTGTAATAAATTACCATAAAAGACAAAGCTGGTTCCTCATCTTTGAGTATTTTTCCTGAGATAAGAATTCTCTGCATACCATATAACACATATTCACTTCGGTAAATATAAGTATGATTAAAAAGGTGAATAAATGTTGGTAAATAAAGTGACCTCAACTTGGTAAATGTAGTGTAGGACAGAAATAGTTAATCACCTTTTCTATTTCTCCCCTAACAACTCGCTACACGTCTCTACATGCTTTCATTTCAATCCATCCTTCTTTTTCCTTGTAAATACAGAACTTATTTGGATGAGTTGCTATTTGGTGTCAATATAAGAACCTGTTACATCAGGTCTTTCTCTGTAAACATTAATGCAACATAATATTAATTGTACACTTGATCCTCTGATGTCTGTGAAACTGTACCTGTGTGCTGTAGTGTCAGTGCTCCCTCTGCTCCTTACTCAGGTTGGGTTTCTCTCCAGACTTCTGCATCTGCATGAAGAAAACAGACAGCTGGTCAGTTTTCAGTATCATCTCAGAAACACAGAATTAGGTTCAACAACAAGAGACATGCTGACACACAGCAGATTCACAACATATACAAAATAAAAGCTACGTTGAAAACATTGTTTCATCAAACATCCAGCAGGGGGCAGAGGGGTTCCCAAACCAATATCAAGCTATGAAACCAGTAGAGAACTCAAAGAGACAAAGAAAATAACTGCTGAAAACTAACTATATGGAAGCAGTCAGGAAACAGAAACCAGATATCATCAATGGGCTGATGGCCAGAAACTCAACTGAAAAACAAGAAATGAGTGACTGTGAGCAGGTGGAAACCTATGACCTGATCTTTCGCTTGGTTTAAATTAAATCCTTCACCCATCTAACCGTTTCTGTACTCGCTCTTCCACTCAGGGATGCGAGGAAGTTGTTGCCTGTCTCATGCAGTCATTGTGCAAGAGGCAGGGTACACCCTGGACATGCTGCAAGTCCATCACAGGGACACAGAGACAAATGAGATAGACAACCATTCACCCTCTTACTCACACCTAGGGAAAATTTAGAGCTATTAGTTAACCTTCCATACATGTTTTTGGTCTGAAGTAGACAGAGAAAGCCCATGTCCCTTTTTAGACAGCACAGAATTTCATTTCACTTTTATGCCGATGATTGTCAGGTTTATGTCCCCCTCAAGATAAAAGACTCATTCTCCACTGAACCACTGCTTAAATGTCTTGAGAACTTGAAAGCCTGGATGGCTTTCAGATTTTTGCACTTGAATGAGAATAAAACTGCTGTGCCTTTTGACACATCCACTGATATCCCTCTTGTGGGTTTACAGTCCTTGACTCCATACATCAAATAACAAATCTGGGGTCAAGGTGGACAGTGATATTAAGATCGATAATAAATAAGAGCACCAGTGAAATACAGCTTTTTCATTTAAGGCAGCTGGCTAAAGTCAAGCACATTCTTTCTAGAAAGAACTTTGAGGAAATAATCCACTCGGATGGACTATTGTAATGGACTTTATATAAGGGTCAGTGCTTCCCTCCTCCAGAGGGTCCAAAATGCTGCTGCACATTTTTAACTGGCACATAAAAGCATGAGCACATTTCTACTGTTTTAGCCTCACTGCACTGGTTGGGTGTACATTTTAGGATTCATTTTAAAGGTTTTTTTGGTTTTTAAAGCTTTAAATGGTCTTGCACCACTCTACCTCACTAGCTGTGTTTCCATTCGATTTGAACTCGAATTCTGAGCGAATTTTTAAAATGTTGCAAAAAGGAAAAAAAGAAGAAATGCGAATCAGACGTGCTTTCATCAACTGGCTTGAAGCGAATCAGCCAGGCTACACAAAGTGTAATTACGTCAGATGCATGTCTGTAGTAAGCAGGAAGTAGAAGTCTCAAACTCGCAGGGATACACATCTCAGGACAATGGAGAGAAGTTATCAGGAACGTGTTGCTACTATTGGGAAAGTTGTACTTTCTGTCATATCAACTAGTTTTGGTGATGTTACTGCTGTCAGGAGATGTAGAAGAAGAAATGCAATTCTCTTCACATTACGGGAATAATGAGGAGACGCCGACAGCAGGAGGGTCCAGCTGCAGCTGGTACCGGTACCAGACAGACAGCAGGAACAGCTGATCAACATGTGAGGTAAATGTTCGCTACGTCAGAACTTATTCGACTCAGGTGTTTCCATCTCTCCTTTTGCGCATTAACTCTTTTTCGAAAAACCCCAAAACCACCTCAAGCGAGCGTATAAACGTTTTTGCTCATTAGAGGAAGTTTTTTCGAATCGTGCCGTTTCCATTCAGCTTTTCTAATGCGATACTTTAAAATGCGCGTTAAAATACATTGATGGAAACACGGCTATTGAGCTGCTGTACCCCTATACCCCCTCTCGTTCTTCTCAGGTTAGCAGAGCATCTGCTCCTGAGAATCCCAAAAACCAAACATAAGCTTCAAGGGGATCGTGCTTTCTCCACTGCTGCTCCTAAAATGTGGAACAACCTGCCTTTGGGCATCAGACAGGCCACTTCCCTGTTAAAACGTTACTTAAAACCCATTGCTTCTCTTTGGTTTCTTGCACCATCTGAAATGTTGACTTTGTTTATTTTGAAATTATTTTAATTTGTTTTTTTGTGTTTTTGTTTTATTATATAGTTTTAATGTTCTGATTAGGCTTTTATCATGAACTGTGACTGTTGTGTGTTTTGTTGACTGTGACTGTACAGCACTTTGGTCCTATGGTTGTTTAAGTGCTTTATAAATAAAGTTGGTATGGTATGGTATGGTATGGTATTCGTGCAACAACACAACAAGAAGTTTAAGTCTGTTAAAAGCGATAAAATAAAATAAAATAAAATACAGCCAGAAGTGTTACAGTACCTGTGATTGCTCTTTTAGGAAATCTGGGAGCTGAAATTCCCCTTTAAAGACCTGAAAAAACAAAGTGCCAGCTTTAGAACTTAAGAGATTTAAATTTGCTGAATATTTGAAATACCCTGATGATGAAACGAAATTGCTTTGAAACTTGTCACACATAGAACAGTTGCTTTATAACTGTCTAAAATCCAGACCAGGTCTGAAGCAAAAAAGCTGCTGGGCAGGATGCAACTACAAATCCAGCCAGCAAGAGGCTGAAGAGAATTTCCAGTAACAAAGACAGAGGAGAACTTTATCCCCACCCCAAAGTTTACAAAATTTAAGTAGGAGAAAAAAAAACAACTTATGGACAGAAATGTCTGTTAAATCTCCATGAACCCAAAATTGTCAAACTAAAGAAGTTGCTGGAAAACCAGGGACAGTCCACTAGCCAAATCCCTGGCATGACCTGCCCAGTAAGTATAGGGGTGGGTCCTTTTCTTTGTTCGCAAAATGGGAATACAGCTGGTGTGCTCACTGAATGTGTGCATTTCTGACTGAAATATATTATTTTATGTCTCCATTTATCAATGTGCTACATGTTGAATTCAAGTAGTCTGACAGACTTTAGACATAACTTTAAAAATAGTAAAAGTCTGGACAAAAAATGTTTTCTTTTTCATGACCTTACTAGGGCATGTGATCCATCATTAAAGACCTCTTCCCTACACTGTTTGTGTGTGTTAAAATGGATATTTACAAAACAAAAAAAAACTATTGCCTTTAAAAGTCACACAAAAATTACCCATTTACCACACACTACTGTATTTTCACAGAAATCTAAGTATCTCCTAAGGACTGACCTCCCTTTTACATGATAAAGAAACTGATGAACACCATTACTGAATCAGCTAAAGATAAAAATTGATTTTGGCATCCTCTCATTTTAACTGTATATATTTATTCATACATTTCATATATTCATATATTTGGGATTTAAATTCATATATTTATTCCTTTTGGTTTGTCTTACAGCAGATCTGAAAAAGGCTCTGACTGAAGACACTCTGTTGTAGAATTACTTGATGAAGAAGATGCTCAGGGTTGTCTCCATCGTATGATCAGAAAGCCTGGCAGGGAGACGTTGGAGTCAGAGATATAATCCTGCAGCCACGTCTCAGTGAAACACATAATATTGTATTCCTGATACTCTGACTTGGTTCTTGTTAGGGCTTGGAGTTCATCCAACGATCTCACATTGTCCAACATGATCGATGGAAGAGATGGTTTGAACTTCCTCCTTCTGTCTCTCCTCTTTGCTCCTGGTCTGCATGCACAGTGCCTCCTTTTCAACTCCTGTGGGAGTCTGGGCTGTAGATGAGGTGTTATTTGAGCCTTTGAAAGGTTAATCAGCTGCTCCTGATTATAACAAACCACCATGTTGCTATAGTTACGAATCATAACAAATGTCCAAAAGCAAGATAGGTGTTAGCAAAAATCGTTCCAGCTGCACAGCACCCAACAGCAGAGGTAAAAGAACATTCAAAAATACTGACCTCTATCCAGAAAGAGAGGAAATAAAAAGTTTAAAAAGAAAATTTAGAACAAATGTAACAGAGCTACTCCAACATGCTGCCACCTTGAGCGGTGCAATTCTAGAAGCAATACACTCATTTTATGAACGAGCTTGAATGAGAGTGTGTGCAGCTGCATGCTGCAGGCAGGGGAGGATAGACATGAGCAGCTCGTTTCACAAACATGATTGACACCAGTGAAAAAAACGTCAAATCACATTTTTCTAGAGATGTTTTTTGGTTTATTTAATTTGGTCAGTGGGTGAGCTGACACAGTTTCAATAAGGGTTTGGGTGGGTAACAGAGGAGAAGCAGCAGAGAGGTGCATAAACTACCACTCTACTTCCTGTACTAGACCCTGGGTTGTCAATAGTTTTGGTGGTCAACGAAATCATCCAAAATCCTAGAACGAAATGGGGTTCCAGCCAAAGTGGGCATCAGAAAAGGTTTTCCCCAAAAAACACTCCAGTTATCTACATAGCCCACGTTGTTTTGAGAACACCACGCTGACAGCCAGTGGTTGAATGACATGCGACAAAACATGTCAGCGCTGGTCAGGTTGGGGACAGGACCAGAGAAAACTATGGAGTCTGACATAAAAGTAACACATCAAAGCAACATTAATTTTAGTGACCTCCAACTGGCTTAACCTGGTGTCATTATCATTGATGTGAATCACAATCTTGCGGTATAGCTTTACACAAACTTTAGTCAGCAGTTTCAGGTAGAACTCAATGTCGCCCGCTCTGGCCCCTGGTATGCATTTGACTTTGGTTGCTGGGTCCTTACTGCCACGTATCAGACAATAGAGCTACCAATCACCAGGGTATGTTTCTTAGCTGGAGTGTTGCTGAGTGAGGAGAGTCAGTTTGAAACAAATACGTGTTGATGGTGAACCGAGAGCTTGTCTTTGGCCTAAGCACTGTGCTTTCTCCGAACCGTCACTCAGACGGCCTGGGGTCCCCATTGCATGGGGTCTTCTAGAGGACTGCTAGTGGGAGCTGGAGCTACTCTCGGTGGTTTCACGTTAGCCTGGCTAGCTGTGGATTTTTCAACAGCACAGAACTGAGCTTCCAGTTCAGACAGCCTTGGCTCCAAAACATTAGACTACATTTATTACACATATCACTATTGTTAAAAGAGGCAGAGGAGTAACTAAACATCTGACAAACGGAGCAAGTGAGGACAGAAGAGGCCGGGATAGAAGAAGTAGCCATGATGCTAAGCTAACACTAACAAGAGCTAGCAGATCCCAAATATACCAATAAAGCCAAGAAGTGTAAAAAGACAAAATATGACCCACTCATAATACCAATATTAAGAAAAGCTGTATTGAGGATGATTTTGCATTAGAAGTAGTAAAAAAAAATTACGAGCCACCAGCAGCAAAACGGGAAGTAAGGAAATACATCTTACCGTGGCATGGAGGTCAAACCTGACGGCAAGAAAAGCAGGATCACTTAATTGCAGATGATTACGTACAATTTTACCCAACCCTTATCCGAACTGCTGTTTGGTGCATAAGCTAAAGCAACAGTCAGAACCTGCAGCTTGAAGAGGTGAAGAGGCCACTCCACTGTTCATCTGGAAAATTTTTAACACCAACACTAGCCCTGTGCCCCTATGACTACAGTTTCCACAAATGTGCTTGATCAGATGTTGATCAACTGCTTGATCAATGTTTAAGTTAAAGCTACAAAAAACATTGGCATGACCTTCAAAACGTAATGTATTCCAAAACAATATTCAAAGTATTAGTCTATGCACATGATCCTGAGAATCCACAACATATAAACATAAATTTGATTCATCAGAATAAACCACCTCTTCCTTGGTTCTGGGGTTCAGTTCTGATGTTTATGTGTCTATTGTAGGTGATTTCAGTAGTTAATACAGGTCACTAAGTGTGGTCCAGTCAGCTGTGGTCGGAGCTTACTGCCATCAGTGTGTGAATGGGTGAATGCATGAAGTGTAAGGCACCTTGGGGTCCACGTGGACTTGATAAGGCGCTATCTAAGTTCAAGCCATTTATCATTTACTAAGGACATCATGACTGGTCTTCAGCTACACAAACTGATAAGCACTTTGTGTCTTTTTTTAAATCAGAACCAGTATAAACATTTTTAGTTATTGGAACTACAGCAGCTCCTCCTTCCGAAGACTCCTCCGATGCGGCTGACATACGCATCCTACCTTTGCTCAGAATTGAAGGACAGGTCCGATGGATCGTTCCCGGCCCACCAAATCCCATAATGCATTGCGGGCTGACGGGAGTTTTTTTTTTTTGCTAGTAATGGCGGACGAAACGACAGAAAGGAATACGTTTTAAATACAAATCTGGTGGTATAAAAATTTAAAGTTTCAAGCAGTTGTGTTGTTAATACTTTTATCATTTGTATAGACATGTTTTTAAATAAACGTGCACCTACAGCAGGTCCATAGTTCTTCAAATATTGTCTTTATGTTAATTTTATTGTTTCGTTATTTTAATAACGCTAATACATTGATATTTTTCTCATTTCGATCTAATTTTGCTCCTGTTTAGCGTCGTCACAGTTGCTAGGTGACCAGACATACGCCGGGTAAGGGCGGGAATAAAGCCGAAGGCTAGACCGTCCAAATTCACAGCGGCCCACCTTGACCGGGTAGACCGGGTTCTTCGGAGGACCCAGCCTCCTGTTTTAGACACAGCCTGAGTAATGAGTAACAGGTTTAGTTTTTCCTGCTGCAAGTTGTATTTAAAGTTAAGACTGTGTGTGGATATATTTACCTGTCTGTTAATAAAATTTATAATGAACATTTGGAAAGAATTTATGAAACTCTGAGCGTAATCATATAATTTACATCTTACCCTAACGGATAAACTTTTAGAGTCAATCAGATACAAGATGGTGGCTAGAACTAATACACATTAGTCATCACAAAAATGGTTTTAACTCTGTTAATTTCACAAAAATGAGGTTTGATAGTAACAGAGAGGCATTTACAACCCATTGTGCAACATCTTTGCTTAAGACTGTGGTAATAGCTGTTAGAGTCAACACTTTCTGTTTGCAGAATATCACACGAACCACTGGACAGATGAGCCTTGGAAAAAGTAATCATTACGTATATCATAAAGTATATGAAAATGGCACACTCCGGAAGAAAACAGAACTGATTTTGGCTATTATTTGACAAGTATGAAAAAAAGAAAGAATGATACATATATTTGTCCACATACATCTTCAGTTAAAGCACCAGTTTTTGTCAGACAGATTGCTCTATGCACAATCAATGTCTGTTTTTTCCATCCATGTCTTTTTGGCCATTTAACTATTTTTTATAAATGTCTACTTTCAGGTACAACTGTCAGATTTTGGAAGTAGTTGAAGCAAAATGCAGCATCAGAGGCTTTCAGCATAAACAAACATGCCCACATTTCTTATGTGGATGGGGTGAAAAGTTCTTCTGGCAGGTTGTAACAAGAAAAGGTGGAAGACTCAAAGCTGCAAACAAAATCACGCATTTTTCATCTTGCAATTCTGACAATAGCTACATTTACATGGACATAAGTAATCGGATTAAACGGTCATTTGGAATAAAAATCTGTCATGTAAACACCCCATTCAGATTATTCTGATCCGATTCAGCTTGAGCCGAATGAATTTGTAATCAGAATGAGAGGAGTGGTTTATGCCGATTGATAATCTGAACGGCGTGCATGTAAACAATAAAATCTGATGCTCTTATTCTGATTCTGATAGTGACAAATGGTAAACGGACTGTACTGTACAGTGCATTTCTATCCAACCAGGATACTCAAAGTGCTTTACACTACAATCTGTGCCCTCATTTACCCATTCACACAGCACTCTATTAGATCTCCTACAAAGCTAACATGTACAATCCTCTATGGAGACCTAATTGTACATGTTATTGTACATGATCAAACAGACAACTGCACTTGTGAAAAGTACACACAAGGTTCTCTCATGTTGTGTTGAGTAAATGTATCAAATACAAACTGCTTAAATCTTCATCTGAGCTAGATAAGTAATATTTAATCTATAAACTCTCCATTTGAAATGCTTGTTAATAGTTCTTCTTTCAATTATGCTTATCAAGCCGAGTTCCTTGAAGTTGAAACAGTTGAGGTGCTAAAGCCAAAAGCACCATGAAGGCAGAGGATCAACCAATCAATAACATATGATTAGACTGCACAGAATTAACTGTCCAGGTCTAGCTACAGACCCAAAACACAATCCATCATATCAGGGTTTCAACAGGCATACGTGTCTCCTTTCCACTCCTCTCATCATGATTGTGGAGAAGCTGAGAACATATTGATTCCAATATCCATTTCTCACCAGGGATCAAAACAAATGTAAAGTCACTTAAGAGCTATTGATTGTGGCTTCCAAAGCCAGGCCTGATGAGCCTCATTTAGAGCAAGATGAAATGACCGTGGCTGCCCAACAATCTCATTAAGCCTGGACAAAGACATGCTGGTGTTCCGTATTTTCAAAAAAAAAATATCCTATTATATTTTAATCTATTTTATTTATGTGCAGTTTTTTGTATATTTAAAGTTTTAACGGTGTTAGGTAAAGAAAATGCAGCCTGAAAGACAGAGGTGATATGAAGTATAAAGCAGGAGTTGGGACTACACACGGGCTGTTGACCAGTTTCAAGGTATCCCACAGACTTTAAAAGTAGCAGTGTCAAAGCCACTAAAATTTTCCATCATGCTCTTCCTACATTTTAAAAGTCTTTTAAGAATTTACCAGTAAAAAGAAGTTTTTTCTTTTGCTTTCTTCCCCTTTAGTATGAACCATCAAACAGCTTTTCCTCTCATCTACCCATTGCTGAACTGTCATCATTCACAATAGTTGATGAAGGACTTCCCTAAATCTTACTGAATAGAAATAAAAGTAGAAATATAATGGACCAATAAATAAATAAATATACACTTAAATGCACCAATTAAATTATAAAAGGAGAACTTTAGCTCATGTTTTATAATTTAAATGACCTTCATATTTATTTTTTCAGCTTAGTTCCAATAAATTATATATTTTAACACATAATTTACATTTTGCCATTTTTAAAAATATATATTTTTTGTAGTTCTGGGCACATTAACACGTTATCGCTTTAACGCAGCCGACATTTAACGGCGATAATTTTGTTAACGTGCGTTAACGTAGTTTCTTTACATTTCTCTGTCTGTTCTCTGTTCTCCAGGCTGTCTGTGAAGACGCACACACACAGACACACACAAACACAGTGGTCGCCGCGGGGAGGCAGGATCTTGATCACTATTGGCTTTAGATAGCCTTCATCACATGTCTCATCCAATGAGAGCCTTTGTTGTTGAGCGTGGCAGCTGCTCACATGAACCCCAGCTGAGAAAACATGCCGGATTCTTCATTTTTTATTTTAAAACTTTTCCCAACGGTGGGCTGAGAGGAAGTAAAGTTATCTGTAAGCTCTGTAATGCTAAACTGTCTCACCACTGGAGCAGTTCGAGCCTGAAACATCACTTCAGTTTAAAACCAGGGTAAACAAACAGAGGGAGGTTGTGCTGACCAGTGTGTGGGAGAAAAAGTAAAAGTAAGACTGACTTGGTTGGACTTATTTGTTGAAAGTTTTTGAACATGTATTGCCCATTTTTTATATATAAAACAGTACCTAAAATGCTCTAAACATTTTTGAGTCCGTTAAATTTTGTGCAGAATAATGAAATTAAATCAAGAATTCAAGGATTGTTTTTGTCTGTCCAAATGAGTATTATGAAGAATGAAAGATAGATGAGGTCCCTGTTGTCAGAACGAAAATACAATAAGAATTAAGAAGTAAAAAAAAAAAAAAAAAAAATAGAAAAAATGTACATAGTGTGTCACATGTATTGCAACATTCAAACGTACACATTCAGCCATTGTAGAGTGATGGTTTCTAAAGAAACATAATTGAGATTAATCACGATTAATCGCAAACAATATCTTGAGATTAATCGCGATTAAAAATTTTAATCTATGCCCAGGGGTAATTTTTTTATTTTTCTGTCTTTCTTTTGTCATTTCTCTGTCTCCTGTATCTACATTTCCTTATGCATTTCTGCCTCATTATGCAAATAAGGTGGGCGGTCTTTCTTGGGTCAGCTCCTCTCCTATTGGTCAACAGAAAGCAAGGAGCAGATTCCATGTGCACATCTACTGTGCATGCTTGTGCTGCCTCTGATAAGTTTCAAATTTAAGGTTCAGTTAAAAATACATGCACAGGTAAGTGTTTTCCTCCTTGTTTGTCTTAGAAACTTTTGTGTTTCATTGTTACAGTTGGATTATACATGTGTGTACATTCACAATATTACTTGGTCTGGAAAAAGACTAATTTGTAATTTCAGAGGTTAAACAAATTCAGTTGATCCTTTCAGCTAACATTTACTCTCTGTTAAGGAATCATCTAGATGTGAGGGCTGTAAGCAGCCTAAAATCCTACAAATAATTCACAGAACCATGACGTGACACTTTAGTGTGTTACTGAGTTATTTTAGATCAAATTACTGTATTTCTTGCTACACGTTTGAGAATGCAAATTGGTTAAGTGTTTAATATATTTTGTTCGTTTGTCTTTCAGCTCACCCGTCAGACCTTCAGTGATCAGAGCAGACCACAAAAGGGAATTCTAGATAATAAACCATCATCTGTACTGCTCGCAGCATTAGTACTGTGTAAATATATGTATGGTTGTGTAAAGGTGACATATTTTTCTTTCATAAAACTAAAGACATTTACACTATTGCTGTTGTTTTTTCCATGTATTTAAACGGCATCAGAACTGAGCTGTGATGAATTGATCTATCCTAGAAATAGAACAATAACACTACATGTAGTCACACAAGCTCTCAAGATATCACATTACAAATATAGTAACATTAGGCTATTCCATAAACCAGAAGCTAACTTAATTGGTTGGTTGACATAATATATATATATATATATATATATATATATATATATATATATATAGCACCTTATTAAGTCCATATTGAGCCCAAAGCACTTTACATTTCACCCATTTACACACTGTGGTAAGCTACAGCCACAGCTGCCCTGGGGCACACTGACAGAGGCAGTTATAATAAGTT
This sequence comes from Cynodonichthys magdalenae, assembly GCA_031762555.1. NCBI lineage: Eukaryota > Metazoa > Chordata > Actinopteri > Cyprinodontiformes > Rivulidae > Cynodonichthys > Cynodonichthys magdalenae. The sequence continues at coordinate 14,159,372 of JARVJO010000330.1, forward strand.
ATATTAATAGAACTTCTCGTTTTCTTTCTACCTTAGTCATCTCTTCAGACCAGTTTTATATTTGGAGAAAAACATACGCATTTAAAAATTATATTTGTAAGTTAAAACAACCACCCTTTCTGAACAGAAGAAATAAAATTCTAGAGCTGATGTGGCACTTAGGAAAGATGTAAACCCAATAAACCTGCCAGAAAGTCTCCAGGTAAAACTCCTACATCATGTAATGGTGTAGACAGCTTTAACAGAAACACAATCTAGACAACAAAAGTAGGATTTTAACAGACAAATCTAAAACTTGGAAATACAAAGACAACAGAGAGTAAACCAGGACCTGTGGGGCATTCATTCTATAGATATGTTGTAGACAAGGTAAAGCTCCACTTGCTTAGACAAGTGATACAAATTAGTAACCGTTCAGGTTCAAAACATTTGTGAATGTCCAAAGTAAAATATTTTATTTAATTTGGACATAAAATAATCCTGCACTAGTTTGTTCACACAAAAGATAAAGTTATAATTTGTCTAGTATTACAACAATTTATCAAACCATAAATGGTTTTTATTTGTTCCAACTGCCGTTCAGTCATAGGAACGTCATGGTTCTGCTTTTTCTAATGTCAGGATTTCCAGGAGACAGACTGATTGTTGACTGATGTTGCAGCCAAGCACAGACCAGTGGAAGGGGTCCTGGTGGTCCCAGAGTTGGAACGTCTCCTCACTGAAGAGCAGCTCGCAGGACTGCAGCTGCTGTTGGCTCAAATCATACAGACATACAGATACTAAGCAACTTTGTCTGTTGTCTGAATAATATTTATATTTGAAATAAAAAGATCAAGAAGTGATTTCTAATGTTTAATTTTTATTATAAAACACATGAACATGTTTAACAAATTGTAAAAGACTTGAATTTTATTATTTTACCCTTTTAAAGTAATCTGAAACTAGAACAGGATTAAGTGTTGGTCATGTTAGTACTAGTGTCTGCTAAAATCAAATACACCACAGACTGCCTGTGTCAAATGATTTACTAAATCAGTGTATGAAGTCAGGTTAGGTGAAGGTAAGACATGCATCAATGATGGTGAAGCACAAACTGTGTGATCAATACAGAGCGGTACAGTCATGATCAAAGTTCAGTTATTATATATGTTTGTCATTCGGTGTCTATTAGTGGCACATGTTCCTGGCCTGAGACACACAGGAAATAAAAATAAAACCTTGCACTAACTGCTTCGGTTCACAAACATTAGACGGGGTCCTGTCTTGATCATCTGTTCCTGGTGGGAAGAAAAAAAAAACAATCTCACAATATGTCACAAACAACAAATCTAATTTTATGACCAGCACCTGTATGTTAGTATATTGTTAGTATTTACTTGTAGTATTTGTGGATGCTATTTATATGTAATGTTTGTAACCGTTTTGTTTTATGCTGCTGCCTATCATTGCCAGGTTTCCCTTAAAAAAAAAAAAAAAAAAAGAAGAGATTCTTAATCTCAATGGCGACTTCCTGGTTGTATAAAGGTTAAAAAAATTATATCTACAGATGCAGTAACTTTAATGCTTAGCAACCTACTTCTCTGAACAAAAATGTAACAACATATTTTTATTACCTAATATTAATGTGTGACGTTAACATTTTATTATAAAAAACAAAAATGTAAACATACTTATGGCGAGGTGGAGCATGTGGCCAAAACACTGCAACCTGGACCAGACATTGAGAGACACTGCCTTCACATTTGTTCCATTGTCGATAGTGACTCACACGTTCTTGCATAATGATGTCTGTGTTGAATCTGCTTTTTCTTCCCTGTATTTTGACTGGAACTTGAAGTCGGCTGCATCGCTTGGCATTGCTAGTATTCCAGCACGTGCTTTGTTTTAAGGTGGTAAAACAAATTGCTTGAATTACCTCCCTTTGCAGGTTGCTCCACACACTTTGCAGATTACATTTTTCTGCTCACTGCTTAAACCCAAACCAGGTCCAGATTATTGATGTTTTTGCTCCTGTCTTCTTTACTAGCTCTTCACTTGCGCTGCTCTCAGCCATGCTGCTCTCAGCCATGCTGCTCTCAGCCATGCTGCTCTCCAGTCGTCATCAACAAGCGTTACTGCAGTTAGCCGGTAGACTACAGATCTCTATCATAGACCGTGTACCATATATATCGCACATTAATATGGAGAACATTTTTAAGTCCCCTGCCTCGGCGACAGGAGACAACAAAGAGCAAAGAATAAAAAAGTACTGGCAAAATCAACCCAGCTGCACAGCATCCAAAACAAAAAGGAACGGTTGTCCAAAAAAAGTAACTTTTCCCTCAGAAAAACAGGAACAAACACCCAAACAGAAAAAAAAATGTCAATGAAAGTAACAGAGCTACTCCAAAGTGCTGCCATCTTGTTAGGGAAAATTCGAGAACAGCTCTGTAAGTTTAAATTGTGCCACTTTCTTGTTATTTATTTTGAGGAATTTGTTATTTCTAGTGCTGTGTTTGTTAACGCATTATTATCGTCTTAATGCAGCCAACTGATAATTCTTTTAATGCACGTTAATGCAGTTATTTATTTCTTTATATTTCTCTGTCAGATCTCTGTTCACTAGGCTGGTTCACATGAATATGAGCAGCAGCCAGGGCAGAAACACTGCACAGTCACCAGATTCTTCAGGCATTTTTTATTTTAAAACTTTTCCTGACAGCAGGCTGGAAAGAAGTTCTCTCTTATCAAACACATTCAGCCTTAGTAAAGGGAACGTTTCTAAAAAATTGAGATTAATCAAGATTAATTGCAGAAATATCTTCAGATTAATCACAATTAACAATTTTAATCTATGCCCAGCACTAGTTATTTTATTCAAGTTTAACTGAAAAGGCTACACACACAATCTGTTACACTAGTCTCTCTTATTTAAGTACATTTTTATCTTATTATTATTTCACATTAAAATACAGTCCGTCCGTCCGTTTTCTTCCTCTTATCCGGGGTCGGGTCGCGGGGGGGGAAGTCTACGCAGAGAGACCCAGACTTCCCTCTCCCCAGCCACTTGGACCAGCTCCTCTGGGGGAATCCCAAGGCGTTCCCAGGCCAGCTGAGAGACATAGTCCCTCCAGCGTGTCCTGGGTCTTCCTCTGGGCCTCCTCCCAGTGGGACGTGA
>JARVJO010000330.1:14197709-14208074 GCA_031762555.1 Cynodonichthys magdalenae
GCTGGAACGGGGGATCGAACCGGTGACCTTCCGGTTCCAGGACGACTCCCCTAACCACTCCGCCACAGCCGCCCATACTTTAAACTTTTTACGAGTTTGTCACACAGTGGAAACTTGTTGTTTTTAATCTTTTGTGCATGATTTCTTTGTGGATTTTGTTGTTATTGCATGTTTTTTTTTAGTGTTTTGCATGAAGTTCTTTTAATCCTCTGTGGACTCTCTGGAAATGGACAAATTGCTTGATGACAGTCACCTGTGGAGGGTGGGCGTGCCCGAAGCGGCCCATCAGCTGTTTCACAGACCTGCTGGAGGAGAAAAGGACAGAACGTGTGTGGACTCGAGAGTGTGAAAAAAAGGAGGGGACACGCAGGAGCCAGGTGTGGGAGGAGAACAGATTGTTTGCCGCAGGATTCAGTCTCATTAGGAGGGCAGCAGAGGAGCTGGGTTTACTTTCCGGGCAACGCTTCTGGCCAGCGTTTGCTTGTGTTTGCAGGACCGTGAGGGAGCCTACAGCAAGAGAGAGACGCGCATCTGGCGAAACCAACAGAGAGATTGTTTGGCTGGACTGGAGTATCAAGCTGCTTAAGAGACCTTTTTAGTAATAAAACATAAAGAACCATCCCACCCTGGACTCTGAGGACGTCGTTCAAAGAAAAAGAAAAAAACTCTTTAGTAAGTTTTTTTTTTAGTTTTTTTTATGAAACTTTTTTTTATATAGGTGAACTGGGAAGAGAGAACGTTTTTTTTACTGCTCCCATTGGGAATAAAGTTGTTTAAACTTGTCTTTGTCTGCTCCCTTGGTTCTGATTCACTTGCTCCATCTTGTTTTTAAAGAACCTATTGGTGTGAAACTAAGACCTACCAGCTTAGTGCTACAAGTTCACATGAATTCCAGTGACTAAACACGGTGAAATGCAGTCCTGCAGGTTGTTTGGAAAGTTGTCAGATATATATCAGCAAAACTACCTGCATTGCTTTGATAGAGAAAGCCATTTCAAGTATGAAATCCTGAACAGCCATGTTTGTGGTTTTAGAACACTCAGTGCATCTCAGGTATGTCTAAACCCTGTTAAATAAGGAAAATGCACCTACAGTCTAGATGCCAGTTGTTTACCAGCATTTAAAATACATCAACAAGATGTACCCAATAAAAATGTAATGAATTTTAAACAGTTTGACATTCCAACATACAGCCAGTGAATTACCATTTGTGTGTGAGAGCGAATAAGGTTGCTTTCCTCATTGCAGGTGGAGGTTGACCCCACGCTGTACACCGACTCCGTGGTGGAGAGCCGCCGGGACTGACTGCTGCTCAGGGAGGTGGTGGACAAGCGTCTTTTACGAGCTCCGCTGCAGTTGTTCGGGATGCTGAATGCACAGCGCTTGTGGTAATTAAGGCCACATCCTGCAGAGGGCAGCATGGATCAAACAGTCAGCGAGGCCAGCATTGACCCAGCAGCAGAAAGTGATGATTGTGAGCATGTCCACCAAGCAATTCTCAGATTTTACATACGCATAACTTGTAATTTACACTTTATCTCCCCACTCACCATCACACTTCAGCCCTTGTCGAACCAGTCCAAACAGCATCTCTCCACAGTGATCACAGAAGGCCGGGGCTCGGTACGAGTGCACGTTGAGTGCGTGGGGTCGAATCTGGAAATCTTCAAAAGTGGCTGCCGCTAAAGAAAATTATAAGAGGGGCACAATAAAGGTAACTGTGTTAGAAAACAGTCATGAAGGATCATCTGACAGAATGAAAACTGTAAGAGGTAAAAAAAATAAATAGTTTCTCCCAGTTAGAGGAGTTTTAAACAAAGAAAATAGAAATGGGTAAAAAAAAAAAACACTGTAGTAACATAAAGAAAAGCTGATTTAATGCAGGACAGGAAGAGGGGGAAAAAGTCATTTTTTAACTTCAATAGTATACTGCAACAACATTAAATAAGGAGAACAGAAAACAGAATAAAATAAAGTACTTACCTGAGAGCACCACCTCCACCAGGTCTCCCTCCTGGATGTCAGCTGTACATTTAACCAACTGCAGAATGTTGTTGGTGCCTGGGTCGTGCTTAAAGAGCAGAATCTTGTCATACATGCCGTAAAAACCACACTCAGGGAACTAGAACAAAGACAAAAGAAAAAAAATGCAGTTAATAAAATAATAGAACTTTAAAAGTCCTCATTCTAGTAGACAGAATCAGTGATTTTTCCATCATTTTAAGCAAAAACTCAAACAAAATGCTAAAATACTTTTGCAGCACCACTAGATGTCATTAAACAAACTCTATTCTTTATGAATGATGGGAGAAATGCAGAGAAAAGTTTCCCACTAATTTATAATAGCAATAATAACAATAATAAATAATAAATAAATGAGACATTAATAATAACGTCAAAAATACAAAGGAAGAACATTCTGAGCATTCTTTGAAGTGTTACCAGAACAATTGTAGTCTTTTTTCTTTTTAATTCACAATAAAACACAAAACACACGTGGGCTTGCCTATATGATGTCATTTTTTAACAATCTTCAATCTTCACACAAAAGAATTGCAATTTTGAGTGTACTTTTTGGAAAGTGTAAAAAAAAGTTTTTTTTAAAATCATAATAGCATTTACGTGTTGATTAGAGGTATAAACATAACAGAAAATGTTTGTTTTGCAAAAAGTAAATATCTACGGTAATGTGAACATGGCTGTATTTAATCATGTAGGATCCAGAAAAAATCCTTACAGCTCTGTCAGATTCTTCAAATATGTGGCAACTTTAAGCTTTAATCCCACATTTGTAGTAAAATACAGCAAAAAAAAAACACACACACACTCATACACACATGTAACTAGGTCACATGCCCCCCTTTCAAGCAACACAATCAATGTGAAAAGCGAGACAAAAAAGAAATGTTATCCTATCTTCCCATCAGATATAAACAAGCATTCACACAAACAGGTTTTCCACGAATATGAGTGATGAGAGCATCCATCAGAAGTCAGCAGAGCGACACCGGCTGTCATAGAAAAACCCTGCTCTCCTGAATAGTTAATGCAGTTTGGTTCACTTCAGTGGTCACAGCACACAGGACACCACAGGTAGAAACACACAGGGGAATACTTAGGGATTTTACAATTACATACTTGCTCACAAAAAACAAGCAAACTTGTTTTTCTTATTGTAGACTTAAGCTTTGCCAACTGGCCAGGTTTTAATAACTTACAGGAAGGTGGACCGTGATCCTTGGAATGACAGTGACACACACTCACCGTAAACCTCAACACTGACCAACAGACACGCCCTCCTTACAAACACCAACACACACCCTGTCCTTGCCCTCTTTTTTGCCTCAGCAGTCTGTCTCTCAGTTTCCCAACAAGCTCTCCACATCACCACATCAGAAAATCCCGGACTGGCTTGTACCATCCAAGCTACACAGTGAAGCCACCATGCCCCATCTCTTGGTTGACCACAGAGTTAAAAAAACAAGACACAGAAAGCATATAAAAGACACCCTTTTTTAATAACAGACAATGTTTTGAAAACATTTTGATGTGTAAAATCAGTAAAATGCAAGTATTTGAGTGCTTCATTTTTGTTTGTTGTAAAAAAGAATAATAAATATATTCTAAATGAGAAAATAATCATTTGTCACAAATTTGATAACACAGAAAATGGCCTATTTAAAAAGCACGTCTTTTCACATTTTGATATTTAAAATCAGTAAAATGCAAGTATCTGAGTGCTACATTTTTTGTTTAATTTAAAAAAATAATAGATATATTGTAAGTGAGACAATAATTATTTGTCACAAATATGATATTCCATTTAAAATCCAAAACACAATTTAAATAATGACCCCCTTATTGTTTTGAGTTTGCCATGGTGTCGCTGCAATAATCTAAAGCAGGGGCACCCAAACCTTTTCCCTGAGAGGACCAAAAGGAATCTCTATCCGAGAGCTGCAGGCCAAATACAATATTTTAACATATTAAGATGATTATTGTTTAAAATTTTGGTCCAATAGGCAGCAGTAGTGTCAGTTTGGGAATATATTTTATTTTTGATCAATGCATGTTTCCATACAATGATGAGATTTGTGCTCTGCATTTGACCCATCACAAGTGAGAAACACCCAAATGGAGCAGCGGCCCAGGGAGCAGTTGGGGGTCAGGTGTCTTGCTCAAGAACACCACAACACGTGGGCATAGTGGGGGAGTCGAACCTGTGACTTTCTGGCTCTAAGTCTGCAAAGAATGACTTCAGTCTTCCTCAGAGGAAAGAGAACTGCAGTGTCACAGTTGATTTGTTGTGATTTTTTTTATACACAAGAAGGCAAACGTTACATTGTTGTAATGGTTGTACTGCCTTTGTTTAGCTCCACATATCCTCCAGCTAATGATTTCTGGTTGTACACAAAGTAGTTCTCATTTTGTCTTCCCAAACTGAAATGACAATTTTTGTGTTTTGATGCGTTCAGTTAAAAAAAACAAATTAAAAAAAGAGACCTTTCTGATTTCCAAATCAATTTGAATTTTAAAAGAAGTGAGCTACTTTTCAGCTTTTTGGTTGTAGTTATTGTGACTATGGACAGATTAGGAACCCATATGAGCGGGGGCCTTGCAAGTGGGCTCATTGCTCTAACAGAGCTTTAATAAAACCTTCCTGTCCTGAGACAAAGTTAGAAACACGCAGTGTTCTGCGCTCCCCTGGACCCATGAAAGGGGTCTTAAAAAATACATTTCCTTTGACTGCTCAGAGCCAGGCGGTGGCCTAAGTAGTGCAAATAGATCTCTAATTCAAGGCAACTGGCAGCTTTTTGGTTGCTTTGTACTACTTTTCTCTAAAGAATTATAACCTAAGACAGACTGTATTAGTAACTTTGAATATTTCAGTGCTGTCATATCTTGACAAAAATAAATATTTCTGCTAATAGGCAAAATAATCTTTTTTGGTTTGACTTCAGAAGTTTATCAGTTGTAAAAAAAAAAAAAAACATTTAGTATCTTAATTCTAACTTGGCTAAAACACATTCAGTGCTTCATGCAGAAATGTTGCAGAAATGTAACAGACCAGACACGGGCAGTCACATAATTACCCACCTTTCAGGGCAGCATGCGATGACTAGGCCAGAAACAGTTTTCATTAGTATTAGCTGTTAAAAAATTTAATTTGAAAAATATCAAGACCTGGAAATTATGCAGAAAATCAGAGACACCAAGTCTAGAAAGAGATTTTTTTTCTATATATTTTGCACAAATTCAGTTTTTCTTCTCTTTCTAATTTTAGTGAAAGGATCCTTTAATCCAAACAGACACCTCGATAAATGGTTTTGGCCTTAAGACAATTAGACTATAGACACCAATAGTCTCCAGACATTTCCAACAACAGATTTTTAAGCCAGTAAGCTCTCTGACAGCAGTAAATCATGTAATAACGACATCCATCAGTGCATGGGATTTGCCACAATGACCTGCTGCTGCTTGGAATTACTAAGAACACCCACAAAGTTCAGATCAGACAAGGCTTTCAGCTCAATACAAACTCAACCATTAGTCATTTTTTGCAGGCGCTGATTGATGCAGGCCTGGCCAACATGAGGTTTCTTTTCTCAGCAACTCAGGTCACATTATCCTGTAACTTCTCTCCAAAACACACACACACACAAGGCAACTCCACAGACATGCATCAATTTCAAAGTCTCTAAACTGCTACTCTCTCTTGGAATTATATACATATTTCATCTTCGCTTGTTCCAGTTTAAGAAAAAAATTTAAATAAGTACAAAAAACCCATATTAATTATAGCAGTATGGTGAGAAATTACATACTTGTAGTTATGCAATCACGCTATCATCCTCATTTGGTTATCAGTGTAAAGGTTAAAGGTATTGTCACTTAAGATTGCGTGTGTGTGTATACAATGCAAACAAATGGCTGTATTATCACACATATTGGTAGCGTGTTTAGCCTGGAGACGGGGTTGGTCTCAAGCTGCTTTCTAGAGAAAGGGTTCCAGGGAATCAGGTTCTCCAGTGTCGCCCACGTTATCCCTGCAGCTCTTTAAATGTGAAATAAATTATGTTCTTTAGTCAATCCCCTGCTTTTGTTTCCCCATCCCTTCCAGTTTTTATTTTTTATTTTTTGCTAGAAAGTCAGATTTTCTAACCCCTGTCCCCGGTTCTTCCATTTCTGTTTAGTAACGGAGTTTTAAATAAAATGGTGTCAAAAAAGGTACAGATGAAATTCCTGTGTTTGTTGGTATTAAGAGTCACTTCTTCCTCAAAGTTATTATATATTTTCCAGGCACATAGTTCATTTTGCAGGCATACGGAAGCAAAAAGCTTTTAATTTGTTGGACAGTTCAGACTGTAGGACATTAAAAAACAATCAACAAAAACAGTCAACAAAATTAAATAACAATCTCCCAACCCGTCTCATGTTCTGTCTTTCCCTGGTGCCAACACCTTAACCCTAACAAGGAGGAGCTATCTACATAGAGGCGGAGCTATGTACCAGCAAAGTTCAGGCAGGCTGCCACATAAATGCAACGATTTCTCAAAGATGCATTGAGTCAAATGATTCACTTTGTTTTTGATGAGGGAATGACATTACAAGATGATATAAAACTCAAAAAAGTCAATTTTGCACAACAGCTGACATAATTATAAAAAAGATAATACAGATTGTTTACATTTGCAACATTTAAAAAACAATTCAAAAAATATAATTACTATTAAAAATAACCTTTAAACAATCCTCAAATATATGGTCCTTCTGAACAATTTATCTATCTGTATAGGGGCCAAAAAGAATAAATAAAATGCAAATATCTACAAAATCCTCCACAAAATGATTAGGAGAAACATACAAATAAACAATTTGAGCAACAAGCTCAAACTGGAGCTATAAAAAATGATTCAATACTTTCTTCCTCCTTTGTTTATGCTGCTACATTAAAAATGCAAAATCACCAAGCAAAAGATGCACAAAATCAAAAAATACCTGTGTTTTATTTGTGCAAAACTAAATATATATCAATAGCCTATTTGTTAGTTGACGCCATCATGCTTTGCACTCAAACCATAACTGATGTTAGGTTGCTTTAATTTCAGCCAATGTCAGCTTGACAAACAGCTACAGAGCGCTTTTCTAATTATAGACCCTTTTTATATATAGACGCAGTTTGTGTGAACAACACAGAGACTTTTATGTCCTATTAAAGAAACCTAGCTGCTTCTGCTTTTCATCCTGGCCATCACTTCCCCTTCGGCAGAGTAGCATGAAACACCTTCAACCACTGAATCATGCAAAACTCTCAAGCATGTCGGTGTCACATCAACAGACTACAAACTTCATCTGCATAGCGATGGGAAACTTGGGTGATTGTGTATTCATTTTGTCATCAAAATAAGCCATGTTTTAAAAATAAATGAAAAACAATGAAACAAAAAATATTAAAGTTTTAGACTGTGGAAAAAATATTTTTATGTTTGTATATTCTATGTCTGAAAATTCAAATAGTAAAGCAATAACATTTTTACAATTTTTGACATTGTGCTCACATGTAATAAACAATTAGAGAAGATTTCTGGTATTTCTCTGTGTTGCAACATGTTTTATGCCGTTCCCTTTATAAGACAGGAAATGACAGACTTGATCTGTGGTTTGCAGCTTTTGGATTAATAAAAAATGTGTGTAAAACAATGAGTCCTACAGTCGAAGAATTACATTGAACAAGAGGTTCAACCACTAAAAAGACACAATTTGGGGGAAGAAAGCATATTAGAGAAAAAAAAGTCCAACTTGGGCTTTTTAAACACTAAGAACAAAGTACATTAGATTTGTTTTGAGACATGGAAGCATAATTAAATTGCAGCACTTGGATTTGTAGTTTTAAATCTAGTCTTAAGTCATTATCAGTTCTGGGTCACATGAGAGGAGAAGTGAGACATTACAAAATGACAGGAGCTGGAGTTGTGTTTATGCAGTTCCATCTGCAGAAAAAGAAAAAACATTGCTGTTCTGCAGAGGTGGTGAAAGCACAAGCTCAACAGCTCGAAAATCAGCACGGCCAAAGTACAAGCCATGCCACGGGAAACTGAGTGTAAATGCTCAGCTCTGCAAACATCGCAACCTCTGCAGCTCTTTACATGGTCCTCAGAACACATGTGGGGTCTCCTGGAACAGAACCCGGTTATCACAACAGGAACCTGATCAAGGCGTTTTATAGTGCAGAGGAAACACACTTCATCCCTTCAAACAACATACATTGTTTAAACATCCACGTCTTACTGTGTAACAACTCACACACCCCACTGCACACGTGTGCATTCACACACACGCACACACACTTGTTCTTAAAGTAATATAGTTCACATCTTTTGAAGTGAGGTTCTGTAAAAAAGGTTATGAACTATTAATAGGTTAACTTAGCGATAAATTTTCCTCAGCCCAACTCAGGCTAACACTTACAACAGCTGAAGCTATCTGTGGTGTTTTCAGTGCAGATTGAGGGATTTCCAGCAGGAATTTCATAATATATCTGAAGGACTGCCCATAAAATCCATGGAGGTAAAAAAATGTATACAGTAGCTTTGGTATTAACCTCTTTAAAATGCCATCAATCCAGTCAGTGGTAGCTCCAGTGAATCTTTTTCTGCAGGTGCTAAAGGGGCAATTGAGCATTTTACTAAGGGTCCTATGAAGGATCATTTGTTTCTACAGTTTTCAGCACATAGGAAACAAACAGAGGTGCACTCAGATCTCTGCAACAGTCACAGATAGTAGATTGTGAATATGTGTTATTTGCTCTACACCCTCAGAAGGGTCTTTGAGGGTGCATGGGAGTTCGCTCAACCAGTGTACATGTGTTTTGTGGACTTGGAGGAGGCGTTCAACTGTGTGCCTCGGGGAGTCCTGTTTGGTCCTCTGGGAGTGTGGGATACCAAGCCCTATGATAAGGGCTGTTAGGTCCCTGTACGACCAGGGTCAGAGTTTGGTCCACATTGCCGGTAGTAAGTCAGATTCATTTCCGGAGAGAGTTGGACTATGCCAAGGTTGCCCTTTGTCACCAATTCTGTTCATAACTTTCATAGAAATAATTTCTAGGCGCAGCTAGAGGTTGAGGGGATCCGTTTTGGTGATCTTAGGATTGAATCTCTGCATTTTGCAGATGATGTGGTCCTATTGCCTTCATCAGATCCTGATCTCCAGCTCTCACAGGAGCGGTTAGCAGCCGAGTGTGAAGCGGCCGGGATGAGAATCAGTGCCTCCAAATCCAAGACCATGGTCTTGAATCTGAAAAGGGTAGGGTGCTCTCTCTGGGTCAGAGTATAAGTTCTGCCCCAAGTGGAAGAGTCTAAGTATCTTGGGATCTTGTTCACAAATGATGGAAGAATGGAGATTGATGGGCAGATTGGTGCTGCATCTGCAGTAATGTGGGCGCTGTCCTGATCAGTCGTGGCGAAGTGAGAAGTTCGGTCTACTTTCCAACCCTCATCTATGGTCTCGAGCTTTGAGTAGTGACCAAAAGAATGAGATTGTGGATCCAAGCAGCCGAAATGGGTTTCCTCCGTAGGGTGTCTGGGCTCTCCTTTAGAGATAGGGTGAGAAGCTCGGTCATCCGGGAGGGACTCAGAGTAGAGCCGCTGCTCCTTCACATCGAGAGGAGCCAGTTGAGGTGGCTCGGACATCTAGTTAGGATGCCTCCTGGACGCCTCCCTGGTGAGGTGTTGTGGGCATGTCCCACTGGGAGGAGACCCAGAGGAAGACCCAGGACACGCTGGAGGGACTATGCTTCTCAGCTGGCCTGGAAACACCTTGGGATTCCTCCGGACAAGCTGGTCCAAGTGGCTGAGGAGAGGGAAGTCTGGGTCTCTCTGCTTAACCGGCTGTCCCCTCAACCCAACCCCGGACAAACGGAAGAAAACGGACTGATAGACGTGTAGAACAAAAAATGCAATGTTCAAAATGGTATGTCCGAATAAATGCAGGAATCCACTGAATTTCTCTCAAAAACTTTATTCTAGCCTCTGACTCCAGTTTCAGCAGTACACACCACAGGCCTCAGTGAACTTGGGAGAAAACCCAAACAAACATCCCAGTCTGTCCAAACTGTATCTGAACAGAGATTCTGCAAAACTCCCCCAACTCCTAAAATATTCAACATTATAACCTCTTCAGCCTTCCTGGTTACAACCTCTGAAGGTGGTACCTTTAGGTCAGACGTAGAACATAACTAATTTTTGTTTATACCGACAGAACACTGATAAGTCTCACACCAACTCTGTCTGTTTTAAACTTACTGCTGCAATGATCAGAAAGTGTAAAATATAAAATTGCATCAAACATTCAGTTGATCAATTACAA
>JARVJO010000330.1:14254563-14282123 GCA_031762555.1 Cynodonichthys magdalenae
TTGTAAGACTGGCAGACATTACCATCACTAATGTATTCTATATGACAGTTAATACAGTGACTCAGAAAATAGCAGCCACTGATTAAAACCTGCATGAAAGAGGCTAAACTCGACTCAAACATTTTCCACCCTAGCTCCATTTGACATCCTACTTGTCTAGGTTTCACAAGTAAGAGGACAACACTTAATATAAAACAAATTAAACAAATTAAAAAGGAGTGTGACACATTTGAAGTTCTGTACTTTGACCGTGGAAACTGACAGACTGAGTAGAATATGCTTTAAGGGGGGGCTCTCATTAACTTTTAAAGTCAGAAATGTCCTCATTTTAGAAAAGGGATTTCTGTAAGGAGCAACCAGTGACACAAATGAGATACGAAAACATCGTAAAAGCATTTAGACCAACTCTTAACATTTATATTGCAATATTTTTCACCATTTCTTTACTTATTTATCTATTTACTGACTGCAATTTGAAGGTCATTGGTGTGTAAACTGGTCATCGGATATAGATGTACTCAATGATGTCACAGACATTCTGACTTTAAAGTTAACCCGGACCAATCAAATGCACAAACATGTGTCTAATGTAGACAAACGTACCCCTAAAAAGAAAAAAACACACCCCCACCACCACTTTCTACATGGTGTTGAGGTCCAAGAGTTCCTTCTGCATTGTAGTGTGCGCGTCCATCCTCACTCCTCACACTCATGTCTTCAAGGCAGGAAATAAAATTAAAAAAAAAAAAAAAAAAAAAGGGGGTGAAACATGGGCTTGAACCTTAGGCTTCATTTTCTAAAAGTGTCAGATTAGTCCGGAGTGACCCTAATAGTGTCAGCAGCAGGATTACATCGCGGATTCTTTCTCACTGGAAGACTTAAAACCTTTGGTGCTGTCCCTCAGACCTCGTTTATCTATGAGTGGTGAGTGCTCGGGGGCGGCGGCAGAAGATTTCCCCTCCATCCTGACCTCGCTCAGCTCTGCTCCGTCTTCGTGTTTGAGCTTGCGGTCCACAAAGCACTGCAGGAGTCCAGCTCCGAATGCGTCGCCCTCCACATTCAGCACAGTGCAGGTACGATCTCTAAAGAACACAAAATCAAAGTCTAATATTAGTTTAATGATATTGAGCGGAGAGGGTTTTATTGTTTTTTTTGCCACAGAGCAAAAGCAGTGTACTCACACAATCCAGTCAACAGCCAGGATGAGAGAAATGTCTTTGGTTGGAAGTCCTATTGCTTCCAGAATGATAGCCAGAGTCAGCACACCACCTGCAGGGATACCGGCTGCTCCGACACTGGATGCTGTAGCTGTCACACTAACAAACACAAGGAACAGTGTCACATTAGTGCCACCAAACCTAAAAAAAACCCAACAGGGTTCTTCCACTCTTGCTGAAGCCACTTTTCACACAGTCTATGGGTCTATTATAAGGTTTGTCAGTACTAGAATGTTCTAAAGGAGGCAAAAAAAGTACAACAGGAGAGAGTGTGCTTTTAGACTCACAGGATGGTTATGACTTGGATAAAGTTGAGGCTTGTGTTGTTCAACTGAGCAATGAAAACTGCAGCCACACACTGAAAGAGAGCAGCTCCGTCCATGTTGACTGTTGCACCGATGGGCAGAATGAAGCGGCTGATGTGCTTGGAGACGCCGTTTTTCTCCTCCACGCACTTCATCATGAGAGGCAGAGTGGCAGAGCTGAGGAACAAGAAACAGGGGTGGGTTGAGTGTGTGTAAGCGGAAGGTATGTCGAGAGAAAAGTGTGTGTTTTAGACAGGAGAGGCTCTGTTAACCACACTGAGCAAACAAGTGTGCTTTTGAGAGATTCTAATACCTGGAGCTGGTTCCGAAAGCTGTGGCCAAAGCTGTGAATATCCCCCAAAGGAAGGTGTACGGGTTCTTCCTTGTGAAGATAAAGTAGATGCCCGGCAGCACGAAGATACCATGGATTGCATGACCAATAATGCAGCATGCTATATATTTTCCCAGACTGGCAAACAGCGTGCCAACGTCATCCATCTCCACAATCTTCCCAGCAACGAGGAACATGATACCCAGAGGGGCATACCTGTAGACAGGCGGGAGAAAAGAAACAAAACAATACAATGGATCAGATTACAGGAACACAGCACAAAGGAACGTCTCTTACTGAACGAACAACCATATCTAATTCAGATCCAAGGCTTTGTTTGGAAAAACCTTTGGAAACAAAGTTTTCTCAAGGTTCTACACATTTATCTTGGTGTTGCCCTAACCTTTTGATGTGTCAATTAAATAAACCACTAGTTTAAAAGGTAATGTTAATGTGCAACCTTCCTTACCACATGATCCAGGAGACCAGCACCATGGTGGCCTCATTGAAGGAATTGAAGAACTTGATCAGGATCTCCCCTTCCTCGCCCAGCTTCCTTAACGCCACGCCAAACACGATGGCAAACACCACCAGGCCAAGAATATTCATGCCATCTTGGTCTGATCCAATAGGGACCTGTCCAAACATGAATTAAAAAAAAAATTACTCAATTTGTTGTACATTTATAATTCATTATAAACAAATGACTCAATGTTGCAGTTGTTCCTCACCTTCTCTACGGTGATATTTGGGGTTCCATCTGTACCGTTCCTTGTTATAAGCTTGTAGGCAGTTGCATACTAGTTGGAAAAAGAAATTTTTCATTAAGAACCACTAACAGCCTAGTCAGCATATTGAGTTAAGCTTGTTATATAATGCCATTTCTTGTCATAACTAATACACATGTAAAAGAGCAAATACTCACAGACTGAAAGGCAGCCGACACCAGGTTGGAAGGAAAAATGTTTCTGTAAATGGAAAAAACAAAATGTAATGCGTTAGATAAGAAAGTTTTGTCGGAATCATTAGCAGAGAAACGTGTGGTCTGTTTGGGTTTCAAGACTCAAACAAACAATCTTAACATTTATACCTGAAAAAGAAAGCCACAACACAAATAAGGTATGTCATAAAAATTAAACCCAATTAAAATTCCCATTTTACTTGTTTAATGGTTGAATGAACATTACATAACAGTATATTAAAGTTACTTCATAAGATAAAAAAAATAAAGTTACTACTAGTAAGCAATATATACAAACTGAATGACATGGATCAACCATGTGGGGAAAAAAATGTAATAATCCCCTTTCCCAACCTTTGTGCCCCTATTTTATCATGTGACGGGGTTAATAATGATCCAACTAAAGTTGCTACACACTGCTTATTAAAGCCAAGTAAGAAGAACTCAAAGAACCCAGCACAGTTGGTACCTCTGTGCTTGGCTGGCCATAACATTTAGCGCAACAAGGCATTAACTTAACAAGCTCTTTGCAGCCGATCAACGCAAACAATCGGACTCAAATTTAATGTGACGAGGCAGAAACGCAGTGAACCACAGAGATTGTTTAATACTGACAAACTCCAGGAAAGAAAATAATAAATAAATCTTTTGCCATAATCACTTTAGAGCTCTCAGTAGGTTTTCGTTTAGTTTCACACAATTTTTAGAAAGTTGCCTCAAACACTGCTAAATTTTATAACATTTTAACAAAGTGGTTCTTCTGTATTTGAGCATATTTGGGAATGATAGAAAATGGTTACCTTGCATGGAGTGGTTTTAGACATTTAAACATGAAACTGAGCTCACACCTGAATACTTTCACTTCTTTGGTACTGTGGTTACTTCCTCTCTGGCACAGTTCTCACTCTCAACTCTAATGAACTCTTAAATCTGCCACCATTTCTTTTCTTTATACATGTCTGTGTTAAAATAAAATGTCCGGCTTCAGTACATTCAACATTCTGAGAACAACATGTAACTGTATTTTTGTATAAATCTTTAGCATGTGTTGTGCCATTAACACACACACACACACACACACACACCCACCCATATACACAAACACGATTTGTCACATGCCATTCTGAGGGCGTGTTCTCTTCTTTGAATGTAGCTACAATGACGTGTTTTCAGAATACTGTTACCCACTCAGATCAGGCAACACATTCAACACCTAACTCAAGCCGACATAAAATAGTAAATGCTTGGTTTTACAGTCATTGTTTTACAGGTGACCAATAGAAACGATGAATGGGTGATCAACAAAAAAATGTGTGCATCTTCAAGGATATGAGGAAAATTAGTTAGTTTTTTTTTTTAATTGGGGGAAATGCTTTAAAGCTAACCTTTTTACAGGCAAGAACAAAAAACATGCTTTTCACCCAGAAGAGCTTCATATCACTTTTTTTGTGTAACCCAAGGTGGTAGTTCTCAACACACAGTAGACACTGCACAGCTGGGCATCAGCTTGGGAATGTTGACATTTGCTTCAAATTGGAAAAAGACACACATACGATAAGAAAAGTCAACAAGGATGTGCTGGAGTGGCTGCAAATAGAGTGAAACCCATCCATGTCTACCTAACCTGACCTGTGGACAGTATTTAATATGAACGTGACCTTAACAATGACAGATGATAATTAAACCAGAGTCCACAGATTTGCAAACAATTAATTCTTACGCTCTGACGAACAGCTCAGCTCCACCCAGCATGTTCCCCTCTAAACTCACCAAAATAATAAAGAGAGAGTTAATGAGAGGCCTGCTGTGTGTTTACAATAATCTGAAAACACATGTGTGACATGTGTTTGACACGACATAAAAATTACTCCTGATTTTGCTCTTTGAAACAAACGGTTTCAGTGATGTGTTGAACTCAGAAAGGTTAGATGAAATAATCCCAGATAATAATAATGATAATGTCATCTCGGGCTACAACACTCTTTACTGGTCCCGATACCTAAAACCTTACAATTACATGAGGGTGTGTTTTCTCTTTTCTCCCAATCCCATGACCGTAAATATGGAGACCTTAGTTTTTTCATTCAGGCTTTTATAATGCAGCTTGCAGGTCTCGTTTCACAACATTCTTCAATAAATATCAGTACAAATGTAAACCTGAACAGCTGTCAGGCTTTGGGAAACATTCATGGGCTTAAACCACACCTGCAGTCAGCGTATTATTGTACACATTGTACTATCGAGGAATGACTTGATATTTTGTACTTCTTAATTATGTCTAATTTTCCCTGTTAAACAAAAATGTGCAGAAATGACTAGATAAGAATGTTGTCTGAAGCAAAGTCACAAGATCATTTTATAATAAACAGATTTACTTAACCATTTTGTTTAAATTTAAATCTTTACATTAAAAAGAATGGAAACCACTGAATAAAAAGGGACCACTGTGATTTGTCAAAAGATGACTTTTCATTACGCACATATTTTACTGTATTTCCACTGTGAATCAAGGGACAGAGTGTCCTAATAAGGAAACACATTATTTAAAAAAAAAGAAAGAAGTACTGGCTGGATAGAAATCTATTGAAGGAAATCGGTTCAGTGTGTACCTTGACACGTGGATGTGGTTTCTTTGTGAGTTAAAAATAATCTGATGCTGCTGCAGCCTAATTTGGTCTGTTTTACACAAACGGAATTTCTCTGACATCAACACTGAGGGAAAATTTGTGGCTGGTTCTTTAGTAACATTAAGGGGGCTATCCCAACGCACTACAACTTCTCAGAAAACTGTAACCAGCATTATTTCGTGTATACTGAGAATTAAAGTGCAACACTACAATACAGAATGACAAACCGGTTTTCAGCTTAGAGGAGTTAAACCCTCATGAAGAGGAAAAGGCAGCTGATGCAACAGCTTGTTGACGTTACTCAGTCAAGTTAAAAATGGCGCCACATCATGTAGCTTAAAGCACATTTGTTCCCTTGCGGGGGGGGGTTCTCAGAAAAAAGTAACACTCCTCGGGACTTCACTCACCTTATCAAGTCTAAGAAGGAGTCTATAATTTCTTTATGAGCCGGCACGCTGTCATCGATCAGGTCTACAGTTGGGGGCTTGTCGACTGCCCCGGGCTTGATGATGAACGCCATCACGACCCCGATAGACGACGCGATGAGTGTAGTGATGAGAAAGAAGAGCATGGCCCACCCGCCGAGTTTCCCCAGGGCTTTGGGGTCGATGCTGGCTGCCCCGGACACCAGGCTGCACACGACCAGGGGGATGATGATCATCTTCAGGAGCCGGATGAGGATCTCGCCAGGAAAGCCGACGTAAATTTCCTGGGTCTTGGTCAGTCCCACGTTGCGCACACCGAGTCCGATGAACACGCCAACGATGACCCCGGCCACGGTGAGGATGACCAGCAGGTTGGCCCGGACGATTCGAAGTAGTCGTGCGGACAGCGGCTCCGGACTGGTCTTCTTCTTCTTGTGGATGTCCAGTCCGTTGGCCAGGAGCTCGTCGTGGTGAGCCTCGCCGTTGGCTGCTTTCATGTCTTCAATATCTATCTTCTCAGCCATTATTAAAAGTTAACCTAAAACTTATACAAATATTACAAATATTTGTAACAAATTCTATAAATGAGGAGGGGGTAAAGTTAAGAATTTACGCGCTTAAAAAAAGAAATAGCCAGCAACTTCCTTCTTCGATTTACCTCACTTTACCGCGTGCGAAGTTGTTTTATACCGGCACTTTTAGCCCCACCCTTTCCGTGGCAGAACTTCCGTGATTATGCAAGGAGGGACGGAGCTTATAGCTTATGGACAAGAAGGAAACGTGCTGCGTCATGGTTAATAATTGAAATCAAGTGTTTAGTGGGTTTCTAGAAATGGCATTTAGCTGAGATTTTTTGTTAATGTTTGGAACAACTTTATGAAAAAATTGAAATAGAAACAGTACAACAAATTGTTTTGAAAAAGTGGTGGACAAAAGAAGTAGGTTATTATCAGGTCAAAAACCTTTACCATTAACAGCAGATAAACAGTTTCTGTAAGTCATATTTTTAGAAACAGAGAGACTTTTTCCAATAATGTTATTTTTTGATTATTTTTTATAGATTCAGGTACGTAAAAATGGGAACAAACATATTTGTTTTTAAAATCAAGCAATGCCATAATAAAAGTTTAATAAAAATCTTATGGTCTACTTAAACTGTAAAGGGAAAACCAGTAAAGATAATATTAAAATGTCTGAGTAGTGTTTCTAAGTTAAAATGTACAATTACATACCAATATTTAATTAATGCATTCATTGAGTCGTGTAATTAGTATTTTGAAACAAGTGCATTTGTTGCATCATACAGAGAAATGTGTCACAGAAAATCAAATCACTTGAGAAATATTCAAATGACACAGCTGTGTTTTTAAAAGTTTTACAATAGAGACAAACAAAAAAGTAAATCACATCAAGTAGAAATTAAATTAATTAAATTTATGATTAAATTGCACTTTATTCTGTTTTACTATTATTTTTATTTTATTTTTTCATAAAATACACAGGTTTTAGAGTACAGATGTATGAATATGTACAAGCACTAATCTCCCATATTACCCCCTTTCAGAGTGACAGTTTATCTGGGGCATGTTACCAGGCCAGCAGTTGAGGCTGTAGCTGTGTGGACTGCCAATATACTTTGATCTGACCTCCTTCCTTTCTGTGCTTATTTGCTCTCCTCTCGAGTGCAAAATCAACAGAAACTATATATATTTTTTATTATAGTTAGGACATCAAAGAGAAATGCACACAAAATGCCAAACACGGCAATGTTAGTTTAAAAATCACAGCATGTCTGTTCCAGCTGTGCTGTTTCTTACCCAATCGTTGCATCTCAGCTGGGGTGGTACCCAGAGGGGGCAATGGCCACTGCTAAAAAATTACTGGTCCCCACTTAGTAGGGACAGTTTTATCCTCTTAATTACCTAGCTTTTTCATTTTCCCAAACTATGATTAGTAATAAATATGTGTTTCTTAGCACAAACCATCTTTTATCCACTTTTTCCTTTCAAGGTAACTAACCCAGTCAAGCACTGTCAAGCAGCCACAGCGCAAGGGACACCCTGGACAGGTTGCAAGTCCATCACAGGGTCATATGGAGACAAACAACCATTCACTCTCTCACACTTAGAGACAATTTAGAGTTACCAATTAGTCTAATAGTCATATTTTTGGTCCATGGGAGGAAATCTGAGCACCAAGAGAAAACCCATGCATGCACAGAGAGAACATGCAAACTCCACACAGAAAGGTCTTGGGCCAGGATTTGATCCAGCGACCTTCTCACTGGGAAGTAACGGCTTCAGCAACTTAGCCACCATATTTTAAAATTAATATATTTGTCAACAAGCAAATAAAAAATTATTAAAATAATTGGAAGTGGTGGCTTTTAAAGGTTTTTGTAAATGTTTTGTTCAATGTTCCTCTTCAAATGAAAGATGTACTTTTGACCTTACGTAAAAGAATAAAAGTGTAATGTAAGGAAAATACTTTTGTCCTTACATTACATTTTTTATTATATGTATAGAAATATACCCAACACATTGTAACTGGATTGTTATGTTATGGTTTTTAAAGGGTCCCACTGATAAAAATTGGTGGGTGTGATAATCTGTGGTTTTGTTGTCTGTAGTGCTCTGTGTCGTTCACCTCTGCCCACAGTTCTCCAGCCTTCTCACACCTCTTGCTAATCATTATCACCTCAGCTGTCTCCACTTAGCCCCTTTTGGATTTATTCTGCTCATTTCCTCTCCAGCTCTGATTACTTATGCTTGCTCTTTGTTCATGCTCCGCTTGTGTTCTGCCCCGTTTTTGCTGCCATGTCAGCATTTGTGTTAAATATTTTACTTTGAGCTCGCCTACCTGCCTGTGTCTTGGGTTCCATCTTGCATCCAGTACCGGTTAGAGGGAAAAGAACCTTTAATGCCCACAGGACCTGAACTCAGACTGGTAAGGAGCTGGCCTCCCAGTGCCCAGTTTGTTGTATCAAACTCGTTCCTTTGTTGCCTCTGCCTGTGTGAATGATTGGAAGGAATCACTGTGAAACTGAGCAGAACTGACTTCAATGGCTAAACCTGTGGGCTCATGTCAGCACAGAGAGGTTTTCTGGAGTGGGCCTCCACATCTATAAAAACACTCACAGCACAGTCGGTGGACATGCTATGGAGATGCATTTTTCACATATTTAACTCAAAGACAGAAGTTTGCCTATAGTTATCAGGTTTCAAAATATTGTCAAATGTGAGCAGCTTAATGACAGACACACGGGAGGCAGATATGCAAAGGCAAGTGTTTTATTTACAGGAGTGCAGTTTGGGATCCGGATCTGAAAGGGAGGATTCAGGATGAGTAACTGGTAAGTTGAGTAATGGTGCAGAGAAGTAATGAGGCAAAAGAGTTCTTACAGTTTCCAGGTGGTGATAATGCACAGAAGGAGGATCCAGATCCACAGGTGAGTATTTACAAGATCCAGTGTTTACAGGTGAGTGTTCCAAGTATCAGTGGAGGCAGACCGGCGGCAGCACAGGTGAGTCCAGGTAAGTGACAGGTTCTCAAGCTCAGATAATCAGGCAGAAGTAATCAGGTTCTTCAGAGAGCAAGGTCTGCACACAGGTAGGCAACAGGTTACAAAACTCAGGTAGATCAAACTTACTGAGCAGCTGATTATCATACCCAAGGCAAGCGATGAATCAGCAAGGATCTGATCTTCAGAGCAGCCCCCAGGAGCTGATTACCAGGAGCAGCTGCAGCTGTGGAGAATCAGGCTGCCAGCCAATCAGGAACACAGGTAGGTTAACACAGACAGACAGACACCAAATGCCTCAATAGTGTCTTATATGTCTTACATAATGACCTTTGTTTCACAAAAATATACATTCAATTGACCCTAAGGGGATGATTTGTTCTTTTTTGAAATTAAAAATCAAAAATTGACTGAAATAATCATCAGTAGTATTCTGTGCTCTATAATGTCACGGCTGTAAGGTAACTTTTGATGACTATTAGAATGCCACTTCAAATATGATCAGGCTAATCTTAAAAATGTGTAAATTTGATCTTTTAAAGTTGGGTTCAGTGGAAATGTTATGAACAAATAATATCTCACCTGTTCCCTGGTTTTCAAAAACCTGCTGTAAGTTTAGAGCAATAAAGTTTCTATACAGCTTTGGAATTTTTGGGACATATTTTGCAAGTTTGCAGCAATTAGTTTTGTTCTTGAGCATGTTAAACTAAAGCTTTTGGTTTTTTTTATCTCAGTCAAAATTAAACTCCAAACTGAGATTTGCTTATCCATAGCAGGTAAGACATTACCCATTCATAACCTTTCCTGAACTATTACTTTAACTTTAAACATGACCCTATGACCCAGAAATTTATGATCAAAGTAGCTTTGTAGTAAACATTACAGTTTATCTAGAGTAATAAACTCACAGTGATCCAGTTATTATAATTCTGCCTTACTGTTATCTGCAGATAAGTATTTATAACTCAATCATTGTGATTATTGTTTGATTATGTGTTTTTGGAAAAAATTAGGCATACAGCACAAGACGTGGAAAAAAATCCATCCATCCGTTTTATTGTTTACCAGAGTTGAGTCGCAGAAGCAGCAGCTTTGGCTTGCAGCTCAGCTCCCTTATTACCACAACAGAGCAGAACTGAGTCCACAGTCCTGTGGAAGCTGCAACAATTCATCTGTCAGTCTCCCACCCTATTCTTTTCTCACTTGTGAACCAAACTCAGAGTGGAAAAGGTTTTAAAAGAAGTGGGAAAACCAGCATTTTAGAGTTGTCAGACTAAGGTATTTTGTAAAATAAAAAAAATTGAAGACAAAATGAAAATGTAAAACTTCATCTGAATGGAACCATGAACGTAACTTCATTTTCTTTCTTTCAGGTTCTGCTGTGTCATGTGGCAGAATCAGTGCTCTGAAATAAAAATGTTTTCTGTTTGTCATGCTGCAGTGGAAATTCAATACACATTTTTGCACAATATCTTGGATAAACAAGATAAAGCAGCAAAAATTGAACAAAGGAAAATGTTGAGTCATAATGACATATGAACTGCTGGATTACAACTAAAATCAGTGTGAGGGACTAAAGAACGTTTTTATTGGCAACTCCTAAGAAATCATAAAATGAGTGAAATGATAAAAGTTAAGAAAACACTTTAAGACCGCAAGTGACAAAAAGCAAATAAAATAATGATTAAAAACTAGTAGAAAAATGCAACCAACAGGATTACTGTCCACTTTTTAAACAGGAGCATTGTTTATCATTAGCATAAAAACAACCAACTTTAGTTTAAGTGTAGTTTGAGTGTACACAATACATCTAAAACAGTTTGTGCTTTATGTGTACATAAGTGAAAAGTGTTGTTTCTGTGGTCAGAGATGAGTCAATTTGTGCTTGAAAAATCTGCAGAGTCATGCAAAGGGAATGGCTCTGGGAAAGTCACCTTCGGTCTTTTTGAGACATTTGTTTTACACTAAGTCACTAAGAAATTTTGTGCAATAATCTGAAAAATATGAACAGTAATTTTACTAAAGATGAAAACAACAAACATCTCATTTTTTTTTCTTTTTCTCTGCCTGCTTTCTTCTGTTTGTAAAGCCAATTGCCCTTTGGGGACAATAACGTTTATTTAATCTAATCTAATATAGTTTGGTTTAAGAATAGCAGCAAAACGGTTGTTAGGCTGATGGTCCTTTTTTGCATGTGAACAGTTTTTATCATTGTTAATTTGTTTGTCCAACATGTGGAAGCACTGCTTATAAGTTTACCTTTAACTCCACAGACTGTAGAAGGAGAAAAGACTAAATGTTTTATCAACAAAGAAGAACTCATCCAGAGGACCCACTCAACCTTTTCTTTTTTCTACCTAGATTTTTGAGATGCATCATAAACCTTTGGAGTCAACCCAATTCAAGATGGCCACCACAGCTAATCATTGTTTGTCAACACAAAAGCTGTCTGTAATTATCAGTTTTACAGATAGTGAGCTAAATTGTAGTGTAACTGGGTCATTCACAGCAGATATTTTGACAGTGACATTATGATATATTGCTAGATGTTATTTTTGTTTTGTTTTTCTTTTAAGATTTAATCCTAATGTCTTGTGATTCTAGGTTCTGGCATGTGAGGAGTATGCGTTCCTGTAAGGAATGCTGGATTAGTTTGACTAATCCAGTTTAATGTACAGTCCTTTAAAAGCTGCAACAGACAAGTTAATAATAAATCTTCATGATTTTTTCTGTAATTTTATCTCCCACCAGAAGCCTTTGTTATCTTTACAGTTCCTGCTGCAAACAAGAGGTGATAGACCGACCTTTAAACCCTGTTTGATCTCTTGGAGTGTTAAATGACCACAAGGCTTCCTGTTGTTATATACAGATCTACACTGTATTATCAGGCTCACATACCCAGACTACAACCATCCTGTGTGTTTGTTTTGTTTTTTTACAGTTTGTTTTTGATTAATCAACTTCCTCCAGAAGGATTTTATTGCATCGATCTTTGTAGTGAGCTGCTGAACGCTCCGTGTCACAGTGACAATGTACAAAACTAAGCTAAGAGCATTTTTGTCCCTGAGGTATGTGCTATAATCACTAATCCTTTTAATCAACCTAAAGTAGGAGTTCTTGGAATAAAAATTAATTTAAGAATAGCTAACCTGTTAACTGGGTGGGACAGGGGTGTAGTGGTCAGCTTTGTTGATTCACAGGACAAAGGTCCCCGGTTATATTTCGTCCAAGGGGCAGAGGAGGACTTTTCGCTTGTGGTGTATATGTGTGTTTCCTCCCACAGTCCTAAAACATTCATGTTTGGTTAACCAAAGACTCAAAATTAGTTTCAAATCAGTATTCTTTTTCTATTTATACGCAAGTATAAATGAAAAGCATGTTTTAATCACAAATAACAAAATTCATTAGCTGTAACCTGATTATGTTGCAGAACTTTACTTTTTTGCAAAGCTTAAAAAGGTTCTTTTGCGTTTTCTTACAATAGTTTTGCTTTTTTAAGGTCTCCTATCCTCACTTCACAAACTACAATTGAGTTAATTATCTACCCACCTCGTGCATCCACACAAGGGATTCATTTAGCTTGTTCAAGTTATGTAATGGGTTGTGCAGCTCATGTTTTAGCTTTAAATGTTTAACTCTTGTTTGCATTCCCTTATCTCCTTTAGTTTTCCTTTATGGGCTTATGGGCCAGGTGAAGAATGTGATAGTAAGTAGTAAGTGAAACGATGAATGACTTTTCATTCGTGTTTAAATGCTACATTACTGTTGCTGTTTTTCACCCTGCACACGCTTGACAAAAATGAAGCAGCAAAGAGGAGGGAAGTCATTTTTCTTACTAAGCTTCTCCTGAGAGTTCCGTAACCAGATCTCTCAGCACGTTCTCCCTGCAGTAACAGGAGTCAGTTACCTGCTAGAGGTCAAAGCTCTGGCTCGGTTAAAACGCTCCCACAGGAGGAGCGAGACCTTTGCTCCGTACCTTTTGTTAACAAGAAACAATAAACAACTGTCTTGTTGGTGTTGCATGTATTTCAGCATTGTGGGAGTTTGTACTTGTGGGATTGTGTCACATAAATGACCTACATGAGGTCAATCAATGCAGAGTGTTCTGTTCCTTTGTGCTGCAAAACCACTGCTCTGAAACCATTTTCATTGGATTCAATAAAAACCTGGCATTTTTGTAGTAAAAAAATGTACATTCTGCGCTTATTTAACTTTTGTTTAAATGCATACATTCCATCAGTGTAACTAATAACCCCATTTACAAATTCATTCAGTATTTCTCATTCGACACAAAATTGCTTTTTTAAAGGAATAGTACAGATATTCATTGGCAGTGTTCTTTGTAAAATTTATGAGCGTTAAGTTTCTTACCTGTTGTGGATAGCTCTGTGAATCACCTCGATTCTGATAAATAGTCTGTTTCTGAACAAACTGATGAGATACAGACTGTGTCTCAATTCGCTGGCTGCAGCCCACATAGTGTGCATTTTATAGGCCGGGTATGTCACCGCACCTCGCTGTACCAATCCAAAGTGAACTGCTTCCATCTTAAAACAACTCAGATCCATTGTAACAGTTATGCAAATGATATCCTACACACCTTTACCTTTATATGCTTTGTACAGTCATTCTGAAAGAAATATCACAATATTGGAAGTGCTCCAGGCTATATTGATAGTGCTACAGCTTAGCTGCTGCTGCCACTAATCTTTGTGTTTGTTGGTAACCAAATAGACAAAAGTTGTTGTGATTAAATATTCACATAAAAATACATACAATAGGTTGCCTTCAGGCCCAGGCTGCCCTTGTAAAAGAGATCTGTGATCTCAATAGAATTTGCCTGGTTAAATAACGGTAAAATAAAACTTAAAAAAAAAAATATTCGTTATGTTTTTGTGCTGGTAAAGTTAGGCTTCTACATACGAGATGGAGCTGATAATGTGAACC
Organism: Cynodonichthys magdalenae; assembly: GCA_031762555.1. Lineage (NCBI taxonomy): Eukaryota > Metazoa > Chordata > Actinopteri > Cyprinodontiformes > Rivulidae > Cynodonichthys > Cynodonichthys magdalenae. The sequence continues at coordinate 14,268,897 of JARVJO010000330.1, forward strand.
AAATCACTAAATACACGGATCCATTCAGTCAGGCTGGTTTGCACTAGTGTTCTTACTTCTCCCAGTTCCACCTGGGAGAATGCGAAGTATGGAGTATGTAAAGTCACCGAGCAGCCATACTGAAATATGTAAGTCTTGTCAGCCCAGTTGCAGTCACACTGTCATCAAAACATTTTATTAAGTCAGAACTTCTTGTTTTTGCTTTTTTTTCATCTTCTTGGTTTACATTTCAATAAATAGTTATTCTAACTTTACCCAAAGCACAAAATAAAGGCTGACCTCTTCAACAGCTGATTTATGTTACAGTTTTTATTAGCAAAAAGTGACAAGGAGCCAAGTGCATGTGAATGAGATTTGAGCGGCCCTGAGAGCAGACAGCCCTGCCAGAACACAATCCTCCCTTAGGACATCTGCGGGGAACATTCAAGTTGAGGCAGTACAAACCAGCCTGAGCGAGTAAGGACTCTGATTTGCTGAGATAAACACGCCCGCCTTGCAATGTCTCCCCTCCTCACTTTCCCGGCTCCTGTGCCCACACTCCTGTTTTGGAAGACATATGATACGGTGCGCCACAATCTCATCTTTTCACCATCTCACCCCTGTCTCCGTCTTATTTTCTGCTTCCCACTCTGTTCTTGGACACTGGATTCCTTTGTGTAAAGCTGAACATGAAAGACAGAAAACTGAGATGTGACCCGGTGTTCCAAATGGCACGTCTTCTGCCTGCTTTTAAGCCTGAAATGTCAGGAGAGTTGCACAAAATCCATGTGAGAGTGGGGTTTGGTGTCTTTCTGTTTGTGCACCGTCAGTGACTGTGCACACTGACGTTAATAAAAGACTGAGTCATCATTACTTAAATATTTGTTCTCCGGTCTCTGAGCGTTGTGCATCTGTGAGCCATTAAAACCTTTCAGCTGCAAACCCACAGGAAGCTGCTCTGGTTTTAACTTCAACTTGCACTTATAGGAAGCAAATGGCTGATTTGAACATTATGTTCACTTAAGTTGCAACAAAAATCTGTTATTTACCAGAATTATAATATTTTAAATATATAAATATATGCAACTATTTATTGTATTCAAAGCAATAGTTCAGATCTGTTAAAGTGGAGATCTGTGAAAACGGTTAGGAGCAGGTAATATCCTACCTGTTACAGATGGTTACTTCAAACCAAAATAATTAACTGGTTTGAACACCAGGTCAAAACTAAAGTTGACTTCTGCTTTATTAAAACAGCTCCAGTATCCAAAATATCATGGTGAGAATTTTATTGTATTAAGGGGCTATATCATGCAAAATCCACTTCTTTTCCCTGAACTATGTCACAGTATTTCCAATGGAACTGCCATATAAGGTATAAAATTTCCAGCAACAATTTTGTCCTCTTCATTCTCCTCTGGCTCTGGGTCAGACTCTGTCTTCGACATGTTGGACATGGATGGACAAGTCTTCCGTTGCTGACATATTTTAATTAATTTGTAAACAAAACGTTTCTGCACTATTTAAATCCCTCTGTCACTGGCTGGAAGCTGGAGGGGGCGGGGTGTGAAGCACCTTGTTTGCACTTAAATCCTCAGTTGATCTGAGACACATCAGGAAAGGTGTGAAAAAGGTGTTTGTGGAGTTACAATAAGGAGGAATTCAGACCAAAGACTTGCAGTTCCACGTTATATAGACTCCATCTGATTGATTTAAATGTGAAAAAGAAGAATTTAAAAGCATGATATGTCTCCTTGAACCCTTACACTGTTCCACATCACAGTTATTCTGGAAGAAACATTCTGATATTATTGTAGGAATTAGTGACTCAGGCTGCACTGAGATTGCTGTAGCTAGTTGCTGCAAACAACCCCAAACCTCTGACTGTAGTGTGAAATTGACAATAATGTAAGGATAAAAAGATTTTTGTGTATAAAGTATTTGAGACTGAAGCTGTTCAAAGAAGTCAGCCGTCCATTATGATCTTGCTCATTCATCAGCACACCCGATTTAATGATTGATTTACCATATCTATTTGCAGAAGTCTGGTAATAACCCATTTATTCAAATCAGGTGTGATGAAGCAGAGAAACAAGTAAAACATGCAGGATAGCAGCTCTTGAAGACCAGGACTGCCCTGCTTTAAGGGAACAAACCTGGATAAAAGTAGTGCTGAAAGGGTTAAGTTCTATGTATTCACATTCTGTTAAACTTTAAATTTGCACAAAATTTAAAAAATACATGTTCGTAAGTTAAACATGGTATCACAGAACTGTACAACTGTGCATGCTAACATGCTCACACTGCACCATATCTGAGAATATTTTGCATGTAATATGCAAATTATTCACGTTACTGATTATATTCGGAGCAGCTCATCTGAAGTTAAGCAGCAGTTTGAAAGTAAGATAGAGGTGCAACCGTCACGTTTGCAGTATCTTTGTACAGCTGGCAAGTGTTTTGTGTTTGTCTTCACTCTTTGTTTGAACACAAAATGAATGAAGAATTAGCATTTTTTAAAGGAACGTATACCTCCTGCCATACATTCTGCCTTTCATGCCAGAGCTTTAAAATGAACATTTCATATGAAATCTCCTGCTCAGAATGTGTGTTGTGACTCTCAGCTACTACCAAACAAAATAAAATGTTGGCTGTAAGACTGACGGAGTCAAAGCCATTCTGTGTCAGTTAGCAGTGGTGGACATCTCGAGTTGGGCAGGCTCCAAAAGTAAATCAGTTGATGTACATCTAATAATATATTCAGTAGTTTGTAAGATATTTTGCCAATGATATCTATTAATGCTTTTGGAATCACTGTAAGCTACTACCATGTCACATTTTTGGTCTATTTACCTTGCAAAATTGGCTGTGTTTCTGGCCATTTTTAGTTTTTTTGGGAGTCGGCTGACTATGGCAGCCATCTTGTATCAGGTTGACTTAAAGAGTTAATATGTTGAATCAGTTGTGGGCAGCAGAATGGATCAGTGTTGCACTGATGTCTCACAACAAGAAGGTTCAATCCTCAGTTTGGACCCATGGTCTTTCTGTGTAGACTTTGCATGTTCTCCTTGTGCTTGGGTGGGTTTACTTCAGGTACATTAGTTTCCTCCCATCTAATAAAAACATGAAAGGCCTGGCTGCCTTTGGACCCAGACCTTCCTTGGAAAAGAAATCAGGTTCATGAGACATTTTGGTAACAAACACACACAAAGACACAAACAAAAACATAACTGTCCCCCTTCGTCTTTCTGTTAAGCATAAGGACAGTTAATCCTTAGTACTTGAAGTCCTGTACCATTCAAGACCTTGCTGTTCCACCTGCCTCCCTCTCATCTACACATCAACTTCTTCAAGTTCTCTTCCACCTCTTATCTGTACAAAATAGCATAAATGAAGCAATTGCCGGCCACTCAAAAGAGGTGGTATAAACGGAGGTGTAATTGCTGCTAAAAAAATGATGAAATCATCTCCGTCTCCTGGGTGACCTTGTTAGCAGCTGGAAAAACGACCTGTGTTGCCAAAACACACAAATTCCCATTAAAATTTATGAGACCCTTTTCTCGGACCTTGTAGAGTGAGCCGAGGAAAGTCATTTTTTTGTCTTCTCTTTTCTGTCTCTGCTCTTTTAATATTAGAGCTATTTTTCTAATTTCCTTTCCGAATCCCTAGTTCATGTAGAAATATTTTCCCATGAAACATGCTGTTTTTTGAGATTTTTAATATTGAGAACAGAAGTCTATAAACTCATAAGGCCACTCAACAAGATTTCAGTAGTTTGTCTTATTTAAAGACCTTAAGTAAAATGCATGATTCAATAACTGTAGAGATAATTTTCCACATAATGAACTGAAATCTCAGGTAGCTTTGTGGGTTTTTTTCTAGGATCTACTGTTACCTAATCAAATGAATAATCTCTTAATCTCAGCCCACTCAATCTCCAGATCCACCTGTATTCCTCTTCCAGACATTTCCCTTCCAGCCCTTCCCTTCTCTCAGTTTGCGAGTTCACCCGGCAGCCAATAATCTTCTTACCGTAGCCGATAATGCCGGCTGGCCTGAGCTGGTCACTGCAACAGAGCATTAGGTGTTTCTGTTCCCACTGCCTCCTGATAAAGGTTCTGTTGGATCAGAGAATGTGATGTGGAAATGATACTCCCTACAGGTTCTTGTCCTTACAGGTGGCCTTTTGTGTTTCATTATTTTCTCCCTCTGCCCCAGTTTTTCACTGATAATCTTTTGCTTTTGTACGCCCAGATTTAACCATTTGTCTGAGACTACACCCACTTTAATTTACTATAGAGCAGCCAGGGAGCTTTACTTTCCTGCACAAGAACTTTTAGAATTTTGTGCACCCAAATTACAGCTTTAACCTCTTAATCCCCTTAAAAGGCTGAAATAAGGCAAAAAAAAAAAAACTCGTGCAGAAAAGTAAAAATAAAAGTTAAATTCTGCCTCCAGAAAGTTGCTGCAAGTGCGGGCAGATGAGCAGGAGTAGGGAAGGTTGGTGGGGCTCAGTGGAGGTCAGACTGAGGGGTCAGACAGTCTGAACCTCCCTCTGTCTCTGAGACAACCCTGGGACAGGTGTGCAGAGCCACCCCATCCTGTGAGAACCCCGGAGCCTCTCAGTTCCCTGGGACAAAGACATAACATACTTCGATGAATAAAGTGCACTCAGCCAACCATCCTGATGTATGTCTGTCCTTGTCTTTCACATACGTTACTATGTCAAGCTTCAGGTGATGAGCATGTCTAAAACACAAACAAATTCAGAAGAATAAAAATGTACAAACAAATTTGATCAATCCTATTTGATTTGACCATGAAGAAAGATAAAGCCTGGATTTTAACATCAGTGAATCACCATGGCAATGACAAACTCAAAATCAACTCAAATTTGTATATTATAATAAAAAAAAATTAAGTGAACCTTCCATTGATATTTTCATTTATGATCCTAATAATTTCATCTTATTTATTTATTGCTTTTATTTTATATATATTTTTTTTGATTAAGCAATACTCAACTTCCTGCAAGAAGGACAAATTGGAACACGGAAATGATCTTTGTGAAATCAAACAGTAAGTCTAAATCCCCTTTTAACAAAACCTGAAAAATCAAAGCCATTTTTACACCTTGGCTGTGCACACAAATAACAAAACACACATTTTCTATCCATGAAAATCAATTAAAGGAGATCATGCTTTTAAATCCTTGTTCACATTTAGATCATTCAGTTGGGGTCTATATAAAGTAGAACTGCCAGTCTTTGGTCTGAATTTCTCCTTACTGTAACTCCACAAACCCTTCGTTCACCCCTTTTTTGTGGTGTGTTTCAGATCAACCCATTCCGAAAACATAAATGAAAACAGAGAAAACTGAAAGAGCTGGAAAAGAAGACCCAAACAAAATATAAATATATCTACGCAGCACAGACAGAGACTAAATTAAACTTTTCTGCACTCTTACTCCAAGTACACAACAAAATGCATTTAATGACTAAAAAAGTAGATTTTACATGACATGTCCGATGTCCCCTATAATAAGCTACAACTTGAGCAGGTCAGGTCAAGCTGAGGAAAAGCAGCTGATGGATTTCATTCGAGAACATCAAAGCAGAGAGGAAGCCAGACATCAGATTTCTTGAGGAAGAGGGGTTGGTTTCATGACAACATGAGCTTTGATCACTGCAAGTCATCACAAGCATCTCATAAAAGAGAGAAGAAAAAACAGAACCAAAACTTCAAAGTCACACAACACAGTCTAAAAGAAATTACAAATATTTAAATAATCCCTTGCAAACATGCTCTGCAACAATCTTTCCTGCTGCATTATGAGGTCAGAGCACACACATCATCACTTGTTAACAAAAAAAACTGTCAGAGTTTCAGTGAACTAAAAGCTTTTTGAGCATTTGTTTGACCTGTTTTAGTGACACAGCTGTTTTTTTTCTCATGAATGTGAAACTTTGTTCCACAGAATCTGCAAACAGCACCACACCTGCAGACAGAGGACTCACTTTCAATAAAATTCACACATTTGTTTTGATCATTACTCTAAAAGTAACAAAGTAAACATAGCATTCACCATTAGGGTTGGAAGCATGATTAAAAAGTCCCAAAAAGAAAAGCTTATAAGCAATAAATATCCTACCTGTTGTAGATATATCTCAGAATGGATTCAAATTGCAGAAAAAGGGTTTAATTTCTGTCATCCTAAAGTAACTTTATTTTAAAATATTTATGGGAATCCTGTGTGGTGACTATTCTGGGGCGGCTGTAGCGGAGTGGTTAGGGGAGTCATTCTGGAACCGGAAGGTCACCGGTTCAATCCTCCGTTCCAGCTGTCTCAGTCATTGTGTCCTTGGGCAAGACACTTCACCTGCCTTGCCTACTGATGGTGGTCAGAGGGTCCCCTGGTTGTCCGTGCATGGCAGCCCCGCCTCTGTCAGTGCGCCCCAGGGCAGCTGTGGCCACAGTGTAGTTTGCCATCATCAGTGTATGAATGGGTGAATGACTGTAGTGTAAAGCACTTTGGGAGTCCAGAAGGACTTGATAAAGTGCTATATAAGTTCAGGCCATTTACCATTTAACCCCTTATGTTGATTTTGTGCCACAGTTGATAATCTAAAATTTACTGGATGTTTGCAGCAGCAGCAGCTAGCATTGTCAGTTCTGGTACAGATTGCCAGCCAGAATATTAGAATATTTCTGTGGGAATAACTGTGAAACAAAATCACTGATTGTGGTGTAAAGATTTATAAAATTGTGTTTTATGAACCTCTAAATTTTTTTTCAGATTGGAGTTGTTTTGAAATGGCAACATTCCATTTTTGGTCTTGGTGTTTGTCAGAATTAATGTTTTGTTCAGAGAGCTATCTACAACAGGTGTATGTTATGTAGTAATGTAATGTGTATTCATAATCTTTACACAGAACCCCACTTCAAAATGTCTGAACTATTCCTTTAATTTGAGCTTGCATTTTTCTAAAACGTCTTTATCTTTTTTCTGCATCTGGAGTTAATTGACAGTATTAACTTTTGTCCTTAAACATAATTAACCCTTCTGTTTCCTAGATTATTGCGCAATCATTGATACGCAAAACCTGTCAGAGAAGAGGCCATGTGAAGCAAACACACTAAACTAACAACCATTCTTAACACACCCAGCTGACGGAATGTGGAAACATAATTATTTATAGGAGTAACGTCTTGGAGGAATTGCATCATGTTGACTAAAATAAAGTCTAATAACCATAAAAAGAAGAAAAAAAACTTGTAAAATCCAGCATTTACATTTCTTATGGGACAGGCTTCTTGTTACAACACCTGTGATTTATGAGAGAGTTACTTTAGGTCAAGTGCACTCTGTCCTTCCACATCTTTTCAATGCACCTGCTGACATATCATGTTTTGTCTTCTGTCTAGTTGGACTGGGTTCCGTGTGCTTGGACTGAGTTCTGTCTAGTTGGACTGGGTTCCGTCTGCTCAAATTGGTTTCAGGGATTTCGCATATTGTTGGGACCCTGTAAAAATGTCACAAAATGGGGATTTGTGTTGCACATTTAAGGCAAAAAGGAAACTAATTAAGACCTGTTATTGCTCAATCTAATTTTAGGGGTTAATATGTGATTGTGTGAGATTGGGGTAATGTGTGTGTTTAAACACAGTCTCAATAAAGCAATGAGCACAGACAAATTGTATAAAAAGTGGACGTCAGTTGTTATTTTACTTTTTGTTTGCTATTTTATGTGTAACACGGACCTCTGGTGGTGAAATAGTGTTATACAGGAAAAGTCAACAAAACTGCTGTGAGGAAGGAATCAAACCACCAGATGGTGGGAAGTAACCATAAACTGTTTTAGTGCTTAAAAATGTCTGTGCCTTTATTTTTACTTTGATATCTAAAGAGATGACTTCCTCATCTGTTAGTAAAATATCTCATGAATTAAGCTTTCAGAGTCATCACCTATCATATGTCTACAACTGATTCACTTCTGGAGCCAATTGAGAGTAGTACCTAAACAGATCCTGATTAGCACCATAGATTTTGTGAAAGTTCCCGCAGAACTGGATCTAAGAGGTATTGTGTAAAACTGTGTTTATTTTCCCTGAACAACTGAGTCTCTCCTCACAGTTTACGGGAACCAGCACTCACCAAACAAAGATTTCTGTGAACTGAGACAGTTTGTTGTTTTATGTGTGCGCTCACTGCTGATGTTTTTCTTTTTGTGTCGATGACTCACCTTTCATGGCAGCGCCTGTTCGGATGATGCAGTCTCGATGTCATGGGGGTGAAAACTGTCACAGGGTCATGTCAAAACTGTTGGTGAGTAGATTTGTTATTTCTGATGCACCAATGGCAAAAAGGTGATTATGTTTCAGACTTTTCTTTGCGTTGGTTCATTTTTACACAACATTTTTAGAGATGTGATATTCACAAACATTCCAAATATTTTTGACAGTTCTTTTAAACGAACGACAGGCAGCACAGACAGTTGAAAGTCGTTCTTTGTTTCCTCTTATTTCTCACCTCATTGGACCTTGAGCGGTCAGTCTGTTACAACAGTGTATTGAACATTTCCTGTTTAGTTCTGAAGGCGTGTTTACCCACGACATGATATTTATTGAAAAGAGTGGATTACTGTGAGGAGTCACTAAAGTCAGTCATACTCCCCCATACACTTGACACACAGTGACATGAGCCAGAGGGCAGATTTTTGGCCGAAGTCCAGAGCTAAGACCACTTAGGGTCACTTTTTTTAAATTAAAGGCCTTCTTCAACAAATGCTCCAAGCAAATTTTCTCAAACACTGGCTAAAAGAAAGGTTCATTAAATCAGAATTTTCTTTGAAGGAATCACATCCAACAGGTCATTTTTGTAGTTTTGTTGTGTTGCAATCAAAGAGTCTAAAAGCTGATTGCCCAATTTTCGGATCCTGCATTGTCTTCAGCAGATTCCCTCCCTCTAAGGCGTTTTATGTAAGTTTCATGAAAGCCTATGAACTGCCTTCCCTGCAGGACACAAACTATGTAATCTAAGAATTTAAATGTTGATGCTGAAGTGAGGCAGCAAGTCTCAGAAGCTTCTGCACCTGAAATCTTGCACTTTATTACCACAAAAATAATTTTATTGACATCTCCGCCTGTGTTTAACTCTTGGTTTTAAGGTTTATTTTCATGTTAATTTCTTAGGAAGTTTTTTTTTGTGCACAGGTAGTTTTCATTGCCTTCTTGTGTTTTCCTCTGTGCTATTCTGCTTTGCCCACTCTCACCTGTTTCCAATTAGTAATTAGTCACAGGTGTCTCCACTCTGCTCACCTGTCCAGAAAACCTTTGTTTTCACTTCCTCTGAAGTTGAGTATTGTTTTTTTCATAACCTGTGCTTCTGTTAATGTTTTCATTTTTTATGCATCTTAAAATTAACTTTTTAACTGAAGCTCCTTTTAAAATAAAAGCTTCAAAACAAAGATCTTGTGTAATCTGAATAAGTAACAAGGGTGACTCCCATATTTTTATGGCACCAAACTTTAGCTGTAAAAACCAGCTAATGTTGATTAGTTGTGCTCCTTCTGATTGGGGTTGACTCCGAATGTTAATAAGTTGTGAATGAAAATTCTGTGATTTACTGAGAGTTTTATTAAAATTCATCAAGTGGTTTGTGAACCAATTTGCTGCCAGGAAAACGCATGCACATTATTGCCCAACTTTTGTGGTGACAGGTGATAATAATCAAGCGTTTTGTTAATTTTAATAATCAACATATATTCTATTAATGTCTTGAGAAAAATTAAATCATATTTCTGTATAAATAATTTTAAACACATTGCATTCACTACAGTTAAACTTAAAGACTAGTATTTTAATTTTGGCCTGTTGAGACCATCAGTCAAATCTGAGCATGTTTAAAAACTTGATGTGAGTCAGGTGCAGCCATTTTCATGATGTCAGTGTTTTTCCTCTGCAGTGGATTCTGTTCTTGGAACACTGTTAGTTTCCATTCTCGCCATGAGTCACAAGGGCTGATATTGTTTTATTTGTTTCCCAATATAGAATCCACGTAAGGGGGCCCTCCCACCAGAATAAAAGCTCTCAAAAATATACAAAGTTCTAACCTATTTCTACACATTCCTGATAAAAGTAACAGCGGAAAGCAGAAACATTTTAGGACAAACACACTTGGAAATTGGAGGATCAACTGATCTTTATTCATCATTCATTTTGAAGTCCAGCAGTCTGTTGTAGCAGTGTTTGAGTCTTGGCATGTTCAACATGTTTCTTGTGAAATGTCTCGGAGTCCTGGACTGTGTCACAGACCAGGTTTATAAATAACCAACTCTTTTCCCCTGAACATTTGCTGAGCTCCACCGACGCTCCAGGGACAAGTGCATCTGCTTTAAAAAAAACAATCCATAGATAAGAACTACCAAAACCCAAAATGTCTTCGGTTGTTGGCTTTATTTACAGAAAATGTCCAATTCTTTTTGTAAAAACCTTTAAGGGGCTATTGATATGCATCCAAATTTAGATTAAGAAGTTTTGATAATAATCCCAGAAAACATCAAAAATGTGCTTCCTTTAAAAAACAAAGGCCAATTTTTTTCCAGCCAATGACAATTTGTCTTTTTTAAATTAAATGCATCAAAAAAGAAAGAAAAAAGGCAAGAATTTCTAAAAAAATTATTCTTCTCACTGTATAGTTTGTATTGCATTTGAATTTTATTTCCTCTACAGCGTTAAAGGCATCGACATAAGTCTTTGTTTCTACCACGGTGTTTTAAACAAGAATAAAGTGCTTTTCTTTTAAATAAATCTAAAACGAATACTGAGCAGGAGCCTGCAAACCTTTTCCAGACGGTGGATTTGTCACGTGCGTGTAAAAGTACACATTCATGCTCAATCCCCACGTGAGCAGACAATACAAAAACTACCGGTATTTAAAAAAACACGCAGTCAGCAGTTTATATGGTGCATCCCTAAATTTTTGCTTTATGCTCAATAAGGGCGATTGAGATCATGAGGGTTTTTTTAAACACGGTTAGAAAAACTTGACTTTTGCTATTGTTTTTTTCCATTTTATTTTTGTCTTTCTAGGGTCGGTTCAACAGCGTCCACAAATATGATTTTTACAACTCAGTCAGATCAGTATACAGGTATAAAAACACCCACAATGCAGTTGTTCAGATGCTGCCCTTCCTGAGAATGCCGCATCCTGTCTCAGGTATGAACTGAAGTCTCATAGTCAGCATCATGTATGTAAAAGCACAAAGACTCTGATAAACACTTCGTAAAAAATGTACTTCATTTTCTCCTGATGTGTTTTTTATTTTGTGCTACAATGTTGAAACTTGTGGGTTTTTATTTTAAGCTAGATAAAGTCATGAAATGTTAGTGAACTCTACTTGGTAGCGGTTAGCACTGATCGGAACTTCTGAACAGATCTTTGCGACGCTCATTTCTGGAGCCAGGACTAAATCTACTCCATGGAGTAGAGTTTTCTACAGCATTAAAAGGAAAGCTCAGACATTTTTTAAGTTGGATTCTGTGGAGAGGTCATGAACGGTTAGTATCTTACCTGTCTTAGATAACTACTTGAACAGACTTTGCTTGAAGAAACACAGATCTGTTCTGACCTCATAGATAAGTAAACAGCTAGTGTTGAGCCAGGCCAAAACCAAACTGGATAACTGGTACAACTTCAATCATGGACAAAAATATAGTTTTATGCCAACAATGTTTTATACACTTTGACTCTGCCATATTACATGATTATTTAGGCAAATACACGATAATATCCTGCAGAAGGTGCCACAAGCTTCAGAGGATGTGCTACAGCTAGGCTGTTGCTGCATTTTGTATTTGCAAACAACCATAAGATTGCATGAAAATAAAGATGCAATGTAGAATGAAGGACATAGTGTTCATATGAAACCTTTGACATTTGAGTTGCTGTAAGATGGCAGTATTTCCCTTTTATCTTGACCAAACTCAGACTAACCATTAGCTCATCGGAATTAAGCTCTTGTTTCTTCGAACTAAGTCATCAAAAGACTATCTGTAACAGGTAAGATATTTGTCGTTCAAAATCATTCCACAAAAGATCTGAACTGCCCCTTTAATCATTTGATGTCTTGTCAGGACCTTTGCCTTTTCTGTCTTCTTTCTGATCGCTCACACAAGCACACATACACGTACACACATTCTTGGCCACACCATGAGATCACGGTCAGCCACATCACATCCAATTGGGAATAAGAAATTTAGGGGCTCTTATTTCTGAATTCTGTCCCCACATTTTCCACACTGTCCGTCATCATTGTTGCTCCTTGTGCTCTAACTGTAAATGACATCAGAGCAAATTAAAACATTGATGTGTCAATACATCACAACAATGCTGAAAACTAAACAGGCAAAACTGGGATTTAAAAAAAAAGAAACTATAGAAAGTCAGTTTTAAGGTAGCTGTCTTCTCGGGTGACCCAGTCAGATGTAGGAAGTCTTTCACATATCTCAACTCTGACCTCACCCCTGCCGTACAAACCAGTCCCACTGCGCTCCATAACTCCTGCCACGTCTCTGATCGGCAGCCTGAGACATTACATCAGAGCTGGCAATGTGAGCGGAGCGGCTGACGGTCAACAGGAAGCGGCGTGGAACTGCAATGACAACTGACAGTTTAACTATGTCTCCCTTTGCAATCATTAGCAGTTCAGGAAGGCACATAACACTTTGAGAGTGCTCTCCGGTCACTTGAGGAGTAATTTTATGACCTGCTGTGTTGAGTGACAGGCACTTGAACACCTTTTTGTCCCGCTGCTGTGAAAACAAACAAAAAAAAAACGTTAGTGACAGGTTCCATCAAATCAAAGAAGGTTAAACTAATCCCATAAATTGCTTACCCAATCGGTACTTCTCTTTAGCCTCTAACCGCTCTTTGGCATTGAAGTACCAGACTGTGATGGCATAACTGCAAAACACAGAGGTGATACAAAACAAATAATAGAGAAATTGCATTTCCTGCGAAAATGCGAGTGTGAATGCCTGTTGCTAAAAGCTTTAGCTGAAAGCTGCTGAATGTAAGCTGAAAGCAACTGCAAGGAGCATAAATATCATAAAGTAGCAGAAAAAGAATTAAAAGTAGAAAAAAATAGAAGAATAGCAGAAAAAAGTGGATTTTTAGCTGAAATAGCAGAAAAAAGCTAAAAGCTAAAATAGCTGAATTTAGCAGAAAGCAACTGTAGGAAGCATAAA
>JARVJO010000330.1:14369991-14381067 GCA_031762555.1 Cynodonichthys magdalenae
CTCTCTCTCTCTCTCTCTCTCTCTCTCTCTCTCTCTCTCTCTCTCTCTCTCTCTCTCTCTCTCTCTCTCTCTCCCCCCTCTCTCTCTCTCCCCTCCACTCTCCCCCTCGCGCTCACTACTCCCGACTTTGCTCGGCATTCTGCTTCCGTATCGAAGCTCCGGCTGCGATTGACCTTGATGATTGGGGATCGTTCTCAATCCAAGGTTCTGTCTGACTCTCAAGGGCCTTGGCGTCTGCCACCCCTCTCCCACAGTCACAGCTCTTACACCCCACCCGCCAACCCACTTCATCTCTTCTAACATCTACACCTCCCTCATTCCCTTCCTTTAAATCCCTCTCTGCTCCTCCATGGCCCCTTGCTTTTGGGTCATTAATTATCTAATGGAATCAATATGCCGTTAGATTTGACCAGTGTGACCCCATCTGCCCCTCCCAGGTATCTTTGCAGTGATGAGGAGAAGGAGGAGGCGTAAGAGGAAAAAAGAAATGATAACAGTCCACGCAGTTACATAGCAGACGTAAAGTGAAAGAATAAAGAGATCAGCAAATAAATAAATGATTAAAGAGGGTTAGAGGAGGCAGCATAAGCAGAGGCAAATAAGGAAGAAAAAGAGAGAGGAAGAAAAATGATGGACGGATGTAGACGTGGATGAAAAAAAGGAGAAAAAAAGAGATTTGTTAATGTTCAGCCTTGATAATCAATACCTCAACCCCCCTCCCCCTTTTATTACAGAGGGTGAGCGGGCTTTGATGTCTGCTGCTCACAGGCGTGCAGCTACAGCCGACCCAATCCACGTCCATCATCATTAACATCTACCTGGTTCTCGGTGCGCACAAAACAACTGCACCTGCAGGACTGAAACTTAAACCACTGCACCAATTATTGTTTATGTATAAGAAAAAAATCCCTAAAAACTGGTTTTAATTGCTGTTTTGGTCTTATTTTTTTTATTAAAAAGGACTTGATTCTTGACAGAAAACTCAACAAGTTTAAAATCTTGACAACGAGGCTTTTTGTCCCCCAAACTGAGGATTTTGCACTGGACTAACAAGATGACGTCTCAGCATATGTTCAGTTAGAATAACAGGTACATAAATATTCAACTGCTTTAGCTCTTTATCCAGTTTTTGTCTTTTACTCAAAGAATAATTTCCCCATTTTTAGTCAAAGTTGTCGGGAAAATTGTGATAAAAAATCTCCTAAACTGTTAAATATAAACAGTGGCAACTTTTACGAACAAAGACATGAAAACAAATGCTCATTCATCCTTCAAAAAGTAAAAAAGCAATACATAAATGCTGCGGTCAGGAGGGTTAAATGCTCCAAATGCTCCTCATATGTGTAAAGGTTAGTGGAGAACAAACACTAAAGTGAACAAAAGCAGGTGTTTTTTCTTATTTTATTTATTTATTTTTTGCTGTGGAGGAGTCAGCCAAATGATTCAGTTCTAAATCCAGGCCGAAGACGGTAAATCCATTCCCGTAGGCATCACTATATCAGCACTGACCTCCAAATAACCACAGGCCAAAGAAATGCTCACCGGGGTCACTCACCCAGGACCTGAAGGAGTTCACATGCTGATAATACAAAGAGTTAAGTGATCCAGAGAGAGAAAAACTCAAAAAACTTTTTTATAAGAAAAGTTTCCCCAGCTGTCAAGGTGTTCACTTAGGATCTGTTAAAACGTGAAATCGGCTTTTTACTGAAAAAAAATTCTATAAAAGCAAAAACTGATAAAAAAAAATAAACAACTACAAGGCAGGCTTTAGTTGAGTTTGGATGCCTTTACATTGGGTAAAAATCTCTAAGTGCATACTTTTGTGTGTGTGTGTGTGTGTGCATGAAAAGGCTGGTGGATCCCTTCAGGCGGGGTGTGTGAATGACAGCGGGGGTTATGTAAGGAGCCACAGCGGGGCCGGAGTGGACAGTCCGACCGGAGATCAGGTCAGCAGAGTGTGACACTAAACACATCTCCCTGACACCGCGCTGACACCCTCTGTCACAGACCCACACACTGTCTGTCAGTGCTCCTCACGCACACACACTTGCACGCACAACAAGAGCAGTGTGTGAGCGGCTGTCTGTCAACGCACCGTGCACTGACCACCTCAGTGTGTGTGTGTGTGTGTCAGAGACCAGCAGAGTAGAGACAAAAATATCAAGAGGGGAAGAGGAAAAAAGGGAGAGGTGAGGCGTCTACCTGCTGAACTTCTCAAAAACGAGCTGATATGAAGGATTGTATTCACTCAGGAGAAAACTAAAAGAAGACAAGTGTCAAACAGCAAAAAATCCATTTAAGTCTTCAAATGTTTTTTTGTGTTTTTGCAGTTAGGAGACACTCAACTGCTTGTTAAGCTAACAAACCCAAGTTTGACACTAAAAAAAATAATAAAGGAAGAGGTCAAAAAGAGAGGTCACGTCCAAACCGACCTGCACATGCTGGATCTGAAACAGATGGAAGGGCTCAGGGGCTCAAAGGGTCGGGGTATAAACTGTACCACGCAAACCATTCGCTCCGTTTCCTGTTATCCAAATCCTCAATGAAGAGAAGCCAAGCATTAAGCAAAAACATTCACCACTTTCCTTTTTTTATTATTGTTATTAAGGCAGAGAACACCTTAAAACAACAACAAAAAACAACTAGACAGCAAAATAAAAAAAAAACAGATGCTGATTCATTCCACTTCTCCAAACATTCTGACACCTGAACCAGTGACTCCTCCACACTGAAGGCTGCTATTTGGTGGGAATTTATCTGCAGCACCTGCAGTCTCAGCAGGTGTCGATGCAAATAATCTTGCTGGCAACGCAGGAAATGGAGTGCAATTTACAGATAAACACTTTTTTTTCCTTTTTTTTTTGAGGGGTAAAATAAACAATGTAAACAGAATAGATAAAAATCTACATTGAGAAAAAAATCATTCTAAAAGCATAAAAATAAACCTGTTCCACTACAGCTGAATTTTACTTTAAACACCGAGCCCCTGACACAAACGATAAAAACAAGAACACGATTGTATTTTGTGATTTTTTTTGTTTGTTTTTTTTTTTGTTGTTACTTGACAGCAGAAGCCAACAATCTGTTTGTCACAGTCTTTCTGCCAATTTGGACTACCTGCTGCAGAATAAAAAACACCCTGAAGGCAGTGAACGTTACCAACAAACCAGGAAACTGTGACCAATTCTGCCTCTGCAGGTGGACACGACCGCTTCATATCTTCAAACAAAAACACGCAGACAAAACAAAACAAAACAAAACGTGGACTTATCTGCACAGCAACTTATTTAAACTGACGATACACAGTAAGAGAGAAATAAATTCAGTTTTCATTTTTTGAATGGAATATTCAGATATCCTATTAAACAAGTAAAGCTTGTGAGTTTTCTTCCTCTAAATGAAAAAAATACACCTTTCAACTAATATGTGAAACAATCTGAACAGTTTGTTTGTGATGAAGAAAAGTTTTCACCGCTATGCAAGTTCTTTTATTCATCCAGATTTTAAAAAGAAACTTAAAAAAAAAAAACCCTCATCTGTTTTTTAAAAATAAATTAGTTATAAATAAAAACTTTTGAGTGTTGACTATAAGTTTTTAGATCTTACCTGACGGGCATTTCCAGTCCACTGCTGTTGATCTGATCCACTTTGTCTCTTTCTTCTTCCTCCTCCTCCTCTTCTTCCTCTCCAGTGCCCCCTGCTCTGCCCTGGCAGTGCCCACCACCCCAGCACACCGCCTCCGACACCTCCGCCACCAGCAGCACCTCGAGCTTAAACACAGCAAACAGACACACAGTGTGTGTGTGTGTGATCCAAAGATGGGTGAGGATGTAGAGAGGTGGGTGGGTGCATGGGGGACACCGAGACAGCATCAGTCCCCCCCTCACACTTTCACAAAAGCTGTGGCCGCACAGACGGACGCATGATCGTGGACTCCCTCGTTGGAAGATTGTGTGTGTTTGTGACAGAGCAAAGGATGGAGATGATGCCTCTGTGTGTGTGTGTGTGTGTGTGTGTGTAACTCACTTCACTAACACTCTGCTCCGCTGCTTCTCTCAGAGATGGACTCGGATTAGGACACAGCCAGTGTGAAAATCTCTTTCTCTCCGTCTCCCTCCCTCCTTCCAGCCGGCATGCTCCCTTCCTCCCTCCCTCCCGCCCTGCCTCCTCCTTCTCCTCCTCTCTCCGCCGCTCACTCATTCACTCTCTCCTCGCTGAGCTTCTTTCTTTTCATTTCCTCTTGGGAAAGCCATGCTCACACCGGTTGTCTCTCTGCCTTCAGCTGCTCTCTCCCTCCCTCCCTCCCTCCCTCCCTCCCTCCCTCACTAGTCACTAGTAAATATAAAAGGCATGCTTGTACAGCCCCTCGCCTCAGTCTCCCTCTCCCTGACTCTCCCTCCCTAACTCGCTGTGTCTCATGCTTTCGTTTACCCCCACCTCCATGAACAACTGAGTGCCCCCCCAATCTCATTCACTCACTTTCTTTCTCACTGTCAAAGCTGCCTTTCAAATGCTGATCAGCAGCTAGAAAAAAAAGAGACAGAGAGAGAGAGAGAGAGAGAGAGAGGGAGACGCACAGTGAAGGAGAGAAGATGCCTGAAACAAGCGTGAGATTCCATCACATTCAAACATGTTGTAAAATATGACTCCTGCTCTATAAACACTTGTTTTGTCACTTTTTAAAAATGTTTTTTCTATTTTTTTGTGTGTGTGTGTGTGTGTGTGGGGGGGGTAATGCTTACCTAATCAACACAAAGAAGTACGATCATTTACCACAAAAACGTGTTTTGCTTAACACAGAGAAACACATTTTTGCCCATCAATTCTCCCAAATACACAGAAAAAAAAACACACAACTCACATTCTGTTAGGTCTAAATACAGAAGAGTTAGGAGAATGTGATCAGTTGCCTAAGCTGAAACCTTTTTAAATGTAACAATTCAGACTAAACTCTGGTTGTTACCCAGTACGAGTTGTACTCAGATGTCAAAGACTCAATCTAACTCCAAACATGTCACAGTCAGCAGGGGGTTTGAACCAAAAAATAAATCTTATTATAAATTAAACTTTAAAGTCAGAAATATACAGACAGACACCCAAGGAGAAACCTGACTTGCTCAACTGGTGAGTGGAGAGACAGAAGGACTACATGGACTGTGGCTGATGGGAGAAGTGTCTGCAGTTGTGACTAATGAAAGCAGGAGCAGGTCTGATTGGGCGTGGCAGGCTGATTGAGTGGGCAGAAGGGGAAGTGGTTGATGGCATAAAGAACTCACAAGAAATAAACCTGATGTGAAAAAACAAAAAAACGTTAAACTACCCAAAATCCTCAGTTTCTATTTCTATTTCTTTTGTATTTTGATTATTCAATTACCTTTTATTATTTTTACTCTATCTACATCAACCGTAGTGATCTCAGCCACTTTGCTAAATCCAACCATTTATCCAATAAACTACAAACAGCGGAACTTAAATTTACAAATTGCTTAATCTCTCCAAGTGACTTCTTATGTGACTCTTGCAGGAGACAAAAGTTTGTTAAATTATGCGACTCTAGATTGAGGTTAAGACAAAAGTGTCAATCTAGTTGTTTTTGTGGTTCTGATTTCTCTCAACCTCAGGTTGGAGCGTTTGTTAACTCATGAAACGTCTTATTTGAACTCATTCATATTTAAGTTTAGAAATAATTTTAGCCACACGCTGTTTAACTGAAACAAACTTGTTCTTGTGTCTTTAAAACAAAGCCTCTGCAGGAGTGTTTGAAGCGTGCACTCTGCCTAATGGCCAACAGGGGGATTGAGATTGACAAGCTGCTCCTCAGTGAGCCTTCATCTGCAGTCTTCAGTCAGACCCACCGCTCGCCTATAACTGGTCCTCAAAGAGTGTTATGGTAATGGCCCAAACTGAAACCAGTAGGTGATGTCACAGAGATGAGGTCCATTTTTTTCCCCCACTGTTTTCGAAATGGGTGGTTATTAAAATTTTCTTAATGAGACAGCTTGGGGGCCCAGATTTTGTGTATCCAGGTTTTAATAATTAAGACTATTTGTTAAAGTTTCTGCTGCCATAAACAGACACTAGTTTTCTTGCTTTTATTTTTAAAGGTGGCAGACAGAGTTCCACTTTCTTTCTTTCTTTTTTTTTACACATAGCTTTGAGATTTTTAAACATAAACCCTAAATATACAAAAGATTATTTTTACTTGAGGGAAGTTATCAACTAATTTCAACAGTTAATAAATATGCAGCTCACTGCTACTCAAACTACTAAACTATCTCACAGAAAATTGAACACAGTCATCCAGGATTGGCAAGAAAACAAAGTTCACCTAAAACTGGACTGAAACCTCCTGTGTTTCGGGACATAACTGAGTTAAAACGTGATGGGCTGTGAACATAAAAAGGAGAATGTCTCAGGACATTTGCAGCATTCTCAGTTTCCTCCAATGAGTCACAGAGGATGCTTAAAAATTAAAGCTCAATTTTCTCTTGATGTAATTGCAGAGTCTTAAACCTGCCTCAAACTTTCAGTGTAGGCTTTTTGTTCATTTCCAAAAATATCTTTGTAAACATGACACTTGGTCTCATGCAAGAACATTTTCGTATTTGTAGCCTAAATTTCTCTTACTTTTGTTCGTGCGAACGGTTCTTACGAACGTTTCACGTCGGATTCAACAAACGCTTCTATCTTCACGAAAATTGTGTAAATGAGCAGCGTAAACATGATGAATGCATATTCAGGTGCTCGTGCACGAGGAGAGGACATTAACATAATTAACTCCCCAAAAAAGCTACGATTCCTGCCCCAAATATGAAGTGTTCGTTCATTAAAATGACAGCGCAAAGTACAAAGAACTTCACGAGTTCAGAGACTGAAGTCCTGCTGTCAGGGATCCAAAAAAGAAAATCTGTCACTTTTAGCAGTGTCAGCTGACATGCTAAAGCCAAGAGATGAAATGACGACTGCTGTTAATGTCATGTCTCCTGTGGGTCGTATAGTCACAGAAATAAAAATGTAAATCATATACATCTCTCTCTCTGCTCCGGTTTTCCTTTGGTCAAATACTTTTTAAGTCAAGTGCAAACAACTGTGTTAAATAATTTTCATTTATTCAGAAGTGCCACAGCCCGTACCATCCCACCCCCGGTCACAGGTGTCAGATGCAGTTCTGAATTAAGCATTTTAAAATATGGTGTATTTTTTAAAATACGCCAAAATATATCTGGCACTTTGGAGAAAATAGCAGAGTCGATGTGCTGAATAAATCTTAACAAAATAAAATTTCATCATCTATAAAGCTCATTATATACAGAGACAAATTAAACTTCAATTAATGCATAATTGAAGTTGGTTTGTAGTTCGAGATTTTTAAACTATTTATATCATTAGTCTACATTATTACATTTAAAAATATAATTCTAATTCAAACAGAATAGCCTATTGTCAACATAATTATGAAGTGTGATTTATTTTCAACTCAAAATATCTTCAAACTAACGAAATATAAAGTTATTAGTGAAGAAAATTCGTCTGGATAACAGCAGACTGACTACATGTAAATCATATGACAGGTCTTGACCACACGTGAATTTTGTTCGTATCTGAAAAAAATCTTAGAGTACGAGAAAATTGGTGAATGCCGCAAGTTCTCCTAAATCACACGTACGAACAGCTTAAGAACAAATCTGTTCATATGAACGGTTCTTGCATGAGGCCCATTGTATCTAAAAAATATCTTCATCCACAAGAAAACAGAAAATGACCCAAAAATTATTACTATGCCGAGCTTCCAACTGGTGCTGTACCACCATGTTTTCCTCAGTTTGTCTCCTGCATCTCAGCCACGCCCACTCACACCTGTTTCCTGTCTCATTAAGCTCTGCTGCCTCCTATCTCCTTGTCAGCCCAAGTTCCTTTATTCCCTCTGCCTCCATTTACTCACCAGTTTGCTACTGTGTGGTTCCTGAACTATATCCGGTTCTCCTTCTCCTTTTTAAAAAGTTATTTATTTCTTTTTTTTGCGAGTAGCTGCATTCACATCAGCCCGTTATTTTTGTAATTTAAATCAGTTTAAGTTTTAATTATTCCTGGGACCTACCTCTGTAGCTGCGGCGGTGTGCCAAACAAAGTAAGATTTATTTTTAGTTCAAGACTTTTCAGGCCAAAGTGAATGAGTGAATCGGCTTTATCTGGCCTGTGGGCCATCAGTTGATGACTACTAATCCATGGGTTTGACATAAAATGAAACCTCTTCATGTTTCTCACAGAACACCACTTATAGAGCTACTTACATCAGAGCATTGCAGAGGTTGTTGTGGTCTCCAGAAACCTATTGACTAAGTTAACTAAATTAGAGGTGCAACGTATTTAGCGGGGCTTCTGTTGCTAAATGACTGGATCCTTTAGGAAGTCTTCTAGGACCCGCTGCCTTCTCGGTTTAAATCCGTTTATAAAGATGCTCTGAACGAGCTTTAACAGAGTCCATATAAAGCAAAATGGATCTGAAAACACACAACCAGCCACAGGATCAAGGATGCACACACACACACTGGCGCATACGTGAACAAATAATCACACTCAGAGACTCACTCAAGTACTCTCTGCCACCCCCACACACCCCTCCACGCGCACACACATATACACACACTTCCCCCCTCTCCTCTATTCGTTCCCCTTGCCCTCAAACACTACTCAGAATATTGATACATCACCCTCCTCCTCCTTTTCTCTCTCTCCCTCACTCCATCACTCACTTTCTCTGCTGAATACTGATAGGCTGTCTACTCCGTGGTCTGAGTTTCAAATCTCTCCCTCCCTCTGTCGCTACACACCCACTACAAAAAAAAAACAACTTCCCACAGAAACATAAAGGAAGAAATAGCAGAAGTTAATGCACTGAGGTAGACATAAATTCACTTAAGTACCATTTCAGATTATGTCAAGCCAAAAATGGGCTTAACACTGTGGAAAGGAGGGAATCGGTGGGTGGGATGGGGCGGGGGGTTGATGGAGGAGGAAAAGTGCTCCTTTGGTTGCCTGTCTTGCCAGCGGAAACTGGCTGAGCAGCTTTGCTGAACTGTTAGTCAACCGGCGGGCAGCGACAAAAGAGAAAAGACGTGTGAAAAGTTGAGGCAAATGAAGATGCATTCAGTGTTTTTTTCCTTCTTCTTCTTCTTTGCCCAGCTCCCACCCTCCTCCCGCCTCATTGTTGGCCATGTCAACTTTGGCACAGACGATGGAATGGGGCGGCAAGAAGGGAGTGAATGAGGTCGTCAAAAAGTCCCAGTGAGCCCCCGTCCTCCTCCATTTTTTTTGGCTTCACAGACACAAGCACATTAAAGATCTTGAAACATTTCAGAGCAGGAGAGACGGGAAAATAGGAGGAAGCAAAACTCTCTTGCCTTTTTTTTCAGGTGCCACATAGATGGGGAGGGTGGCAGGGGCCTTTCAGTTGTATTTGTGTGTTTAAGTGTGAGTGAGAGTGTGTGTCGATCCAGTCTCTTTGGAGGAGGCTTTCTGTCTACAATAGAAGTGCAGCGAGACAGTGGACGAGAGGGGGTGTGTGATTTTGTCCTCCAAGTCTTCCCCAGGCGTCCTTGAAAGAGACTTGTGGGGAATATCCGACTCCGTGTGTGTGTGTGTGTGTGTGAGTGAGTGTGTGCATGACAGTGTTTGAGTTCTCACAAGATCAGTTTAGTAGCAGAGCTGTACTACAGGTGTTTTCTTCACAAATCACATCTTTACTTAAGTGACCAAAACAACAAACTGCAGCTAGAAAATTCCACTCAGCCTAATGGAGGAGAAATGTTGTTACAATAAATAGGGCAGAGGGAAAAATAAATAAACAAATAAAAACTAAATATGTGTGAATTTATTTCCATATGGGTTTGAGTTGTATTCCTCTGGAATGGCATGTAGCGGTGTGTTGCAGCCATGGTCACATCCATGTCTGACCTTGTTTCTCCGCCTGTCTACACATGCCATCAGCTGTGGTCAGTCTGATGTGGTGACGGGACGCTGCACCTCCTGAAGAGCAGAGCAAACATGCAGAGAGAAGAAACGTCAACGTGTCTGCAGCATCAACAGCATTCGTAAACATCAAAGTTAGAATTCTAAAAGCAAACTTTCATCATCAGAAATACAATCAGTGCACAACTGAGAAGACAAAACTTGATGGTAAGAGAACTATGAAGAAGCTCATTATTCCCATATGTGGGTGTTTAAAATTGTACAACACAGCTCCTTTTGCTAAAACTTACCTTTAATGTACTCCAGCACAACAGGTGGATGTTTTTTTATGTTTTTCATTTTAAAAACAACTAATGATGTCTGAAACGTAGCTAAAAATACTTTGTACCAAATTACCTTCCTGAGAAGGAACAATACTGAGGCTAAAATACTTTTATTTTATATAAAATCTATAAAAAAAAGTTATTCTGATTATTTTGAAATCAAGATGTGAGGAAAAGATGTGAAGAGTAAATATCTTACCTGTTGTAGGTAACCTTTTGCACAGCATCAGTTTGGAGAAACTTGGTTTGATTCTGACTGGACTTATGAGCTAACGGCTGGTCTGAACAGGTTCAAAGTGGATTGCTCCTGTTTTGTGTTTATTATGTTTACAGTAATGCACAGTAACCAGCTGTAAATAGAGTAGGTCTTCAACTGTCTTGCCTACTTGTGTATTTGTTGTTGTAACTTTGAACTAGTTTTTTGTTTTTTTTGTAAAAGGCTATATAAATGAAGTCGAGTCAAGTTTGTTCACAAATTTTGTGAACTGGGATTGTTTAAGACAACAGAAATCCATGCTCAGTTTAACATTAGCTCATTAATCCAGTCAGGAATTAACTTTATTTCTCCAAATTGAGCCCATTCAAAAGACGTCCTAAGAGCTATTATTTGTTTATAACCTTTCCCCAGTACCCCACATTAAAAGATCTGTACTATTGCTTTAACTACAAAACAAGATAGAAATTAAAGTTTAAAGTTGTTTGCAAAATGCCTGTAAAAAAAAATAAACTATATAGAGATTTCATAAAGCATAGATCCTTGGATGCTGAGAATAAATATAAGAAA
>JARVJO010000330.1:14393394-14417829 GCA_031762555.1 Cynodonichthys magdalenae
AGCATTTTTTCTGTACACTTTTAGGGGGAGGGGGGGGGGTCTCCAAAAAGTGTATGTTTTGTACACTCATGAAAATGTTGAGAATTGTGAATGACCCCTAAATGGATCGCACCTCATGAGTGTGCCACCATTTCTCAGAAGTTGACATCTCCACGCAGAAAGACATTGCGGGAAGACCTCGAAGGCTGTGTGTGTGTGTAAGTGGGTGGGTGTGGGTTCTCTGCATTTAAGGTTACGTCCGGTCGGAAGTTGAGAAGTGATGCCCAACACTACAGCAGTTAGGAAGTTTGGAAAGTAAAAGAGCCGTTGTCTTCACTCGGCATTTCACCACGTGACAACTCAGATGATGGATAAACAACCTGCATAGAAGAACAACCGCTTCATGTAACTGATCCGGGTCAAAGCTTAGAGCTGGAGGTCAGAGGTCAGCTGGCTATGACACAGACAGAGTAAGGTCGACTGACTGACCTGCGATCGGCCTCTGACATGACGACCCCCCCCCACCCACTAACACCACGGCTGCTATAGCCGCTGAACTTACAGACAAACATGATGTCAGGGTGAGGGGAGGCGAGGAGCAAGGGAGAGGTCAGATAATAACTCATCTAAGATTCATCTGAAGGCACGTTCACTTTTTGCACGCAGATAACGGTACTTTGAAAATCCTTTTCTTTCCAGCAAGACTATGCTCACGGCTCCTGATTTGTAGAACCAACGTGTCCAAAGTGCAAATAACATGAAAGAGTCGGGGTCTTTATTATCAAAGTCTTTGCTTTTGATTGTAGTCTCTAAACTTTCTGCTCAGAGGAGATTTGAGGAGAAGAAAGGTAAAGAAGGGCGGGAAGACAAGAGGAGAGGAGCTTGTTGCATTAGCATTCCACCAGCAGAGAGGCTGTCTGTTTGCCTCTGGCAGCAGCCGAGAGAGGGGGACACTCTCTGCATCCTCACACAGCTCGTCTATCTCTTCGACTGTCACTGTCTATCTCTCCCTCTGTCTGTCTCTGCCTGTCTTTCTCTCCAATGCTCTCCCAGTGTCTGTCTGTTAGACTTCTCCCTCCGCTCTGCTCCTGCCTGTCACGGTTTTTCTCCACTCTGAAATTTTTTTCCTCTGTGGTCTGCTTGTATCTCTCTATTGCTCGGTCTCCAGCTGTCATCTTTCAGTTTATCTTTCTAATTTCTCTCTTGACTTCTGTCGTTTAACCTTTAGCTTGCATTTTGCAATACATATGTCCCTATGCTTGACACTTACAAATGGGGATGTGTGCTGTGGTGACCAGAATCATTAAATTACAAAACTTAGGGTATTATGGGAAAATTATAGAAAATAAGAGGGAGTAATTCCTGGGCACGATTACTCTTTTTGATGCTTTCCTAATTTGCGGAAGCTCAGCGTAGTTTACTTGGCATCTGAAAATACATTTCCTCAAAGGTATTTTTAATCTGAAAATGACTGGAGGGAGAAGTGGTTAGTATTGGAGCTCAGAAGACACGGTTTTCACCAAATTTTTGCTAGTTGTTGCTACCGAGAGCCTGCAGGAATCACGGGCGGGCCGGGGGGTGGGAAGGTGTGCTCTGTGATGAGGAAACTTGGTTCAGAGACCCAGCCCAGGGGAGGAGATATTACCAAAAGGTGGTTCTAGACCCAACCGGTTGTTTTTGCTCTCCTGTCTCGCTGCCTCAGGACAGCACAGGATTTCTCAAACATGTATGAATGTATCAAAGCTAGACTCTGGACATAACATGATATAAAACTCAAAAATGTTGATTTTACATGATATTGCCCCTTTAAAGCGCACAGTATGCTCTATCCAAACTGACAAAATCAGCTCTGTTGTTGCAGTTGCATGACAAAAAAAATTGTCATTTTGTCCGCAGCTATGTATCTTCCACCCCTTCTTATCACAAGGTCCAGGCCAAACTTTTCACCTGCCTCTGCATAAGAACTTACTGTGTGATTGGTCACAAGTTTGTGGAAGTGTTTATGCTATTTGCTTCCAGAATCTGACCGTTACCTAGAAGCAGATATTAATAAAGATAATAAAATGACCAAAACCTCATGGATGAAAGTAGCAAAAGACTATGCTAAACGGTGTGATGTACTGTGACAGATTTGTGGTAAAAAAAATAAATAATTGGAGAGGAGAATTTTTTTTTTCAAAGCCGAGATTCCAGTGGGAAGAAAACTCCCTCAGTAGGAGGGGTTTCATAGCAGCTTTGGGGCTATGACGTGTGTATGAAAACGAAACGCCAAACAACCATGTGACCATGCGTCGATTAATCGACTTTGGATGGAGCCGAAGCTAAACAGTGTTCCATGTGTTGACCCTTTCAGCTCCAAGACAACTTCACATGCTGGTTCAGAGGTACAACAGCAGCAGGTTAACCCCCATCCTCCAGTTTTTAAATAAATCACACTGAGCATGGGTATTCACCATAAAAACCTTCAGTGCACAAGGTAGCAAATCATCCCCACAGTATGATACAACCGCCACCATGTTTTACTGCAGAAAAGGTCATATTTTTGTTGAATATTAAGATCCGGTTCTTTTCTAAAAGCTGCAAGCACTGACATCAGATTACACAACATAAAGTACTTTTTTATGCATGTATTCTTGTTTACCTCTTGTATACATTTTAAGAATGTGTGTATTTTTTAATCATCAATATAATATTAGTTTTTGTTGCGTGGTGTACGAGATCCAGACTTTTGTATCAACTGTTTCAACTCTCCAGAGACTGGGACTGTGATTAGTCGTAGAAAGCAGTGGCTGAATTGTTTACTGCGTAACACTGTTTCGGTGCAGTTCTCTGAACAAAAATACAATTGAATTAATTTTTAAAAAAGGGATGTGTTGCATTTCCAAAGAGTTCAGCTGGGGGTTTTGTTCTGTTCATAAAGCAGTGTTCCAGAGAAATGGCAGCTTATCTGTAAAGCCTTTTGCAAACATTCCTCTAATTCTTTCATGCCTTCCTTCCATCAGTGATGTTCTTCAACAATAGAACCCCATCTTGGTTTAGTGAGCTGTGTGAGGTTTGAGCTAAAACAAGTCGCTTAAGTGGGGCTGAAGCTAGTAAGCTAATGGTTCAAATCTTTTTAAATGCTGTGTAAAGGTAACAAAAGATTAATACCGTAGCTGCCGAGTGTAGCATTTAGTTGGGAAGAAAAAAATTATTGTGACTGGAATGATGAGCTGAAGGCTAAGTGGAACAAAAACCAAAGTGGATTGCTAAAAAAAGCCTGGGGCCAATTAAAGAGATGACTGCAGCTGAAGCTAATGAGAACAGCGAACAGGTGTAGGTGGGTGTGGCAGGACTAAGCAGTGAAAACGTACTGGAACACACAGGGGAACAGAACCAAACACAAGAATCATAAGAACTATCATAATCTAGCAAAAAAACAAAGAAACAACAAATTACAATCATACCCTGACGTAAAATATTGCTTGTTTGTAATGACCCAGAGGTTGAGTTCTAAAATGCAGCCATATACCAAGAAAGGATTAAACAGTTTTTTTATTATAAATGTTTCTGGGAGTGGTCTGGTGCATTACTGATCTCAGACCCGTAAGTTCTAGGCAGGAGAGAGAAAAGTTAGTGGCTGGACAGGAACTTAATACCGTGAGAAGAAAACCGACAGCCACTAACCTCTTTATGGAGGGGAATGCAGACGTGTTGCTGATCCTGCAATGTCTCCTGGTGATGACATCACCGTAACTTTCAGGGAGATGACTGAATCCTTTGCGTTGGGCAGAAATAGGGTCCGTGAGACAGGCAGGGGTCATACACTGGTTAGCAGACGACAGATTAAAAGGAACAAGGACTTAACTCATGGTCCAGGGAAAGATGCATGGGTCGAGATCCAGGAGGTACCAGTGAGAGACGAGACAGGAGACAATAGTCCAGAGATCAAGGCGAAGTCTGAAAGGTGCCGGCAGGGAGTGAGATGAGAGGCGGGGGTCCATGGTCCAAAAAAGTCAAAACAAGGTGAAATGGGACTGTAAAAGTGGTTTGACCCAGGACAAGTAGAAGGTAAATGGTAAATGGACTGTACGTATATAACGCCTTTCTATCCAACCAGGATACTCAAAGAGCTTTACACTACAATCTGTGTCCTCATTTACCCATTCACACAGCCCTCTACTAGATCTCCTACAAAGCTAACATGTACAATCAACTATGGAGACTAATCACATTCATACACTGATGGGACACACATCAGAGGCATCACGGGTGAAGTGTCTTGCTCAAGGACACAACAACTGAGACAGCTGAAACGGGGTATCAAACCGGCAATCTTCCCTAACCACTCAGCCACAGCCACCCCAGGTGGGATGGACTCTCATGGTCTTGGATAACTTGAGACTGATGGCCACCGGGTTCACCACTTTGGAGAAGGGGAATGGGTCGATGAAATGGGGACCAGCTTTTTACAATCTACCTGCAAAGGCAGATCCTTCATAGATAGCCAGACTTTCTGACCTTCCTGGTACTGGGGTGCGGAGATCCTACACCAGTTAGCAGCCCTGGTGTAGCAGATGGAAGATTTGAGTGGCTCCCTTCGGGCTCTTCTCCAAAATCCTCTGGCATCTGAGTGCAGCTTGGAAAGCCAAGGATACCTGGGCAGCTCGGTCCTGTGTGGTGAACACCGGAGGCTGGTATCCATAGACTACATAGAAGGGGGAGAGACCAGTTGTGGTTGACAGAAGTGAATTAATGGCATGTTCCACCAGTGGGTGATGTTCAGCCCATTTGGTCACATCGTCCTGACATAGCATGCACAGACGGGTCTCCAGTTCCTGGTTAGCTCGCTCCATTTGGTCATTAGTCTGGGGGTGAAAACCTGAAGACAGACTTAAAGAAATGTCAAAAACGTTGCAAAATTCCTTCCAGAACTTAGATATGAACTGTGGCCCCCGGTCTGAAACAATGTCCTTAGGAAAACCATGTAGTGTGAGTAATTCTTTAATCATGATCCGACTGAATTCTTTGAATGATGGAAGCTTATCAAGAGGAACAAGTTGAACCATCTTAGAAAATCTGTCTATAATGGTCAAAATGACATACCCCAGACTGTGGCAGACCTGTGACAAAGTCCATGGAAATGTGCGACCAGGGGCATGAAGGAATCGGAAGCGGCCTGAGGAGACCCACAGCTTCTGAATAAATGAAAATGATTTAAAACAGTTGTTTACACTTGAATTAAAAATATTTGACCAAAAGAAAACTGGAGCAGGACTAGAGAGAGATGAATATGATTTAGATTTTTATTTCTGTGACTGCGACCCACAGGAGACACGACATTAACATTATGTCATGTCTCCCCCTCATCTCTCGGCTTTAGCAGGTCAGCTGACGCTGGTAAAAATGACAGATTTTCTTTTCTTGATCTCTAAGAGCAGGACTTCAGTCTCCGGACTCGTTAGGTTCTTATTTTTACTTGTCGCTGTCCTTTTTATAAACGAACACTTCCCTATATGTGGGGCTGGAAACGTAGCCTTATTTGGTGTTTTTGGGGAGGTATTTATGTCAATCTCCTTCCCCCGTGCACGAGCATTTACACACTTTTCCTGAAGATAGAAGCGTTTGTTGAATCTGACATGGCATGTTCGTAAGAACTGTTCGTACAAACAAAAGTAAGAGAAATTTAGAATAAGAATATGAAAATGTTCTTGCATGAGGCCCATTCATATCTTTTTGACAGAACTGCACATCTAAACAATCCCTTTAACTTTAAAAACAAAAAGGAAAATGCTCTACCAAATTCACATTTTAAGCTCAGTTTCTTTGTGATTTCTTCAACAAAAATTCACAGAAAACAAAATTTTACTCTATTTCAATAAGTTAATGGACTTCTCAGTGAGTCGCACAAATGAACTCTAAATATTGACAGTGCTTAGAGTTAGAATTAAGAGCTTCCAAGACCATCCTGTGAATGCAAATACACAAAAGGCAAGCTACTAAATTTTATTTTCAATTATTCATTGAATGTATTAAAGGTTGCATTTTTCCATCCATTATTAATCAGAACTCATGCTGTAAATGAACACAGGAATGAAAATGGACGAGCAAAGCCAAGCGAAACATTAAACTTCATCCGGTTTCAGACGGGATGAAAAAGAGACTCGTTCACTGCTTTATCTGTCCTGAAAGGTGACAGCTCGAGAACAAATGTACTGTGTCCATAAGTAGTGATTGCAGTGATTACATTGTTTTGGTTCTGTTCTTTAAATTGGATTTTAAACAAGGTTCAAGTGCCGACCTTCAGCTCGTAGCTTTCAAGGGTGTTTGTAATCGTATCAGATGAACAGTCGAAAGGGTTTTTATACAAACCAAACAGCAAAAAGAAAACCTAATGTTTTGTTCAGCCAATCATGACTTCATTAACTAAAGAGGATATATTAAACAGAAAGCAATCAGCTGAAATGGGTACCAAAACGTAACCAATCCCTTGTTTCCTACTCTGATAGCACCTTTAAAGTGCTTTATATGGTTTAAATCTTCCTTTTGAGAATGTGACTCTTTGGCTGTAAACGTGGTTGAGATTTCCACAATTATACATCCAGGGCAGGAACCTGAATATCAACCCAAACAAAGTGCAAAATCTCAAACATTAAAAGAACGGTTTTAAAAACACCTTCAATCTTTGTTGAAATTGTATTAAAATGCTTGCTAATGAAAGTATTTTTATTCTAATTTTCTGATAACTACGGATATACAAATAAAACCATTAGTCTTACCATAAAATTATCAGGTTTTTACAAAGAGTCGACGTGAGCAAGACTGCAGACAGAACGAGACCAGAGACTGAGTAATCAATGTAACAGTGTTTATTTACAGGAGTGCAAAAACTGGGACCTGGAACAGAGGGTTGGATAGTGGTGAGTCTTTGATTGTTTTCCGTAGGCAGATAATGAGAATGAAATAATGAATTGTTTTTCCTTACAGGTTCGTGAGAGGCAATCTGCATGGGAGTGAGGTCCAGAGTCCACAAGGTGAGTATTTACAGGTGAGATATTTACAACAGGTTGGAGGCAGATTGGCAGCACTTGGATCAGGTGAGTGGCTCAACAGATTTCCACAGGCAGGTAGCAAAGAACGGGAACAGATCACCGGTTTGCTCACAGGTAAAATCCCCAAGGCTCTGAAAACAGGTAAGTACAAGGTACACGATAATAAAGCCTAGACACATGAGGTCACTAGGCAGCTGAGACCATTACCCCACAAGTTGTGATGCTTCAGCAAAGATCTGTTCCACCAAACAGCCTTATAAAGCCTGGGAGCTGAAGAGTCTTAATCAGGAGCAGGTGAGAGTGATCAGCGCTGCAGCCAATGGCAATGGTGGTAAGAGGTCAAACCAAAATGCCTCAAAAATGTTCACAAATGGCTGGTCTGATCCTGCATTTTAACAGAACTAATCTCAAATATTTCGTAATGGTTTCTTTAAATTACTTTATTAGTCAGTTTTGCCTAGCGTCTTTATTTTCCGATAAGTTCATGTTTAACTGTAAATGCAAAGATTGGTGGCAGAAGGTAGAAGTGGCTCCTTTGATAGAGCCTGGGTCTAACCTCGTAATGTGATCTTGACAAAGGTACGAATAAGGGTTTATAAAATAGCATTCAGTTTAAGGGCTGTGAAATGATTGAAAGTAAAGTGGCATCGTTTCACTTTGCTGCCCATAGATCAACAGTTTAGTTATAATTAAACTGTATTTCCTCAAAAAAGTATCTGCAGCTGGCAATATACTAATTGTTCACAACCTTCTTGCATACCTTCAGTTTCAAAAGAGCTGAACCGCTTGTTAAAAGTTACAAACAAAATCTTTTGATACTCCCATCCTAAGAAGGGACGTATTTTTGTTATGGTTCTTTCTTTCTATCCATCTATCTATGGACAATTTCTTGTCCAAGCTCTAAACAGATAACACTTTAACATAAAAATGTCCAACTGTATAGCTGGACACTTTATGGGGTCAAGGATAATCTCTATTAATTTAAAGGTCACAGAGTCAAAGGTCAAAGTCACAGATATTTATATTTTTATGTAATTTTTAAAACCTTGCCTGTGTTACAGCTAGACTTCCCAGCAACAGAGAAATGTCCAACCACTTAGTCCATAGATTGTGCCTGTCCATTTGTCCATCCATATGACAGGAAACAATATGTCACCCAGGTCCATGGTCCATGGTTTGGCTAGTAGACATTAGGTACGTTCTTCACATGACAACTGATTGCTTTTCGATTTACTTCATTGTGGAACTCATGCTTTGGATTTTGATCTTGGACCACTACTGAACTCGTTTTTTTTTATGGTAAAATGATCACAGCTTGTTGGGAACTCAGCTGTAGGGCAAAATGCACTCTGCACAAATACTTTAAGAATAGACATGGAAAATTATAGTAAACACAAGTAGTCGACTTAACTATGCTTTTGTGCGTAAAGAACATTTTCAATTAACATCCCCGTGCTTCTGTCTCCCAGTACAACTGAATGTTTGGAGATATTGTTTTTGTCACACTGGTTGGATAATAGAAATATAAACACTTAAATTAAAGCTGAAAGCAGCTTTAATCAGATCGGAATTGTTTCATTTAAAATCCACTTTGTTACACTAGTTAAGTTTAGAGTAATGTAAGCAGGTGCATTATATTAAAAGCAGAGGATAATAAAAAAAAATACCATTCCAAAACAATGTGCTTAAAGTATGCATGTGCATGGATTCAAACTGAATAAAAAACAAAAATGGGTATTTTTTCCCCCCTTCTCCATCTCCTCTGTCATGAAAGAAGTCAAACGTTTCAAAAAGTCAAACTTTTGTCAGCGTTTTCCAGCAGAGCAGTTGCCTCTTGACGATCCTCTGAAAGCTGAAAACACCCGCTTTGCTCTCAGCCACACACTGAAACAAAGCAGGTAAAAACATTCTGACACAAAGGCAAAAGCCCACCCCCATAACAATTTCTAACAGCGAAATCGCCTGTATTGGTATGATGAGTAATGACTTTATTGCTCCGATGGTTACTCAGCTTTGCCAAATGTAATTAGATCGTGAGAGGGTTAGCCTCCAAGTAGCTGTAAAACATATGCGGTCTGGAAGCTGAGCTAAAAGTAAAGCGTTCTGATGCAACTCCGGAGAGAAAAACGCAGTCAAACAAATTAATAGTCCATTAAATAAAAGCGGAGCTCTGCCAGCTAATAGTGCCTTAAAAGCATATTAGCATTAAAACAGCATAGACGTCCATTTGTCTCAAAGGAATGTGTTTTCTCAGTGGGTGAGTTAGCAGCTTTGTGTTGCTTTCTTTACATACATCTCTTTATCCCTACCAGCTCTATGAGCGATGGTCTGGCCTGACCTGGACAAGATTTGTCGTCATCGTCTCTCCACCCCCCCCACCCCCCACACACACACACATAAATCCCCACCCCGTTTTCAACATTGTCACTAAAACTCATCCTTCTCATTTAAAAGCTACTGTATCTCCCTTGTCTCAATTAATTTCACTTTCTCCCTCTGTTTGCCCTTCTGCTTTTCCTCTCCTTGCATCCATGCATCCGTCTTGTTCCTGCCCTCCTCCATCCCCACTACCACCTCCTCCTACTTTCCCCCAGGCCCAGCCGCTGCTCCGGTATTCCCAAAGTCATCTGCAATCAGACATCTTCAGTGGATTAATTACACTGTCCTCACACGGCTTGATTGAGCATCTAACATCCACACCCCACCTCCTCAGACCCACCGGTGCTCCCTGCCTCACCTCCACTCACTCGCAGGAGACTTTTAAATGCTTTCCTCTCCTTTTGTGCTTTTTATCCCCCCCGCTCTTTAAAAACACTGCTGCGGTCGTCACCTGCCTCCCAACATCAATTATCAGCACCTTAACTGAGAGCTTTCTGCAGAGTATGGGGTTTAAAGTAATGATTTGGTGAGGAACAGTTCAGATCTTCTGAAGTGTGATTCTGTGAAAAGGTCATGAACAATTAATATCTTACCTGTTGTAGACAGCTCTTTTATGTGATAATGGTTTGGAAAGGGAGAGTTTGACAGCTAGCCTGAATAGAGTACATATCAACACTTGTTTTCTCTAAAAATGTTACTTAGGGCAGAACTATGGCTTAGTTAAAATTATTTAAGAAGGTCCTCGGTTCAATCCATGATTTGGATTTGGGGTCTTTCTTTTCAGATTTTGTATGTGCATTGATTTTCTCTGGGTAATCTGGTTTTCTCCTACAGTTCAAAAACACGTTAAGCTGCCTTCAGTAAATACTTTTTGAAAGTTTCACTGAAACATGTGTGACCCATCGCACCAAACAGAGGATAAAGTCAAATTTGGTGAAAATGGCCTGAGCACATTTTCAGATTAAAGCTTTCTAAGCAATATTTGGAAAACTGGATCATCCCAATATCATGAGCGTGTAAGATAAACAGAATTTACTCTTATTTTATTTACATTTTATCTATTTGAATCATTTACTTTAAACAGTACGAGAATCAACAAGTCTCTATTTTGTTTTAGTGTTCGTTTCTAGAACTTACTTCCTTGTTTACTACGACATCATATCAGGAGGGTGACCAGGTTTTCTCCAAACGGTGATTTGGGGCCACATTTGTCCAGTAGTTCATAGAAAATTATTTATGTGTGCACACACAAACATTATGGCCTGCCACCGCGAAAAAGGCGAGTGATAATACAGAAGGCTTCCAGCTGCCTGCACAGCAAAGCTACTTGTAGAATAAAATAAAGACATGCACAAAATCAAAGCTTAAAGATAAATAGGTGAAGATGTTTAGCCACACGGTACGATTCATTAAATGCTCCACAGATCATTAATATCTGAGCTTCAGTCAGTGGATCATCCATTAGCTTTCACAACAAAGATCAGAGGGAAAATTTTAAACTTCTCCAGAGGATGGCCAATCATTACTTATTTTCAGCAAATATGCACGCGCACACACACACACACACATGCACACAGTCTCTTCTTCCTCTCTGTCCTCCAACAACCACTTCACATCAATCACAGATCCCAGACCATAACCCCAAAAGCAGAGCGCTGCTTCGAGTCATTCTAAAAGTCATGATGGATGACAACTTCCCAAAGCAATCCCTCTGCGTGCCAGCATCATTTAACTAAAGGCATCAACCTGCCCCGGCCAATACAGCACAGCTCCCCTGCTTCTCCCGACTCCCCCTTTCTGAACGAGACATATGAAGACCTTCCTTTCACCAAATTTCTGATCATGAGCCTGAATCCCCCAACAACCCCAACCGCCCACCATACGTCCCTACGGTTCAGCAGTGAAAGAAAAGATGCGACTGCGAGGAGGATACGTTGACCTCGGGTGCTGCTGCTTTGGAGCGGTGTACCCCCGGAGCGCGAGATGACAACACATTTAGTCCGATCTCACCCGCAGCTCTCTGACAGGCTGAAACAAAAGAAAGGCCTCAGAGGAGTTAAAAAAAAAATAATTGAATGAATGTCAATTAATTTCACAGGACAGAGTTGAATTTATTAGAATATAAAGCAATCGCTCTTGAAAACAGAAGGGGGAATTGATGTCTGAGGCCTTCAAACAGTGAGAACAGGAAGACAGAAGAACGACACGGAGTGATAGAAAGATGGATGGCGCGGCGTGCACGAGGGTGTGTGTTTTTAAAACGGCGTGCCGGCTCGCGTGTTGATTCGTGTTGCACGCTTGGCTGGCGGGGTGTGTGTAAAGTAATTAACATGATAGCCTGTTCCCTGCAGCGAGGTCGTTTGGCAGACTCCAACAGGCACCTGAGCTGCGTCTCAGACACGGTGAATGCTAACACGCAAACACACAAACACACGCAACGTACAGGAATCAGCAAAAGTGACATGGTACGTGTACATCTGCCAACAACATGCTGCATGATAGCTGACAAAACTGTTTATTGGGGTAAACTGACATTTATTAATTCAACCTGACAATCACACATGAACTGTGTAAATGATATGTTTAAGAAACAGTGCAGAAAAAAGAAGACAAGTAGCTTTCTGTGGTGCTACTATAACTGTTTTAAATGTTCAAAGGTTAAGGCTGTGGTTCTCAATTCCGGTCCTCGTGACCCACTACCGTGAATGTTTTAGTTGTTTCCCTGCTCTTCAGCATGTCTTTAAGTCCTGCAGAAGCCTGCCAATCACTCGTTCATTTAAATCAGGTGTGCCAAAGCAGGGAAATAACAAAAACATGCAGGGTAGTGGGTCACAAGGACCGGAATTGAGAACCACTGGGTTAAGGTTAAAATTTTTGAAAATGGGGTTCTGGTAAAAAATTATGAACAGTAAAATCTCACCTGTTGTAAACCTCTGGTTTGAGAAAATGAATCTAATGTTTGACTCGAGCAAGTTCCAGGGAGACCGAAAGGTAAGGGGTCAGTTGGCGAAACATCAGCCCAGTTGTGAATTAAGACAATTGGAGAAAAGAGTAAATAGGAGCGCTGCTGTTGTATCTATTTTTATTATCACAATTATACTTAGCACAAAAAGTAAGTAAATTTGTGTTTGGTAGATTATTTCTTTGTAGCAACAATGCTTTGTCGTAATAAATCTTATACCGGGAACCTAATTGGCAGCACCTCGGGGTACCAGAAGCTCAAAACAAGTGCCAATAGCAGCAAAATAAGCTGTTTAGCAGAGAAGATTTGGCAATTTTTTCATCTGCAACCCACATACTCTCTGACGGCAGCTCTACTGTTCATCCCACAAATGCATGTTCCTTACAAATGTTGCACCATTTAAAAGAGAAATTAATTAATTAATTATAGGCTTTCCAATGGT
Source organism: Cynodonichthys magdalenae (assembly GCA_031762555.1). NCBI lineage: Eukaryota > Metazoa > Chordata > Actinopteri > Cyprinodontiformes > Rivulidae > Cynodonichthys > Cynodonichthys magdalenae. Next base: position 14,406,188 of record JARVJO010000330.1, read on the forward strand.
ATAAGATTTATTGCCAAGAAGCATTGTTACAACAAATAAATAATCTACCAATGACAAATGTCCTTACTTTTTGTGCTATGTTTAGTTGTGATAAGTACTAATTCTAGAAATAATGACATGTGCTGGCAGAATGAGTTGGAATAACCACAGGCTGCAGGCCAAAACGAATAGATTTTTTTTACGTAAAAGCAGTCTGTTGTGTTCTGTTTTTACATTTCAGTTCATCTCCGTGGTCACAAGTTCTAAAACTGTTTTTAACACCTTTCACTAAGCCTTAATTAAAAAAATTAGGATGTTTCAGTATATCAATATTTTCTTACACCCCTATGTCCATAAACCAGATGTAAAAGAATAGAGTTGATTTATTCAGACAATATTGAAATATGAAGACAGCAATAGAACGTGAGGTTTTCTAGAAATGCTCTGAATCTTTTGGTAATAGACAAAAAAGGTATCATTTTATGTCAGTAGAAGTTTTATTTCAGTGAAAATGACAAAAAAGCAAGAATTTGGGTCTTGATTTTTGCTTCTCCACCAAACTTATTTTACAATGGAAACATCTAAAACCCACACAAAACATGTAAACCTTTTTTGGAGTATGGTCTGCACATAGGTTTAGGTTTCGCTAAGTAAAAAGATGACGAACACACAGCAACAAACAAGATATCCTTTTTTCGTCGAGGTAATGAGACCACTGGTGACCGACACAATGCTGACAATATCCCTCTTTTCCTCCCCAACAATCCATTGTTTGCCTCCTCTTCATCCCTCATAACCCCCGGACCTTTACTCTGGTTCCTTAATCCTAAAACTGGACCCCCCAAACACCCCCTCTTTCAGCCCCACACAGCCCTCATTTGCCGAAGGATTAGAGCAAGGGGCACCAAGGTCAAAGTTTGGCCACCACCAGGGACCCTGGAAAAGAAGAAACGCTCACAATCACACACCTATTAACATTGTGTGAACGTATGACACTGCTTTGGTGTGCCCAGTCTAAGCAGCGGAGCGGCATTACGCATTCACACACTGTAGGTGTGTAGACAGGACCCTAACGCCTCATACCCCCCTAAGACACCTACAGAAACAGAAACACTCATTTGCATGAGCAGAACTAAATAAATTGACCTTATCTTTAATTACACAAAAACATAAGCATGCCGCTGAAAAAAATAAAGAAATAAAAAACAGAGTCAATTTCAAGGGAAAGTTGATGAAAACACAAAGCACACCGGCGAACGATGTAAGAAGGGAAGACAAGAAGAGAAAGTTAGCAGAAGAAAAGTGATTGTCAGGGAGAGAAGAAACATCACTCTGAAAACTTCTAAAGAAGGCCCTGCTCTGGGTTTTAAATGCTCTCCTCCCTCCCTCTCTCTCGTTCTCTCTCCACTTTCCTCTCATCCCTTTCATGAATTAAAAGCACGGCCGGTCTGTGGGGGGAAGCATAGTTAATTCTGATCAGATCTCCTCCGCCCCCCTCTCTGTCTCTCACCCTCCTCCGCCGCCTCCTCCTCCCTGGGCGATGGTTGCCGTGCAGTCTGACAGACGGAGATGGGATCTGACAGTAAACAGGCGTGCGGATGCCCAGCGCGTGATTGACACGTAGGCAGGTCGGAGGGGGCCCGCCCCCCTCCTAATCCTGCCCTGTCAGCTCTAATTGGGGAGGTGGGGCTCCGTGTCACCAAGGTGACTGATTGACAGGACCCCAGCTTTGCATAGATATGAGGGAAAGGTGGGGAGGTTCACGCATGGCATAACACCGTTAACACTACTATACTGCTAATAGAGATGTGTGTGCTCATATGTGTGTGTGTGTGTGTGTGTGTGTGCTCATATGTGTGTGTGTGTGTATCGGTGAGACCGCAGTGTGCTTGCGTACACTCGCAAACATCCAGTTGCAGGTGAACAAACCCAAGAACATGGCTGAGCACGCAAATAAACCCACAACAATAAGGGAAAACAAAATTGACATGCATGCAAGGCGTCTTTAACGCCGAGCGCATCTACAAACAGTCACAGGCAATCACTTGACACGCAGTGATGAAGAGCAGGGGTGGTAAACGCTACAAGCGCTGAGATTTGGGACGCATAACAGAGCGGTTCAAAGGTCCTCACAGGGATTAGAAACTTTTAACAAGTGTAAGGATACATACTGTACCTGTGCAGGTGTGGATGTTTGCGCGACTGAGGTTCCTTGAACACACCTCAGAGGACGTCTTTGTGGGGAGGTTGGGAGGGGAAGGGGGGCAGCTTTTTGAGCATATATTTGCCTCAGGTGGTGGAGTTTGAGTATCTGGGCATTTTGCTCATGAGCAGGATTGAGCAGGAAGAGTGCAGTGCAACATCATCCGGGGGTAGAAGGTAGAGTTATTTTAGTGTAGAGCTGCTGCTCCTCTGCATCGAAAGCCATCATTTGAGGCAGATCGGACATCTGATTCAAGGATGCCTCCCGGATGGCTCCATTTGAAGATGTTCTGGGCATGTCCCATTGGGACGAGACTCCTGGGCAGACGCAGAACTCGCTAGAGGGATTATAAATCCTCTCTGGCCTGGGAAAGCCAGGAGGAGCTGGAGAGTATAGCTGATGAGGAAAGAGGGATTTCTGGGTTTCTCTCCTGGACTTGTTGCCTCCATGACTCCAGCTGTGGAAGATGGACATATTTGTAGTTCTAATTATTATTATTATTATTATTGTTTTTCTGTTTGTGTGGTCCATATCTCATAAACTTGACTGTCAAGCAGTGCTGGTTATTAAAACAGTTAACAACAATATCAATTTGAAACAAAAAAGTGTACACCTTACTAGCCAACCTGGTCACCTATTCATGTGTATATAACCAGCTCTGGAAAAAATTCAAAGACTATTTTAAAATGATCACTTTCCTTTTTATTTTACACTTTATAGGGATATGTTTGAATAAAATGAACATTGTTTTTCTATTCTATTGACATCATGTCTCCGAAATTCTAAGCAAAAATTTAGTATTTATTTGCAGAAAATGAGAAATGGTCAAAATGACAACAATGATGCCATGCTTTCAGACCACAAATAATGCACAGAAAACAAGTTCATATTCATTTAAAAACAACAATACTAATGTTTTAACTCAGGAAGAGTTCAGAAATCAATATATTGTGGAAAGCTTTCCACCACATACAAGGAAACTGTGCAGTGGTCTCTTAATTTTTTTCCAGAGCTGTATATCATCATAATTGTTACACATAATGAAATACTTATTAAAACAGGCTTAATACAACTAAACCTATGTCCACGTTTACTAAACAGAACTTCATTAGTTATTTATGTTGCATACATGTAATTGTGGTTTTACCCATCTAATTTCTTCTTATGAAGGAAATGTTTAATGAGTTAACCTGTTTGCTGTATTTGCAATGAAAAAGACAAGAGTCAAATGAAAACAGCAGGGACCATTACATTTCTGTAGATAACTAGATCTAAGAGCTAGATTTAATATTTTAATTTGATATAATTTCTGCTACATTTAAAATATTCTCTTAGGAGCCAGATAAAATGTCAATAAGGTCCAGACTTGGTCTGCAGGCCTTTTGTTTGACAGATGTACTTCAGCCCATATGAACAAAACTGGGTTTAGAATTAAAAATGTAAAACAAAAAGAGCCTGCTGAATAAATTACATTTTTAAAAACTTCCCTGAGAACTGTAAAGTGGAGTTTTCAACAGGACTAGTTTTCATCACAACTCAGGCAGCTGAACAGCAGCTGATGTCAAAATGTTAAAAAGCTGTTAATTGCAAACCGCGTTCAGCTTGAGTTTCTGCTGTTCTGCTACAGAGAAGTCATTTCCTAACTTTTTTTTTAACTGTACCTCTATATTTTCGAGTTTTCCATCCTCACCTTGTCTTTTCCTCATTTGCTGGACTTCTAGAGAGCTTGGTTGTTTACATTCACGTATTTTTGCCTCACGACCAGAGCAGCGAGGGTTGGGGGACTCATGCAGGCAATGTGGTGCCTACTTCCGGTTTATCGAACCACAACAAGGGCGTCAAACTCATTTACATAAGGGGGCCAAAATTCTGAACTTGGTTCAAACCAAAGACCCATTTCTGTCAATATTTACTAAACAAATGTTTTAAAAAAGAAATTATTCTTATTTGAAATACAAATGACTTTTTCCAAATTATGGTATATGTAGCATTTAGAACATACATAACAAATAAAGAATAAATATTATAAATAGAAATCGATAGAAATACATAACGTTAGCCTCCATTTCTTACACATTACTCTCTACCAACAGCTTTATCGTTATTGTTATTATCATTAATTTTTATTTATTATTCAATTATTTTTCATTTTATCACAATCCATCAAATAAGATAAAACCTTATTTGAAAACATTCACTAAAATGATTGGATTTTAAAATAACAAAAAAATACAGTAAAATATATTGAAAGTCGATTCTCTGTTGCTTTATCTATCCACAGCAAAATCAAAGATTATTGAAAAATTCAAACCTCATTTTTTGGTTTGAAAGTTGACCGGCTGTCATGTGAAACATGCACTAAACACGATTACAAACAGAGAAATCATAAAACTAGTTCACATTTCACAAGTATTACTTTTAGGGCTGGATAAAATGTTAATCAAGACCAAAATCGACCTGCAGACTTCAAGTTTGACATGGGAACTACAAACAGTGTTCAAATATATCTGTTCCAGCTGTAACCTGCAGTCATTCCAACAACAACAACAACGGCCTAACAGGTTGAGGACATTATGCTGTAATAACATAAAATACCAATAAAACAAACTTATATATATATATGTTTGTAAATAACAGTCAATATTAATGCAGGATAACCCATTTGTGAATGTGGTGCCCAATTTTAAGCATGTGCATCATTAACTGTAAAAAGGTCAGGGCTATGGTGGCTCTGTTGTCAAGTGGTGTCCCTTGGACCACATCTGGTCCTTGAGCTTCTTTAATCTGGCCCACAAAAGTGTTAATTTAAAACAACATCTTTGACAACTCAATACCAGTTGTATTCCAGTTTAAAAAGGTTAAGGACAATGGTGGGTTGGACCTGGTTCACACCTTGCTGCGTCTGGGTTACCTTAGCAGAGAGGAATACAGGACAAATACAGGATTTCATGGCCTCAATGAGAAACAACGCTGAGCTTTTTGGGCTCAAACACTTTTCCGATGGAAGAGACCGTGGACATCTCTTCCATGGTCAGATGTGTCCCCTTTAAGTTTGGTTTGGGAAAATAGACACCAACGTGTCAAAGATGAGAACAACAATCTGGCTTCCCAGACTGTTCGCCAGAAGTGAAAGTGTCGTGAGCGAACACCTGTGGTGTTGTGAGCTGGCTTCAGTGGGGACTTACTTCTGTGGACGTTTAAGCAGGACCGTTTTCAGATCTTATTCTGCAAAACTTACAACAGCAGGACTCTATAAACACACACAGAACTAGGCAGTCTGCTGTCTGTATGGGTTTCCTGTTTAAAATGTATGAGGCTTCATAAAAAATGTTTTCAAAAAAAGGAGAATAAGACAACAACCAAGAAAAGAAAAAGGGTAAAGATTCCTCTCACGTAACTGCATAATTAAAAAGTATGATGATGGAGCAAAATTATAAAATCTTCTAAATGTGAAGCTAGCTTTTTCTGTTTACATTTTTAACCAGATTTGGTCATTAAAGAAACAACAATTAATTTTCTCTGTGTTTACATGTTCAGGCAAACAAAATATATGTATTTTCAAGATTTTACAATGACTTATGATACATTTATATTTCAAGCTCTCCAAACAGGAAGCTCACACTGACTGCGACAGTAATCCTGACCAAAATCATCATTCAGTCAATCTGAGAAAATACCCTATTATTAGCTAAGACTGTTTTCTACATCCAGCACATCATCATAATTATTTTTTAAATTCTTTCTGTGCAACAATATTGAACAGCAAACAAAGAAGCAAAGGCAGGTGTTCATCAAAAGCCATTTGACAGCATCCACAGGGAAGGCATGGTGCATCCTGAGAGTGTGCAGAGAAGTGACAGAAACGACTTTGATCATCAAGAGCTTTTGAGTGAACTTCATGTGCCGCCTTGGGAACGGTGACATTCGCTTTGCCGAGAGCGCAAGGTTGAGACAGGACTGTATGATGTCCACTGGACATTTTGACACCAACTGGGTTATTCTGTAACAAATCACGGAGCATCAGATGTTTTTTTTTCCTTTTTTTTTCTTCATAACACCAGAATGTTTTGATGTTTTTCTTCTGACCTTGCTGTGTTGTCACTTCCTCCCTGACACAAGCTCTGGAAACAGAAAATCAGCCTATAACTACTCAGAAAGAAGGAGCCAGAATCAACTGGACCAAAACTGAGGTTATGACCCATAATGTCAAACATCCAGCACCATTTACAGTGAAGAAAGAGGAATTACCACCTTTACACTGCCTGGATACATATACTCTGTCTGAAGTGTGTGGTCAGACTACAGAAAAACAAGCTCAGCAGAGCAAAGATTGTATTCTACAACATAAACAGTCTCCAACTGAGTCTGTCCATTTGCAAGCCCTTCACAATAAAAGCCTCAGTCCAACAGCCTCTCTGAACCAAAGCTTCTTTTAGGTGTCAGCATGGAGACGTCATTAGCAGCAACAATTGTTTAGTTACAAAGATGGTCCTAGACTGAACATTAGGAAGAAAGTACAATAAAATAACACTGAGCAGTTTGTTTCACAATTAAAGATTATCTATTATTTTGTAATATAATGTAGTTGTATTTGAAATTAACTTAGCGGGCCACATATGGCCCCCGGGTCACCAGGTGAACAGCCCTGACATAATGAATAATATTGTATTTATCATTATTTTAAACGAGGCAGCTTTTATCTCACATTGTCTACCGATTTGTTGCAATGGGAAGTCACACTTTCAAAATCATCCACGGTCTCCATATTTAACTGACGAACACATCTCCATCCCCTCCCTTCATATCTTTATACCCTTTGCATGCCTCACCGCCATGGGGAGCAAGCCAGGCTCTCAGCTCTGGATCTCACAACTCTCCAAATTCCAAAACACCTCCTCTCTCACTATTCAAAACTGGTCTGAAAACCTTGTCTCTGTAGATCAGCCCATCCTTCCTAACTTAACTTGGTGTACTTTCCATTTTAAATTGTGATTTTTGTTCTTTTCTCTCTATGCATTTTTGCACTGTTTTTTCTCCGGTGTACGTTGGGTATTTTTTGCCATAAGTCAGGGGTGTCAAACTCATTTTCACCAAGAGCCTCATGAGCATTATGGTTGTAAATAATTTTGATGTTTTATGTTTAACTTCGACTAAACATGGAACGTCACAGTCCTTGTCTTGTTGCTATATAAGCACAAGCTAACAAACAATACCTGAACCCTATGTGGTTTTTCATGCATAGGATTTTCCTCTGATAAACACTGAAAAGTACTATGTGTACGACTGAAATGGGAAATAAATAATACAGAAATACTATTAAAAGTGAGTTTTACTCACTGTTGAGTTAAAGTAAGTAGCTGCCATCTTGAGTTTGGAACATCCCCACCTTCCAATAAGGAATTTCTACTTGAGGGTCGTTCCAGTCTAAATTAACAACTAGTAAGTGGGTAGTAACCACTTCCCAGCACAACTGGGCAGATGCATTCACACTGGACAGCACATTCTTGCTTTTAACATTTTCATTTTATTGTTTCAGTCTTTATCCAATCTTAGTCTCCGAATATATTTTCCATGCAATGTTTTAGTTGTTTGGAGTGTAGAAACCCCTAACCGTTTGATATAGAGATAAGTTATAGTCAGTGCAACTGCTTTAAGCATCAGAATCTGGGCTAATAATAAAGTGTCACCTGTCAGATGATATTTATTTTTAGTGTTTATTTAGTGATAGTGTGTGTGACTGAATGCATGAATGCACGTGTGTGTCTGTTTTGATTGACAGCTGCCACTGACCTGTGCCAGTCAGAGTGCCATGCTGCAGGGCGGCAGGGTCGATCGCTACGGAGATGACCTCTGCCCTCATCTGCATCCTGCCTTCATTAGCAGAGCCAGGTGAGGAGAATAACAACCCAATAAATTAATAAAGAGAAAGGAGGGAGGGCAGAGGGAAAAAAATGGGAAGGAGGGAGGGAAGGAATGGTGAGGGATAGAGGGAGGTAGAAGGAAAGGGCAGAGAGGGGAAAGTATGAGAAGAAAGAGCGATATGCTGAAGTATGGAGGACAGGAAATGGCAAAGCTGCAGAAATAGATGCAGTCTGTGTGGAAAAACTGTTTTACTCATAAACAGGCAGAAGAGCTATAGAGCTCATTTATTCTCATTTTTTTAAAATGCAGATTAAAAATGCATCGAAAATATATTGTGCTGCTGCACCAACTCACTATTCAGTCTATAATTTATTTTTCCACAGAAGGACTGAGAACAAATTCTGCCAAATAAATCTTTTGGTCTGTTTTACAAATGGGGCTTCAGTTTGATCTAAAATAAATAAATATGTAAAATTGTGGATACAATTCCATCTGTAGCTGTAAATGTTGGACAGAGATTGTATAACAGGTCCTTAAGCTGCATGTGGACCAGCCCAAATGGTCGACCCGCCTTTCTTGGCATGAATTTAAGATAACGACGGCAGAAATTAGGGGTCTGTGTCCTGCTAGTAAAATATCTTATGAACCACTTGAAAGATTATAATGAACTCAAAGTATTTACTGGATGTCAAACTAATTCAAGATGGCCATCATGAACCACGAAAATACAAAAAATAAGTAAATTTTACAGACATGGAGCAAAATTTTAGTGTGGTAGTAGCTGAGACTGATCCTTAACTTGTACTCAGAAGCTAATTTTTTAAAATGGTAAAAAGTAGAAGTCATTACTCCTATTTGATTTTGTCATGTTTTCATTCTGGCTTGTTATTGTTACAAATTAAATAAAAACATGTTCAGATTAATTGTGCCTCCCAGAAAGAGTGAATTTAACTGATTGGGTGGGAATTATAAATATATATAATTCTGACAGCCTTTTGGGGAGATCATTTCAATAAATGTCATTTTGGACATTCTGACCTCTCTCTTTTACTCAATTACTTTTATTTTTAATACTTAAGTACGTTTTATATAGAAGTTTACTTTTGAGACTTCCAGTCCAGTAAATGTCAGATGACTCAAGTAACATTTTTAGAGACTTTAACGTTTACCAAAGTAATTTTATGGTAAGATACTTGTACTTTTACTCAAGTATCACTTTGAAGTACTTTAAACAAAACTAGTTCAGTAGCCAATTAGGTGTTCTGTTGGTCTTGTTGTGACCATCTTGAATTCATCCATTGGTTTATGAGACATTTTGCTAACAGGTGCACAAAAACTTTATTATCCATCTTCAAAACTTGGTGGCCACGGATATAAATATTATTATAATAATAATATTTTCTTAGTCAAAACTTTACAGGACATGTTTGCTCAGGATAGCCAGGTGATGTTCCCACCCGGCCTCATGGGCTCTGTGTCTGAGCGGCTCAGGATCGGGGACCGAGAGCATCGAGGAGCTGCGGCCTGCTGCACTGGGGGAGGGAAGAAAAAAAAACTCAGGACGATCGATGAAGAGGATTAGGACCGGCTTTGGGGGCTCAGAGGCCTGGATCTGAGCAACGTTCTCAGTGGGGGCCCCTGGGAGAGTTGGAGAGGAAAGTGAAGAGGAGCGCAGCAGAGAGAGCTGTATAACCTGGAACTGTCAAGAGGCTGAAAGACTGTTGTCCAGGATGGGAATAGAGGAGCAGTCAGGGTCCCAGAGTGCATTTACAAAAACACCCACCAACTTGGAGTAGATGGACAGAAACACAACAACAGACATGAGCAAAGTTGCTCGTTTCAGTCTTTTCTTTTTCCACCAGATCAAATTGTAAGTCATCTTCTAAGTTGATGAGTACCATGTACAACAGAAATACCCACCCCCACTTCGAACCCCTCATCCTCTTCTTCTGTCTGGGTGTCAGCCACTGATGCTCATGATTGGTCAGCCCATTCGCCAGCTCGCTGTACTCCCCCGAGAACAGATCCACGATTCATTTTGCAAGGAGCAAAATAATAATAATAAAAAAAAAACAGAGAAGAGAAGCGCATATGAGAGAAGAAACAGCCAAAACCACTGGGAAATTATACGGTGGAGCAGCGTGGTGGATCTCGAATTAAACGGCATAATTAATCAACCAAAGAAAAAACAAGCACGTTGCTCATACATTTATTATTTGCATTTTCTTTTTTTTTCCACTTCAGGAGATGTAATCAGTAGGAAGACACGGAGGCTCCTGTTGGTCGTCCTGCAGGCCGAGCGCTCATTTAAACCACTGACCCTGCAACTGAAAGGGGCCCCTGCTCTTCTTATGCACTGCACTTCAATTTTTTCCTCCCTGACTATCATCTCCGCTCAGCAACCTCTGCCTTCCAAATAATTTCTACAGCTGGTTGCAGGAGAGAAAATAGAATCACATTGTTGTTTCTTTTAATTTAAGGTGTCTGTGAAATTGGGTTCAGGGCTTTGTTGCTTCTGTGGATTTGTTCTACATTAGACAAAGTGAACACCTGACCTGATGAGGAAATGAACGTTGTAGAAGAATAAAGTAGAAATTTGTGTCAGTAACACAATCACCACCTCAAACATGGTGATATGTCCAACTTTATCCTTAAAAAAGGGAATAAAATTAAAAGCATTATTTTTGACTGTTGCAAAACTGTAGTTTTCAGGATCAATTGATGTTGTCTTTGTGGTCTCATTTTTACTCAAATCTTAATTATGGCAAAAATCTAAATTTTCACTCATATTCCACTGCAACCTGAGCTCATTGAGATCCATTATAAGCAGCAAAAATCACAAGGTTTTAAAGGAGACATACATTTAAAATTCTTTTTTCACATTTAAATCATTCAGTTGGGGCTAAACAAAGTGGAACTGCAGTGCTTTAGTCTAAACCCTCTCTTTCATACCTTTTCTGAGGTGTGTCTCAGATCAACTCGCCTTAAAGTTGTCTTTAAATCCAAAAGAGGCACTTCAGACTCCGGCCCCTCCCGCTTCTAGACCAGTCTATTCTAGTTTGATAGAGGGGTTTACGGCTATAGAAGCGCAGAAATGTTTTATTTGTTGTCAACAAGGGAAGACTTGTCCATTCAGTCTTCCATGCTGGAGCCTGAGTCTGACCCAGAGCCAGAGGAGAATAAAGATGACCGAATTGTTGTTAGTAAGTCCCTTTATTTAGCAGTTCTGTTCCAAATACTTTGACCTAAAACATTGTACAAAATAGACATAACTGAACAGGTTGAAAAATGTGACCATGGTACAATATAAAGATAGCTACGCAACACTGGGAGAAACTAAATTAAACTTTTATGTTTCCAAAATACCCCAAGTACACAACAAAATGCATTTCATGGCTAAACAAAATGGATTTTGCATGATATGAGTTATTTTACAGCCATGGCAATTCACTGTGATCATGACTCAACTCCAACTAGCCGTTAGCTCGTTAATCCAAATAGAAATAAACTTGGTTTCTGGAAACTGAGGTCATTTCAAAGCACCATCTACAACAGGTAAGATATTAATTGTTCATAACCTATCCACGAACCCCCAACC
>JARVJO010000330.1:14434976-14449158 GCA_031762555.1 Cynodonichthys magdalenae
ATATATTTCTACACAAATGCTGTCAGAATGTATGGTTCTGTTTGGCAAGCAGATGGCAACATGTAGCATGAGGCATATGTGTACACATGATACGCGTGGATTTTATTTTGAAATCAGAGGTTTCAAAAAGACGACAGCGATACAGTTTTAATCAAAGATATCTCCCTCCTCTGTGTTGCACCGGAGCGGAGCTGAGAGGAGCGGACACTGTATAAATTGGGCTGCAAACGAACAGCTGCGAACTGCGCACCGCAGCGCAGATGCATGTAGTGTAAATCCGCCTTTAGCTGCCTTGTGTGGAAAAACAACATTCTGCATGATCTTCTGCCTCATCTTCCTCTCATGCTGAGCCCATTGTTGAAGAGCTTTTGTTTGGCACATTTGCCCAAAACAGAAGAGAATTCCTACAACTGTTAAAATCTGACACCAGTCCATTTTTGTTTATATTTCATGAAGGAAGTTGGGCTCAGTGTCTTGTTCAGAGGTTCTGTGTTGTTTCCTTCTGCCGTTCTTGGTGCAGCTCCACCAAAGGTGAAAAGGTTGCTCAAAGGGTTGGGTTTGTTTGGCACAGAGCAGCGTGAAAGCGGACCGCACCAGCTGAAAACGCAACAAGTTTGAAATCTTGGTTCCCAATCACACCAAGTCTACCAGACCATCGGGTGTGACAACACCCTATATCACTTAGTTGGCCTGGTAACACCTTAGAATCCTCCCAGAAGAACTGGAAGAGGTGGCTGTAGACAGGTCTGGGCCTCCCTGCTCAAGCTGCTGCCCCCGCAACCCATGGATAGATAAACGAAGTTAAATAAGGAGTAAGTTAACATTATACACCTGATATATAAAGTTAGTTTGAGTGACAAAAAGCCCTGAGAATAAAACCATCAAAGCGTCACTTATAAAAGTAGGAACAAGTCATTTCTCTTTACAGTAATGAGATGACTTTTAATAAAAACTATAGTTGGAGGGCTCTTAAAAAAGCACCCATTGTGACAGTTTTCAGGCTTGATGCCTTTGCTGCTTCCTCCTGAAGTTAAATTCTCCAAATTTTCAAGGTGTCAATGAAGAGCAGTTTTCACTGCAGCTTTGCGACACCTGTGCCACAAGTTTCACCTTTAATTGTCTCATCCCGCTGGCCGAAGGCTTGGAATGATTCAGTGCAGCTTTTCAACTCTGATTACCTGGGTTGAATTTAACTTCAGCCAAGCACGGACACACACACAGGCTATCCTGCTCTGCTATCTATCATGACAACAACATGCTTCATTAACCAAACCAATCTGGAGGCAATTAACTGCCCACAGCAGACAGACGCCGGCATTAAGACACACAGAGAGCACCTGAACAAGTGTGCTGATGCACACCGGAGAAGGTAGAAGATTGTCAGGGCAGCTCTGCAGTCAACAAGGACCTAACTGTCAATTAATCCTCCCCGGTTGAGTCAGGGAAGTTCTTAAAAATAGAAGAATCTTTACTGCAATTTCTTTGCATTCATCCAGCAAATATACAGTAGTAAATTTGTTGATTTGTTTTACCCGGATTTTAAACCAATCTCATTTTCATGGTGTCCCCATGATTAAACAAAAGGAAAATGAAAGATGGAAGGACAAATGCCCACCTTGTTCAAATTGTCGCTGCATGCTCTCAATCTCAGCCTTGTTGCCGCTGACCCTGTAGATTCCCTCTGTGCTCAGTCCTGCAGGAAAACAGAAAGAACGGCTGTCATCTCAGTATTTATTTGTAAGAAGCAGTTAGTGGCAGATGATAAGTCACCTGCAAAAGCTCATCTGTACACAGCGTCGTATCAGTGCTGTGTACACGACATTTGCACCCAGGAAAGCTGAAAAAAGAAAAGTAAGTGTACTTCAGGATGTGATCCCAGGTGTAGCCTCCTCCATCCTATTACAGCGTTAGCACTATTTATTAAAGCCGTAAAGAACTCCTGCAGGCCTCAGAGCTCATCGGTGCTGTGTGGAACAAATGAGATCGCCTCAGTGTCACAGCAGAGTAAAATGGCTCTGGGAGGCGTGAATGCTTTTTCTGTCACGTTTAACTTAATTCTTGTGAGGCCTGTTCATAGAAAAATTACAGCCTTTTGCTTAAAAAAAAAAAAAAACAAATCCCACATATATTGATTTACTTAAAAAAAAAAGCTTATTATCAAACTTTAGGGTTCAATGTCTGATGCCAATTTTTAACTTTAATCTTGTGAGGCCTGTTCATAGAAAAATTACAGTCTTTTGCATAAAAAACCCACATATATTGATTTATTTAAAAAAAAGCTTATTGCCAAACTTAAGAGTTCAATATATGATGCCCCTTTTTTTTTTTTTTTTTTTTTAAATCAGGGCTGATTTGTATGTTTAGGTTGTTGGTTTTAGCTTATAAATTTAATGGTTTATTATTTACACACAATGCGATGCAGTGTGCAATATTGAAAAATTATAACAAAAAAAAAATGGGTCCTTGTTTAAAGCAGATGTGTCAATAGAAGAAAAAGAGCAAAGCTCATTAGCAGCTGATTAGAAAAGCTCAGATTCTAACAGATTAAAAAGGTAAAGTTAAATTTTTTTTAAAACAATGCATAGCTCATTATTTATAAAACTGACATAACTATAATTATTTTTTGTTTTCTGAGGTTGACTGCACAGGTGTTCATCTAATGATTCCTGTCTGGGATTTTCACTAAAGTCTATCCACTGGTGCTAACAGACGGACAAAACTGAGCACAAAACAAAGGATGTTTTACAGTGGCAAATGATAAAAAGGCCAGAACACTAGTGATGATGTCATCAAGGTGCTGGCTCTAATAAAACCCAGAAACAAGTTATGATTGATAAGAAAAGTATGTTAAAGCATACGTACAATATTATGGTTAAATTTCTTTGACATCTGCTGATGTGCCAAAAAAAAACAATAAAAACACATTCTTTCTATAAAAAGGGTCACCAAAAGCTGAGATGTGTCTTTTTTGTTAACTTATTTTTCTCAGGCTTTGCCAGTACTGATCATTTTTAAAAATGGCTCCAATTACTTGTGTGACTGGACGCCTTTAAACCAAATTGATATTTTGTGGAGTGAAAATGTTTATGCTTGTTAAAAGGGACTGATTGTTTTCAAAAACAGGAATAAAATGGGTTTAAAATTTCTGTCACTGAACTCAGACGAGGGGAGGATTTAGCCATAATGAAAGGTTTAAAACCATGAGCTTAACCATTCTGAACTAACATCTACTCCTTCAACTGAAAAATAAGTCTAACTGGTTGATTCAAACATATTTTTTACAAGGAAAAAAGATGCCTGAATGTTTGAGTCTGTACTTATCTGTGTCACGGGCCTTCAATTTGAATTAAAAGTTTTCCAAATGCCCCTCATGACTCGTTGCTTATTTTTTTCTTCATGTGTGCACCACTTAAAACGTGTGACCTCAACTTGTTTCTCAGAAAAAATTCACTAGAGAGGTGTTTTCACTTTATTCCCTTTTGAGGGTGATGTCAGTGCATTTCTCAGAAAACTGACATTTGAGGATTTATTGGGTGAGTTAGAGATTTCACCTTGAATAATTTGAGAGCCAAACACTGCCCAATGTCACAAAACAAATCTGAAATCAAGGGTACAAAGCACACACAAAGGATGAGGTTGCATTAGGGACGAGATTTAGAGTAAATACGATTGTAATGCTCAAGCTCTTCTAGAATTTCTAAAAACTGAATAAAACTAATGGTTGTTACAGAAAAACAAAGATCTCACAGAATCAGAGTGTGTTGGGGATGAGTATTAGCCATTACCCTAAATAAATTTTAGCTCAACAGCTAAAGAATTGACTGATTAGCCATGATGGACTGTAAGAGGTAATTTGTCATAGATGTTTATTCAATGATAACACTAAATCTGAAAAATGTAAATAAAAAAAGGAAGTTTTAGCTGAAATATGTTTGAAACAAGACAGCAGGCCATTTTTAAACTCTTGAATTACAATTAAGATATTTAACACCTTTAATCTTAGCAAACAATCCCCAGATTTAGAAAATTAAATCACTTTGCATATTGAATAATTAATGTCAACTATTTTATTAAATATTAGAGCTGCACAATATTTTGTTTGGGTATCGTCATTGTATGTGTGTGCAATACTCACATTGCAGGTCCAGCACTGTGGGAGGTAAATTAAATCAACGTGTTATCCAAGTCCTACACCACTAAACTTCGCATGTTAATGCTTTTATTTTGATGGGTTGCTTTTGCCCGTGAAAGTGGGTGACTTTGTGTCAAAAAAGCTAAAACCTTTATTTGGGACAATAATGGCAACGTTTTTTAAGCAAGTGTTTTTGTTGAAATGAGGAAGATGGGCAAATTCACAGAGAACTAGAGGCAAAGAGGTAAAATAGTTAGCATGAACGCTCATTTTAAAGAGTGATGGAAACAGAAACGAAAACACAGAAGCAACCTGTTAGGTGGTAAAACCCATATCATGTTTGCACCTGATAGAAGGAAACATGTTCTCAGGTTCTAGCACAATAAAAGCAAGAAATAAAAGATAACAAGAATAACTCAACTACAGACTAAATGCTTGTAAAACGCTCAATAATGAGGTAAGATTAGTGCAAGTTTACTGTCAACAAGATAGCAGCATAACTTAAGAGTATTATTTAAGCCATCTGATGAAAATTCCTGTATTTTTTAATATTGCAATATAAAATGCATATAAAAAATAAATTTGCAGTGTAAGTTTTTTCCAATAAATGCAGCCTTGGTAAATTTTTTAAATTTTTAAGGAAACAAACACCAAAAACCAGTATAAAGAGAGACAATAATGACGTGAAGAAAAGACAGACAGATAGCTCCCTTCTTTTTTTTTTAATTTGCAGAAAGATAAGGATTTTCATCTCCTGCCAATGACTATTCTTCTCACTCACACTTTCAAGGGAACTCGAGGAGACAAAGACTATTCCAACGAGTGAGGGAGGCTTTAAGACAATGGCAGGATGGGAAAAAAAGAGGCGACAAAAAAAATTAATAAACAGAAAGAGGCAAAGGAGGAAATAAGACAGCTTTCAGCCAAGGCATCCAGCATTGATCTACTCCTTCTGCCAATCAATTATCCACAAAAGCTGTGCTCGCCAGATGTAAGAAAAACAGAGATGGGAGGACTGATAGCAGGAAGGAGTTGTGCGGCAGCGGTGGAGTGGGAGAGTGAAAGATAGAGCAGTACTCAGGAATGAGAAAGATAGTAGTGGAACTAGACATCGGAGAACAGGGAGATTCCCACTGATGAAAGAGAGAACAAAATAAAAGAGATTAAGATAAGCAGAAAAAAATGTAGAGATTAAGAAAAATAAGTCAAGAATGAGATGAGTGTCACAGGAGTTAAAATAAAAAAATACATAAAAAAGCTAGATTAGTAGACAAAATGTTTATTAGAAAATAATAGACAGGTGATGGTAAGCACCCAAACTAAATGCCAGCACCTTCCTATTTAAAGCCTGCCAGTAAAAATAAATCATTACTTTTTCTTGTACAGTCATGCAATTCAATAACACTTAAAAAATGCAACCATCTGTGGCATCTTCAGTTTCTTACAGCACCTATAAAAGGAATAAAGTCACACCCGTAAAACCTGCAAACTTGTAGGGAGCGCCATAAATCTGTTGACGGCTGCGTTTCTTCCGCATGTCGCTGCCTGACGCACCACCAGCTGATCCCACATCAGCCTCTCTCTGGGCTGAGCAGCCCACAGGCTGATTTCATAGTTCACCATGGAGACAGACAGTCACTGGGTGCTGCCCTTTTCGTCGCTATGGAGGCTCCCACCGCCAGCAGATATGCCTGCGGACGCTAACACGCATTCATCACCGCCGTGCCCATGAGCAGAGCAGCCTGCGCCTCCTGCCCCGAGAGGAAGCACAGAGGAGATAACAGCAGTCATCATGGATTGATTTTATACGGCTGCTTTTCTGCAAGCTAAGAAAAGGACAAAATACCACATCTATTCCTATTATTATCAAGGACAAAAGGGAGCAATGAGGCACAAAACAAAACAAAGAATATTTTAGAATGAGAACAATAAAAATAAATTGTTTTTATGGCTAATCCCCAAAGTGACAATGGAGAGCCCTGTTAATTGATTTTATTTTTTAATAAAACACTGATAAAAACATTATTACAAAAAGTTATCAGCAGTTCAGTACTAGGCACAGCAACATGAATTTTTAATTAAGTTCATGCAAAATATTACAAATTTAGCAAAGCATCTGATTCATGTTAGCAAAAGACTATCTTGGCTGTGAAAGGTCAACAAAGTTTTGTAGAAGCTGCTAAACATGAATTTTCTACATGTGTATCTGTTGCTCATTAGAGCAATGTTTTTCTTGGTAGCGACAGCAGCAACATGAACAAGTAACACATTTCACTCCAGTTTACTTTGTGAAACCTATAATTTGCAGGCAGGGGACAAATGCAAATAAAGATTTAATTATTATGAATGTCATGCTGTAATTTGTTCTGAGTTCCAATAAAATAAACAGACCTTTTACCTACCTAACACTTATTTTCTAGAATTAACATTTTGAACACTGCTGCTCTTTATTTTTCCCAGTTATTTAGTGCACTTTCATGTTTTGAGTTGTGTGCAACCAGATGAAAGAGTTGAAGAGATTATGATATGTTTAATAAAATAAATATACTGTCTTTATTGAGTTGAATTACATTTATACAACTATCCCTGTTCAGTAAGTTGTAAAATTTATTTTAAAGATTTCTAGTATGGAAAAAGCAGCCCTTGTTTTTTGGAGACAATAGAGAAAATGTAAGTATTTTTTTCCTTTCAAACAGAAATAAGCAATTTTTAAAATCCTGTCAATTACAGTTTTAGGAAGAATATAACAAAAGTGAAAATGACAAATTGTAAGTTTCCAGGCACAACTGGTTGCATTTCCACTCTTAGATGTGAAAAAACACCAAATCTGAGGTGACACAGAACAAACAGAGGTCGCTGTGGGGCCGAGCATTTCCTGGAAGCTTCCTAGCTAGAAGACATCCTGACTCAGCATGATGGTAAGCAAAAGAGGGAGGGGAAGCAGAGAGACGAGAATACCTGGAGTGAAACATACTCAGAATTAAAATAAATAGAGAAATAAATAAGTTTGTGCTGGCAAAATTGAGTGGAACGAGTTGCCTCGGTATCTGGAGCTTTGCATGGAGGAAGGAGGTGGATGTTTTGTAAGGCCACGATAATCCTCAAATGCAGACACTTTAATCAGGCTAGAGATTACACAGGAATGCATGGGCATGTCAGTAAGCAACAGAAACTTTAGCATTGAGGAAAAAAAAACAAAACTAATGTAACTCGATTTAGGAAAAGAAATTCAAAGAGAACTTTTAGCTACTAGTGCCTGTATGGAAAATGTTTAAGATGTGTTTGCAACATAACTCGTCTTCTAGAATCCAAGGATCAAGTAAAGCCTTTACATAAGCATCACATCTGGTTTGGTTTAACAGCTGGTGGCAGGGTGAGAAGCAAGCTGGAAGTCTGAGGGCAGTGAGGCACCAGAGCAAGTCCGGCTCAGAGCCTGGCATCTGGGTAACATGGTCAAAGGGTTAGAAGAAGCTCCCTGTGCACATCTGTGCTTCCAGCGTGGAAAGGGCAGTTACTGACAACTCACTAATGACCTGTAAGCTAAACATGGTTGAGAGCAGACAATGACGCACGACATTAATCTGAGCAAATGAGAGCTTTCCAGCACTAACATCACACTCTTTTCCAGATGTGATTGTTGTCCCCTGATTAATTTAGTCATGAACACACTGAGGGGAAATCTGGCAGGAACGTCTTTTGGATGCTTTTCCTTTTGTGGGGACACAAAGCCTCGACGATAATATTCTAGTATTATGCAAAGACGAAATTAGAGCCCCACTTCAGGTTCACAACATTGTCGATGCTAAGATGAAAAGAAACCAGGCACAGGCCTTTATCAAACTTAAAACAGACGTGAGAAAACTTGTTGAACACAAGGTTATTTAGGTTTAAGGAAGATTACAAGAAGCAACAATCCCAACAGAGGAGTTCTTCTCAGTTCAGCTCCAGAGTTGAGATAAGGAAAAACGTGCAGCGTTAGCACTCCTCTTACAAGAAAGCACGTGTTGCCTTGCAAGACAAACATTGGGCCTCATGCAAGAACATTTTCGTATTCTTATCCTAAATTTCTCTTACTTTTGTTCATACGAACGGTTCTTATGAACATGCCACGTCAGATTCAACAAACACTTCTATCTTCAGGAAAAGTGTGTAAATGAGCAGCGTAAACATGATGAATGCGTATCAGGTGCTCGTGCACGAGGAGAGGACATTAGCATAATTACCAACCCAAAAACACCATATAAGGCTACGTTTCCAGCCAAACATATGAGGAAGTATTCCTTCATGAAAATGACTGCGCAAAGTAATTAGTAATTTCCCCTTGGGATCAATAAAGTAAAATTCAATTCAATTCAAAAAGAAGAACCTAACGAGTCCGGAGAAGTCCTGCTGTCAGAGATCCAGAAAAGAAAATCTGTCATTTTTAACAGCGTCAGCTGACCTGCTAAAGCAGAGAGATATAATGACGACTGCTGTGGGAGACACGACATTAACGTTAATGTTGTGTCTCCCGTGGGTCGCAGTCACAGAAATAAAAATCTAATCATATTCATCTCTTTCTAGTCCTGCTCCGGTTTTCCTTTGGTCAAATATTTTTAATTCAAGTGTAAACAAATGTGTTAAATAATTGTCATTTATTCAGTAGAGCCACAGTCAGTACTGTCAACTCAAAATATCTTCAAACTAACGAAATATAAAGTTATTAGTGAAGACAATCCATCTGGATAACAGCAGACTGACTACATGTACAATATATGACAAGTCTGGACCACACGTGAATTTTGTTCATATCTGAAAAAAATCTTAGAATACTAGCAAATTGGTGAATGTCACAAGTTCTCCTAAATCACTCATACGCACAACTTAAGAACAAATCTGTTCGTACGAACGGTTCTTGCATGAGGCCCATTTAAACTAAGTTCTGTTAGAATTTGTAATATGTGATGACTCAGCTACTATCACAACTCAGTATGTGTAAAATTAAAAATTAAAATCTGAGTCATAACCATTTTTGTGTTTTCTGAGGTTCGTTTGCTGTGGCAGACAACTTGAATTAGGTCGACACTAAAATATGAATAGGTTGTAACATATTTGTAATGATTACTTTAAGGGTTTCACTAAGATCTATTGAGTGGGATAAGAGATATTTTGCTAACAGACATGCACATAATTACAGGCAGACACAAAGGCGATTATGTAACTGTAATATAATCATAGCAGCATCTATGGCTGTGTCTCAATTCAGGGGCTGCATCATTCGAAGTCCAACGCACGCGTCCCACAAAATCCTGAAAATTATGGCGCATCTGAGTACCCCTCCAAGTACCAAAGATATTTCAGAATTCATTGTGCCGTCATGAAACTAAACAGAAAGATGGCCAATTTTTCTTTTACCCAGTTGGCGTAGTTTGGAATTTCATTACAGACAGTAGAATTTGTTTTTGAATGTATGTTTACCGACTTAGATGGTGAAATTTATACTACAACGAGCTGTTAAATAAAATGCAATTAAAAGCATTGATACTGAAGCTAAACCCAAATTATTAATGTTTTTTATTTATTTACGTGTAACGTTTTTAATTGTGAAGTTATTCCTCCAGTTAAGACATGTGAAAACATGTCCCAATGCATTTTAATTCTGAAGGCACGTGATATAAGACGTAACACCATGGTAACGGGGTAGCGTGGTCAAACATACGTCCTCTGAAGACTAGACCATCCCATTTCTGAGCCGTTTTATGCGGCCTAACCGAACTGCAAGTGTGTGACCTCTGTAGAGTACGGTCTAGGTAGCCTGCAGTCCTGAACTGAGACACAACCTATAAAATCTTAACTAAGGAATGTGCAGCACACTAATCCTCTGAAATGATTTACTGAAGTTAAGACTTAATACAGGCTGTGAAAAATCACACGTGACGTATCTGAAGATTCTTACCGGTCGTCTCGATGAACCGGATGCATTTCTCAATGAAGACTGGGATCTGCCTGTCAGGAGTGACCACCGTAGAGAGCGGCATGCCGAAGTAGTTGCTTTCAGGTGGTTTAGAGCTGGAATGCCTGGGTTTGGATCGCACTTGCTTCTGACAAGAAAAGAAGAAAACAATATTATTCGAAATGAACAAACCTCTCCAGAACAAAAGGCACACAGAGTCTAAATCATGACCAAAAGTTGCTTTTTTCTTGTTTCTTGAGTAAAAACAGATGTGCCATTCCCACATGCCTTTGGATGTTAAACTGATAATCAAACATTCCTATCAAGATCCCTGTTCTGTCCATCAGATACAGAGATACACATCATCGATTCACCACGCATCAGTTCGTGTTCATTCTTCTTCCACATTTTGAATTCCTCGTCTCTTCGACGCCGCAGCTTTGACACTGTTAACTCTTACTCCCTTACCTTTTATCTCAATTTGTCTTCCTGTTAAGAGACATAACACTATGCTGCATCACTCGCTGCCTGCCTCTCTGTACGGCACAGGCTTTGGGAGTAATTGTAAGGACGCTTTAATGCTGATTGGTGGGAATATTTTGAAGACCCCCCCTGAGGCCTGGCTCTCTAGTAAGTCTGTCTGTACTCCTGAGGCACTGCCCTGCCAGGGATGCATGGTTGGCTGGGCACACAGACAGTGGGTGCACCACGGTCCTGACAGACAGACAACAGGAAAAGAGCAAAGGAGTGTTCATTAAAGAAAAGCACCTGTGCTTCAGATACATTTATGATAGCACACATGGCACCCAAGTATACTCGAAAAAAAAAATATTTGGACTCACCCAATTAAAATGACTCATACTCAGCTTTAACTTTTTTTAAAGAATCAGATTTAAAGGATTATGCTGACCAAGCCCAGACATATTAAATTATAACAAGATAATTGCTTAATCTCAAAAGAAGCAACTTTTAACTTTGCTCAACAAGCTGCTCTTGGTGTAATAAAGCAGAAAAAAGGTCACGAAGGATTCTTTCATTTTATTTGCTTTACTATGTAGCAAACCAGTACAACGTACTAGAACTTCTTTGCTCATCACTCTGATATTTTATGACATTCCCATCAGTTACATTTAAAATCTACACATACATTCACGCTTGCATCCAACTGATGTTCATCTGTGCTTGGATTACACATGTTAAGTGTGCATTCATGCATTCAAAACACTCACTTGAGGCTTTATTAGGGTTTTAAAATTTGTTTCTTGCCTCAACTGTACTTGTAAAGAGCTTTGCTATTCTCTGCATCAGTTTGGTGTGGCAGGTCCTAATTTATTTGGGTCCTGTCACAGTAACTGTACTGCGTATCTGTGCCCTGTCTCATTTTTAACAAACTGTCTCTGTGCCCACACACTTCTTTCGTTGGCTGTCTTCTCACCCTGCAGTTTTGCCTTCTGGCCACTCCTTTCAGTTGCTGACTGAGACAGGATGTGTTGCCAGCTCTAAGAAGACAAAACAGACTTCCACCACTGAAACAAAAACAAAGCACCTCCTTATACAGACGCTGCGGTGAGCGTTTACATACACAGCATGCTGAAGGACACTAAAACAAGACCATTAAGGAGTTCTAACATGAAATTCATTTCCATTCGGGTTTATTTTTATTTTTTCCTCTTATTTCTTGAATAAGCACGCTAGACAAAGTAGGTATCCTAGGAATTTGAAAATGTTCCCTTTTTGCTGCATGAGGAGGCTTCAAAACAAGCTGCAGGAGAGAAGGGGAAATGTATCCGGTCTCTCACTGAGGGAGGGTGATCAGGACGGATGCACTCAGTCAATGCCTGAGGTAAAAAGGAAATTTAAAATTAAGTTTGGAGTATTTATTTAAACCCCTTAACTCAAGGTGGTATACATCACTTTAAGGCTTAATCCAGGGAAAAAAAATTACACTGCAGAACAGCAACTCAAACCTTCACCTCAAACATGCTCTAAAATCTGACTTTTCAACAGGAACGGGTCCATTCTACATAATTCACAGATAACTAAGAGTGCATCTCCTTGTCTTTCATTATCACAGTTGCATGATGTAAAAAGCATCATTTTGTTTGCAGCTTTGAGTCCCACCCCTTCTCGTCACAACCTGCGACTTGGGGGAACTTTTCACCCCTGTCTGCATGAGAACATATTGTGTGATTGGTCAAGAAGTTTGTGGGAGTGTTTGTTTATGCTCAAAGTGCTCAGACGCTGAATTTTGCTTCAACTACTCGTTTCCACAATCCAACTGTTGCACCCGGAAGAAGATATTTATAAAGGTAGTCAAATGGCCAAAAACAGATGAACTGAGATAAAACAGACAAAATATGTCATGAACCAGGGGAAAAAAATTAACTTTCTGGGATGTGATAACTGTTTATACATCTACAACTGATTAACTTTGAGAGCAACCAATCAATATTAGCCAAAACAAAAATGCTCAACTTTACGGACATGAAGGTAAAATTTGATGCAGTAGTAGCTGTGAGTCATCCCAAACATGTTTTTTGAGCATGATGTGTTGTCATATTACATGAAATGACACATTTTGAAGGTTTTACCTAACTAAAACTTAATTATTTCAAAATAGAATGATCTTAGGTAAAATATCTGGCACAAAAGGCCTTTAACTGAACTCCCTCTTTGATTATGCAACCATCTTACAATTGAGCCATTCCTTCTGACTGATTAATGCCCACTAAGTGCTGGAGAATGTAGTCTGGGCGGTCAAATAATACGTGCGGACAGCCTCCATGCAGGTACATCACAGCTGAGTGTGTAAAAAACATTTATCATCCACCTTCTGTTCCACCCTCATTGACAACCATGGCAATTATCACAGACAAACAACCACACCATGCATCAGCTGTAACTCCTGCTCGACTGGCACTTTTGCACCACGCCATGTGCAGCGCTAGACTGGCCATCGAGCATAGCGAGCACTTGCCCGGCGGGCCGGTAGTGATTTTGGGATGGGACGTTTTTTTTTTCTCTCTTTCTCTCTTCTTTCTAGCTTATCGGTACACACAAGTGGTAGAATTAGTCATATTCTGGGCTGGACAAATTACAATTACAGCAGCCGAGGGCCGATGCCTCCTCCCTCATGGGCCGCGGCTGTCAACCAATCACACACAGACAGTAGAACGGAGAACAACGTGGCAAAACACAAAAAGTAGGCGCCAAAAAAAGAAAGCTCAACAAATGTTATTTAGTGGTTGTAATTGGCAAACTTTAATGCCTCAATTCTGTCTCCTGACTCCTTTGCAGGAGGAAGAGAGGAGAGAGAGAGAGAGAGGCAGACGCAGCTCAGCTCTCTATTTTTTTTAATTTTCTCTCTCTCTTTTTTTTTTTATCAGACGCGCAGCACCGAGGCCTGCAGGAGGCGCGCCCACTATGTTAAAAAAATAAACATAAAAACAGCGCAAAGAATGATATTGATGTAAAATGAAGTGATGTGATGGAAACTATGTTAAATAAATGAAAAGACCACTAAATAAAGACTGAGAAATGGGTGAGATCAGTGAAAGGTGAGTCTCAGAAAAAAATTTGCCAAACGCTTTTTTCTATTTTACATTAGGCTGATAAATTACAAAATGTTAAACGTGTTTTTAACCAAAGTTGTTTTTTCTGATAAACTTTAAAAATATTGAAATAAAAATACATTTACTTTTTTCTTAAAAACCTTAAAAAACATAGTGTGAACTAACAGCTATAATTAATTTAATGTGAGATTTACAATAAAATAATTGTTTTGACACATCAGTGATGTGTCCCACATTGTCCCTCACAAACATCTTTTTTTCCCACATTCAGTATTTCAGGATCTGGTCACCCTGATCAGATATAAATCAAGTTTAGTTGTAGTTTATCTTCCTTGTGCTGCTAATTCTTAACACAGTTAGGCTGTTTAACTCCTGTCCGTCTGAAGCAGACGGACAGGAGCTTTTTAGTTGAAATCAACTGTCTGTAGTTGGTCTTCTGGCTGGAGATATCAGCACCGATGTTGGTCAACGGCTCGTTAAACTGACCGCGGTGTTAAAATGAGCTCGGAACATAAATAGAAAGCGAACCTCGTCAGCTCGCAGCAG
>JARVJO010000330.1:14496980-14511139 GCA_031762555.1 Cynodonichthys magdalenae
GACCAGTGTCTTTTGGGGAGCGCAATGGGCCCACTTATGAGGCCCCCGCTCACATGGATTATTTATCCATCCCCACTCACCATAACCATAACCCACCATTGTTGTTAACTTCTGTTTAAATAAATTGTTTGAGATGAGATGTGCGTCCTTCTACTTAAATGTCCTACTTTCATGATATGATATCACTGTAGCATGAACTTTTTACATTTTCCATAAATTTCACCTGAAAGCCAATTATCCCTAACTTTTTGTGAGTAGTGTATTTTCACAGTTTCGGCACAGAGGGTGGCAGAAATAATAGGAGCCACGGCAGCCTTTTATTGATGTTTTTGTATCCTGTCAGGCTTTACTATTATCAGAAAAACTCATATAGGCAAAACTCTTGACAATATCTCCCATCACCATGTCACTTCTATCAAACATACAACACACTAGAACCAGGTTGTTTAATATATTATCAGAAAAAAAACTACTCACTGCTGTTTTTAGATACTCATTTGCAAATAGTATTCTGTACTGCACAGCACTCAGAATGAATGTGGCAAAAAATATATTAGGTGTTACGGACTAGAGTTGTGGCTAGAGAACAAGTGACTATGTTGTGTTGTTACTTTGTTGTGGCATCAATTGTATTACATGCCCACATATGTAGCATTTGGTCCAACTTTCAATCAAATGCAAATTATGCTTTCCTTAGCTGTGATAATCTGGTCATAATTTTAAGGCTGAATATTCACCCCGTTTTCCTTAACTTTTAACTCTACCCCAACAGTTTTTGCTCATCAAATTATTTACAGTCTAATCTCAATTTAATTAAATCAAATTGTGAATCAAAGCCAGCTTCATAACTCTACCCCAATGTAGTAGCATTATGATGCACACTTTCTATATTGATTTTTTTCTTTACATGAAAAAGAAAAATTAAAACTAAATTTTATATTTAAATGCAGTTAAAGGAACACTCTCCATATTTTCTGTTTAAATATCAGTTTCATGGAAGAACTAGGGTTATTGCCATAAAAAAGCTATAATTTTAATGTATTTTACTTGAGTGCTACTGCCATTATTATGCTTTTTTTGTCTTGCACACATGTATAAATGAATAGCTATTTGTTTTTAAATAATGTATTTTTAATTAGCAAAGCAATTCTAAAAGTTTAGAAATGTTCATTAAATATCTTTTATTTAAAAAATGAAATCTGTACAGCCTGCTTTCTCCTTTTTTCACTACAGACCCAACAAATAGTTCCCCTTTGCACACAAACGTGTCAGTGTCCTGATATTCAGGGTTTATCAAAAATTTGCACAGCTGAGGTTCACCTTTGACCATCTTCTCCTCCTTCTAGCCAATACATAGATTTAAGTTAAAGCAGACTCAGCTCACCCTGACCTGACAAGACTGCATTCCTGATGACCTTTTCCCTCATTGGGTAAAAAAGGTCTGCATTCTAATCTCTCCAACGACTGTGACTAATACAGAGTGGTGGTGCGGCGATGCCGTCGTCTCTCCGAATAACCTTCCGAGCAAAAACAACTCTGAGAAATGTTTACATTTTTCACCCATGTTTCCCTTAACTTTTATCTCCCTGACTTAGGGCATAAATGGTAGTCAGAGGAGACACAAAAAGAAAGAAGTATTATTAGAAAGAGAAACATGAGCAGAAATTACTGCAAAGCTGTTCCTTGTCTTAAACATTTCACTGCCTCCCTTTTGTTAGTCACCAACAGTATCTTCCACTGCTGCTGTGTCGAGCACACCATGACCTCGACTTACTTCACTGTAAAACTGACTGGAACCGTGGTAAAGTTCCAGATCTTCTGGGAATTTCTGGGAAGTTTCTGCGGTATTTCTTTTTTGTGAAACCTATGCCTCGGTCAGCTGATCCCACATATCATTTTTAATAAAACTTTACATTTACAGAGCCATAAATGTGAGCATACTACATAAGTAAATCACATTTTACCAGTTCTCAGTGGGAAAGTTACAAAATGGTGGCTTCTCAGGAGCTGCTGAAGTGCTGCAACAGGAAATGAACTCTGACATAAGAGCTATGGACCTCAGGGCCACTATGCATCCTGGGAAATTATGGTACTGAGAAGAGCAGTCACCCATGTCACCCCCCTTGAAGACCCAACCCAAAGAAAACTGTTTACAATCCTCTAACATGCCACATTTAACATTTACACATTTACCATTTACAGAGCTCTGGAAAAGTTACATACACTTACCTAAAAGTGCATCAATAAAACACAGAAGACTCAATGTTTACCAAAGTCACACTTTCAATTCTTTCATTTTAGAGGTAGTTAGGGGGTAGCACAAAGTAACATTTTTGGTTAAATTATTAAGCAATTTCAGTTTTGTATGCTAACCCAATCTGAAAACAGAATGCAGTAGTGGTGGGTGTGTCGATCCAAGTTTTGATATTATCAATAACAAAATAAGTATTGGTATCGGATCAATTTTAGAGTGATGAGATTGATTCTTCTGTTTACACTTAATTTGAACTACACACAATTTTTTACAAATAATGTGCAAAATCAAGTCAACAGTGCAGAGTTTTTTAATTGTTTGGAGTTAGTTGTTAGTCCTTCATCATGCCAATATGCAATGGGAGGTATTTTTTGTTGTGTTGACACAATTTTATTTTTATTACACTGTTGCTTCTTTATTGTTTTGAACTAATGACTTTTTACCTAAACAATTATGTTTAGTAGAAGGTAATACAGAAATGATTTGATTATTTTGTACTATTACATTGTTTTCATTTGATGGAGTTAGTTAATTTTTATTTGCCTAAAATCTGTGTCCTGTCTTTTACCATAATTAACTAACTTAAAGTTAAAACATAAAATTATTGGTAAATGGACTGTACTTATATAGTGTTTTTCTATCCAACCAGGATACTCAAAGTGCTTCACACTACAATCTGTGTCCTCATTTATGCATTCACACAGCACTCTATTATGTCTCTACAAAGCTAACATGTACAATCATCTGTGGAGACTAATCAGTGTCAATCACATTAATATACTGATGGGACACACATCAGAGGCATCAGGGGTGAAGTGTCTTGCCCAAGGAAACAACAACTGACACAGCTGGAACGGGGGATCGAAACCGGCGACCTTCCGGTTCCAGGATGACTCCCCTAACCACTCTGCCACAGCCGCCCCAACATGAACATGACAAGTATTGATATTGGTATCGGCAATACTAGCCCTGTGTTTACTTGGCATCGGATCAAAACCAAAATTCTTAGAATAGCCCACCCCTAGGATGCAGACCTCAACCTGTACAATCTGTTTTTGCACACTTCAGCAATGGTTCTGTGTAGCTACTTGTCATCATATGGTTGATGGGCTTCCAAAAGTCAAATCAAAAAGTTCTTCAAAGTTTTGCACAGGTTTCTAAATTTATAGCCTTTATTTGACACAGATAGCATTCTGTCTGATTTATGACTAAGAGCATTCGTTTAGCACAAACAAATGTTCTGTTTGCCTGAAAACATTGATAATCACTCCAACAAGGTCAGAAACAGGCCAACACAAAAACTGGCAGCCTGGCAGAAATTATGACCGTCTTTTTCTTCCCCCTATACAGATGGACCAAACAGTACCACAGCAGATGGCCAACAACAAAACTAAAAGGAGGCGGCAGAGATAAGACAGCATCCAAACAGTATAGATGACCATGATGCTACAATACCTCTGTGTCAAACCGTAGCTTCACTCAGCCTCTTCCTGTCTTTTAAATCCATCCCTTCCATATTGGCCACCACTGCTCTCTGTTTTATTGCCGCTTTCCAAGCCATGGGACAATGCCTTGAACATCATTAGCTAAGTGGTGGCTGGTTGACAGGCGTTGGCGCCGGGATCGATAACGGCAGGCCCGGACGTTCACCGGTGGAGCAGTGCTTACTCATCAGCATTGAAAGGGGTCGTATAAGCATTGGCTTGGGCCAAAAACTGGGATGGAGCCAGATAAGGGATGTGAAGGTGTCGGGGGCTCAGTGCCGCAGATAACAAATGGCTATGAACAGCCACCTTATCTTCACACCTTAAAGAGGCTATGATGCTACTGTCACATGGCTGCCAAATGACCAGAACCACGCTGACAGTTATGTGGTGAGAGTGAGTAAGGTTCAGCCACTGGTGTTTACTCTTTTTATGTTTAGAGCAGTATAAATAATCTTCAACAGTTTTAGTGTCACCTATGAAGGAACACCACTAACCATCTCCCGCAACAATTTGTAAACCATTTAATGTTGAGCTGCATCTAACAAGAATACTAAACACTTAAAGAGAGATAATGGTTTTTCTCATGCTAAAACGCCTGCAGCAAGCCACAAGTAAGGAATATTAAAATCACAACATTGTAAAACATGTCCTCAGATGCTTTGGAGAGACCGTGTCAGCACTTGTTCGCTTGGGAGGTGCCAAACACCAACCGTGCTCTACTCAAGTGGCATCTGACGCAAACATCCAGTGACAAGGGGGTGCCCTTCCTCTGTCCTCCACCACAACTCCCACCAACACTACTCCCAGAATTAAACAAATAAATAAATCAAGGGTAAAAAGGGGGCAGACATAAACAAAAAAAAATAATCAGTGACAACCAAATGACACAAGAGGGAAGAGAGTCACGTGGGTGATCGACAGAGTTGGGGAGAAGTTCAGCAGAAGTCAGAACTACTTCTCTCAAGGGCTTCAGGTTGATTTCCCCCTTCTCTCCACCAGCTTTTCTCTCCAATGCATGTCATTCTGCGATTAAAGCTGCCAACTTTAATTAGAATACGTTGGAAGCGGGACACCTCTGCACCACACACTCTCACAGTCTTTCTTCTCTGTCTGAATGCTGCAGGTGTACGGACATGTTTCCAATAAAAACGTCAAGACATCTGTGAGAGCAGTAGCTTGTAAGACCCGTTATGATAAATCATCAAGACATCGAGATAGAAAACAGTGTAAACATCACGTGCACGTGTCAATAGACTAAACTAAAATGCAAATTAAATCACAAACCTGAAGAAGCTGGAATTTGTTGAGGCAGAAAACTAAAAGCTAAAAATAATTCTACGTTGAGACCTCTGCACATTTTCTATTTTCTTTTTTATTATTACACAGACAAACCCTGAAATCACCTTTGTGCCATACTTTCTCCAATGTTATGGGGACTGGTGTGTACAGCAAAGTGAGAAGAAAAATAGCTGCATGCCTTGCTTTCTGTTAGGTTACAGAACAGTTCTTAGTAAAAGTGAACAGTCTAGATCCTGTTTTTTTTGGAAGGGGGGGGGGGGGGGGGATGAGTTGAGTCTGATCATTATACCAGACAAACTGCTTAAAGTCCGGCTACTACCTCAGTCCCTTTGATACACCCATGCTGCTTTTCAAAGGTCTCTCCTTCACACCTGATGTCATCCACGTTAGGTAATCACAAGTATTATTTACACACAATACAAAACCCAGAACATGGTTTTCTCTCTGGTTACAAAACAAAGAATGAATGGGCATTGGGCGATTTCCACCATTTCCAAAGCAGGAAGTGACAAAACACATAACTGCTGACATATTAGTCAAACGAAAACAAGGTGTGCCACCACCTGCCATGACTCAGAGCGTCAAGCACATTTAGACAACAAAAATACAATTTACTGACAAACTACCACCTGCAAGAAGAATACGTTTCTGATTGATCTGTCAGGCTTTTGCTGATGTGTCCCCTCACTCTGTTCTCAGATATTACAAAACCCATAGTCTAAATGTAGCCCTAAAAACACCAAATCTCGGGTTTGTTTCCCTGCTCAGATTCAAACGTTATTACCTTCACTGGAATCAGATAAACGGATAACTCAAAAACCTCACATCTGTGGCCAAACCATTCCTAGCATAAATAGACTCCATTATTAGCCCCTCTGACTCTTCTCCTGACCTTTGACCCTGAGCTCTCCTCTCCCTCCACCCCTCTCTGCTCCTTCTGGCCCACCATTTCCCTCCCACGCAGCCATGCATCGTAGGTGGACTTCCTGCAGAAAACTCAGGGGCGCCAACAATGAGAATCTCCAGCGAAAAAAGAACGACACACCTGGGTCTTCTCCTGCTCACACCACCAGCCCAACTCAGGCAACAAAGAATGGGGACTTAAAAACGGGGAAGAAGGGCAGGTCAGCACAAGAAGTTAAATATTAAAAACCGAGGGCCAGGTTAAACAATGGAAGGAGCCCACAGATCAGAAACAATGTTGGATTTATTTTTACAGACCTGTGTAGTTGGGTTTCAGTCTTTTTGCGTTACTGAGAATTTAAGGCTTTGAACATCTCAAGAAAAATCAGAGGCAACTATGACTCAGCCAAAAACAACCAAGAAACTATTTTACTCATAACATGTTACGGAGTCTTTATTCATGTGTGACACTGCGCTATTTATAGGCTAGTTCTTCAGACAACCCACAAAACTCTGAAGAACTTTAGAGCTGCAGACCGAGTTGATTCTGTCTGTAGGTGAAAGAAACTTTTGTGTCTAAGAGTACAGAAGCAGTGGTCCAAACTACTGAATGCTTAGCGGTGGCCTAATTTCACTGGCAGAGGCTCAATCATAACATCTTATCAACGAACGCGCTGACTCATGGAATTCTGCTGCAGCCAACAGCCGAGCAGTGGGGTTACTTATGGCAGGCATTGATTGGTTGACCCACGAGCACAAATCTGAAAGGGCACATACCAGGAACACAGCCTGAAGCAGAACTGGCAGTGGTTTGCTTTACTTCCCCTCTCACAAAGTCTTTGTCGCTGCAGTTTTTGCCCCCTACTTTGTTGCACCACTGCTTTTATTCTCCCCTTAAAATCCACAAGTACACCCAGTCCAGCTTTCTTTTTTTTTATTTAATTTTTTTTACCACCACTGCCTTGTTTCTGTGTTGTGTAACTGTAGCTGGAATGACCCAAAAAAAAAGAGGTTTTCCAGAGGTCACCATTTCTCTGTGGCTTACATCCTGTTTTTCTTTTTCATCACACTAATTCCACCATTTTAAAGAAGTTTTGAAGTTCAATTTAAAACAATATAACAGAGACCCATGACCAATATTTGAACCATTAAATCACATCCAATGCACTGACTTTCCAGAATCCATTAATAATGCATTTGTATTGGAAAAGCAATACAGTAATAAGGTGGGTTTGGGTTATAGAGCGCATGCAATCTATGTTGCTCATCGATTTCGTTCTCAATTATTTTCAAGGCTGAACCCTTTATGCTAGAGGGGCTAATGCATTAAAATACAACTTTTAAAGTTTTTTTTTGTTCCCTCCCACAAACCCTGTTAACTTGAGTTTCTGTCCTCATATGCATAAGATTCAGAACTAAACTAGCTCTACACTCTACAGTAAAAAAAACCTTCCCCATTTGCAAATCTGCAATGAAGGAAAGCCCAGAAACTGTGGGGACAGAAGAGGGCCTCAGTTCAAACAAGGCAGGCACACTTTCTAATGGAAATTCAGATACAATCATCCCAGAATGCACTTCTCCCTGCCTAATAATCGGACATTAGAACAAGGCAGCCATTGAGAGGGGAGCGACTGTAATCTGGTTCACCAAACTCCAAAGCTGCCTGCTATAATTAGCTCCTTTCACCATCCAACACAGATTTAAAAGAAAACCTCTCCCGTGTAACAAGTGGGAGAAACTCTGAATGTATGATTTCATAAGAGGGGAAACTTCCCATGCTGCGTGAAAGGAGTCACCTCATGCTGACAGGTGTGCTCGCTGGGAAATTTACAAATGAGCGGGTGAGAGGCCAGTGTTTTGCAGCAAGAACATACAATAGCAAACCAAGGCATAACGCAACATTTGGAAGTATTTTGAGGTAGGGTTCTTTGGAAAGGCTATAAACAATTAATATTGCATGTTGCAGGTAAATCGTTGAACAACCTCAGTTTAAAGAAAAGTAGATTTAACTGACTAGAGTGATGAGCAAATGGCTAGTCCAATAGCTCATAGATTTCTATTCTTCTAAACCAGGGGTGGGCAATCCTGGTCTTTTAGAGCTGCTATCCTGCATGTTTTACTTGTTTCACTACTCCAGCACACCTGGTTCAATGATTAAATTACCTCTTCAAGTTCTGCAGACACTTATCAATCACACTTCCTTCAAATCAGGTGTATAGCAGAGAAACAAGTAAAACATGCAAGATAGCAGCTCTCAAGGACCAGGATTGCCCGCACCTGCTCTAAACTGAGGCCACAAAAAACAGGTGAGACAATTTGTCTGCATGCCCCATCTACAAAACCCCTATTTTAAAAGATCTGAACCATCCCTTTAACAATTTAGGTGGCTTCATGCAACCAGATGTGTCATGCATTATCCCTTTTGTTCAATAACTGGTGAAATTTTGAGAAAATAAAGCAAGTTGTCAACTTAAGCTGTATGCAAAACCTGCTTTGCCTCTTTGAGTAAAATCAGGGGCAGAAACTCAGTAAAAATAAATAAAAAAATCTCTGCAACTCTGGCCTACATCCCGAAGAGCAAAAGCCTGCACTCCTCTAATCCCAGGAACGCGGTCAAACCAAAGGCCTCGCAGTTTGACCCAGAGATACACGTCACACACAAACAGTGTGGGTGCGTGGGGGGGGGGGGTTGCTGGTAACCAGCCTGCTGCCTGAATAAATTGTACGATTAGAGGAAGACCAGGCTTCCTGGAAAGGTGTGACCGCATCGCAAAGGACCCAATCAAGCAAAAAGAAGAAGTGCCGACAGCTTGGTAATGCATTTACCTGAGAGCTAAAAGACTGCCTCTGTCAGGAGAGAAAAGAAAAAGTGAAGTGTGCACGTTTTAATTTCAACTCAGCATGAAGATTATTAAAATCTGAGCAGTCGGTTGAAACACAGACAGCAAATGTGAGGGGGTAATGAGTCACTGATCACAGTGACTCACAAAGTTCCTGCTTTTGTTTTTTTTGTTTTTAAATGTCCCCTTTTCCTGGCCATGACACAGCAGTAGCTACAGATCAAAGTCCTTGCTGAGCAGCTGTGTGTTGAGGCCAATGCCACACAAACCTTCACGATCATCCAGTTATTCTGTTGCTCTGAGATCTTTCAGTCGATTTTAAAACAAGGATTTCAGCAAGATTTAGAAAGGCTGTTTTATTTTTAAAGGAAGCAGTGTAGTCCAGAGCAAAGACTTGGATAGAAAGGGAGTGGCTGCCAGTGCAATGATCACTCTGCAGTGAAATGAAACTCTGACACTCTTCTCTTCTCTAGAATGGTCTAATGAGTAATGACAGGTATTAATTGTTTTAACATGAGGTCAGGCTGGCATCTATACGCCCAGTCTTGTATGAATATAATAGGGAGGACTTGAGCAAACTATACGTCAGGTGAGGTCAAGTTAAATGAAATTTTTTGTATATTTTAGTTAAATGTGCCATCAGGAAGCTCTGTACTTGAACCTTTGAAAAATTCTGAAAAAGAAATTCCCATTAAATATTATTTTGACAAAACATACCATCAAATTGACCTAGTTTCATGGCAAGATTTACAAAAGAACTACAGCTGATAAAAGCTATTGACTGAGTAAAGCTGTTTTGCTCCTTTAATTGTAATTAAATGCATGCATCGTGTGGAGTTTCTCCAGGCCTGACAACATCAATGCATTCCAGGTGTTGTTGCATAAACAGTTTTCAAGGCTTGGGCAGGACACGTATGGTTCTGCCCCTCTTTCTCCTCTGGAAAACATCATGTTTAACCTGTAGGGTCGGACTATTGCGTCTTAGGGAAGCGTTATTATTAAATGTATCCATATAATTATTAGAATAACCATTATTACAAAGGGCTTCCAAACATGTAAGCCCTATACGGGGGAATGATGTAGACTTGTTTATTTACTGGACTTTACAGAAAGAAAGTACTGAAGATTAAAGGTTAATTTATCTGTGGAAATCTGCTTTAAATGTAGAACATGAAGAGTATCCATAGTTTACATACATACCATATCATTCCTGTCTCTCCAGCCCTTCTTCTCTTCAGCGACCGGATAAGATTTTCTTCTTAAAGCAGACCCCCCACAAAAAATAAAATAAATAAAAATAAATAAAAATAAAAAACACTCCCCACGCAAGCTCTCACATCGATTATTTTTTCCTCTGCTTTTCTAGTAAACACGCCGTCTGCGTCCCACATTCAGCCTCTCATTTCAGTCAGTGAAGTTTTTCAGTCACGAGAAACATTGCCGTTTCTTTCTATCCTTCGTAACCTGGAAAACAAAATCTGCTCAGAAAAAAGGAAAGTAAAAGGGAAATAGAGACGAGGGGGGAAATGCTGCTCAAACTCTCGTTCTTTCACAGCGACTGGAGAGAGAGGAGGAGGAGGCGACGTTGGAAAGCCCTGTTTCGTTGATTTTTTTTCCCTCTACTTGGTTCACTAGCACCACGTTGTTTTGACCGATTATTACTTCCTTTGTTGAGTCTGAAAAAAAGAGTCCGTAAAAAAACACGAATCCGGTTTACTATAGCGTTGTTTTCGGGGTAGGGCGACTGTCTTTTCTCATGTTGTTAAGCCTCGCGCAGGATAAATGTGTGACGTTGTGTTCAAGTCGAGTTTTTTTTTTTCTCAGATTCCCAATAATGGCGGACCTCCTGGATCTACCAGCTTCTCCCCTCCTGGTTGCAGATAGCAGAAAGAGTCTCGCCCAGCGGTTTGTGGAAACAATTACAACTC
Organism: Cynodonichthys magdalenae; assembly: GCA_031762555.1. NCBI lineage: Eukaryota > Metazoa > Chordata > Actinopteri > Cyprinodontiformes > Rivulidae > Cynodonichthys > Cynodonichthys magdalenae. The sequence goes on from JARVJO010000330.1 coordinate 14,507,692, forward strand.
GCTCTGTCTCTGATAGGCTAGGAAATGGATAAAGAATTTTTTATGGTAAATATATTAGAAATTATAAAAACATATATCACGGACACCTAAATGCAGCACCAGGATACACCAGCTTTTTAAAAAAAAAATGAAAAGCATCATTGTCAGGTGAAAAGATAAACAAAAAGATAAACGATCAAATGCATTTATCATATTTTAGATTTCTATTTTTATATTTTGTTATCTAATTTTTAGTTGTCATAAGCAATATTTCTTCAGGCTTTTTGAACGTTACACCGTTTTTTTTGTTTTACTCATTTTCAATTCAGTACCTAATTTAGAATAATATCTGGGCTTTTTTTAGTTAACGCTCTCTGACCCATGAATCATTCAAGCATAACTCAAGGCATATACCAGTGTTGTGTTGTCACATTAACTAATAGCTTTCATCCATTATCTTTTTATGCCTCTACTTTCCGGGTCACAGGGAGCTGGTGCCTACGTCCAGCATTGTTCCAGAGGCCAGGTACACCTCAGACTGGTCGCAAGTTCGTTACAGGTTAGCGTAGAAACAAACCTGTTCTTTGTGTATTATATCATCACAGCTGGTCCCTAATTCTCCATCTTCCACCACTTACCCGTGGTCAGGTGGCAGAGGCAACAGGTCTAGGAGACATCCCCCTCAGATGCCCAAACCACCTAAACTGACTCCTTTCAATGCAGAGGACCAGCGGCTCTACGCTAAGCTCAAGTTCCTCGCTGTATAGGCTGAGCTCTGCCACCCTTTTGGAGGAAGCTCATTTTGGTCTGTTGTATCCGGGATCACATTCTTTCAGTCATGATCCATATCTCATGACCATAGGTGAGGGTTGAAACATAGACAGACCAATAAATTTAGAGCTTTGCCTTTCGATTCAACTCCTTCTTCACCACAATCAACCAAAGCAACACCCTCATTACTGAGGATGAGATCCCTGATCCGTCGATCTATCTCCTGGTCCATCCTACCATCACTGGCTCCTTTTTCAAATTCCATTTGTCCCCCTCTGACATTTTTGAATGTCCCATGGCTGCATCACACGTAATAGATTTGCTAAAGTGGTCACAGGGACTCGGACCTAAAGCCTCATCCAACAGCAGAGAGGGGAAACATTTATTTCCTGTGAAAAATCAATCGTCTCAAAGGTTAGTCCTAATTACTTGAATTGTGCTCGCAGTTGTCCACTTGATAAAAGAATTACTATGAAGAGGTTTTGTATGATGATTAGTTCAGCCTCTGAACGAGTAATTGAATCGTCCGAGGAGGACAGTGAAGCTGTAATTTTGTAACAGAGAAACTTCAGCTGTACAGAGTATAAAACAATGGGCTTCAAGAGCTCAAAATCATATTTAATGTTTTGATCTTGTAGACTTTTATGCAACTGGTACCACAAGGCTTTTTTTAGTGGGGTAGGGACAAACACAAAGAGAAAACTATTCTGTTTCCTAAACCTGGAATCTAAGGATACTGCCGTGACAAATTTTATAACCCGATGCATTTCACTAGTAATTCAGCTATCTCAGTCTATTTATCTATTTTATTATATGGCAATACGATGGCTTAGTGGTTATTACTGTTGCCTCAAAGCAAGAAGGTCCTGGGTTCATGTGGTTTGATCTGTGGTCTTTGTGTTTCATGTTTTCATGGGTTTTCTGCTGGTACTCCAGTTTCCTTGTTAAGTCCAAAAACGTATGCCTAGTCGACCTTCATTTCCAGGCATTCCTTCAAAAACAATCTGTGATCTCAATAGGATTTGCCAATTGTACGTTACACAATATTTGTGTGTTTAATAAAAAAAAGATTCAAACCAACAGAATATGTATGTTTACTCAAACTATCTTTCCTGTCTTTCGCTGTAATCATGAATCTTTCAAACCACAATCAGAGACCTGTCAAGTGCACCCCTCTGCCCCTGTTTTTGGATCCCACACTCAAAATTCTCCTTCTTACATCAGCTTCCAAGAATGTACATTTAGTCTGGTCTTTTACCTTAAGAACATTTAATGTGTTCAGCTTTTTGTGTGAAATGTGACTCACCATAAATATAAAGCAGGTTTGAAGTATGTGTTGTTGATTGTTTGAATCATCCTCCTTGCTTCTCTTTGGTCACATTAGTCGTGTTTTAAGCAATATTTGCATGACCTCAACCACACAGAGCAAGATTGGCTGTTGGTCAAAGTTTCTGTTGATTAATCTTTTACATTCCTTTAGCCCTTTTTTGTTCGTTCTATTTTTTCCTCACCATAAAGCTTCTTCTCTCATTAAGGTGTGGTGTTAAGACACACAGTGCTATTTAGGAGATTTTATTCTTACAACATGTTACCACATATGAATCAAAGCACATCAATACCAAAAGCTTGTTAAGCATTTCAAAGAGGCAAGACAAATGTGTTGCTGATTCCTTCTTTTGTTTTATTTAATTTTTTCAATTCCACCTCAACTATTTCTGCATTTGCAGCTGAAATATTTCTGGGTTCCAAGGGCAAGCACATTCTTTTACACACAGTTGTGCAATCCCTGACAATCATAGTCCAAACTACCTCCTCCACCACCACCACCTAACACACAGAGGGCTCAGACCCAAGCTGTCTAAACTGGCCAGTAAACAAACTCAGAGCACTCACAAAACAATAAACACGACAACGTGGCCCAAACTTTTATTCAGTAATCCATTTAGGATTATTTGTGACAAATTATACATGACAAATAAGGTAAACAAAACAAAAAAAATTTAAAATAGAACGTAAAAATAGCGATCAAAAGGAAAAATTTCACAAATATGAAAAAAATGAATGAATTAATAATTTTATTTGGTCACATTAAAGAACACTTCACACAAAACAAACAAAACTTTAACCCTATATGACCAAATAGGTAGAGGCAGAAGCCAATAGCTTGTTGTGCCTCACCTTACAATTCCTAATGGATTTCCCAAAACAAAATACACACACACAAAAAAACCAACAACTCACATATACTTCAACTAAATCCTGGTTATATGTACCATTTATATACACAAAATACAAATCATTAATGCTGTTTTTTTAATCATAAATATTATCAGTACATCAAAAAAATGTAATATATTACCATCACAATTGACTACTATAAACAATAACTCGTAATTAATTTACTTTTTAACTTCTTTTTAAAACCCACAAGAGAGTTACTAAACTTAATTTCATCACTTAAATTATTCCACAATTTAGTACCCAACACTGAAACACATCTGTATTTAATATTTGTTCTTACTTTATGTACTTCAAAAATAAAGAACCCCCTTAAATTATAATTATTTTCTTGTAACTTAAAAAAAATTTGAATACCTTCAGGAAGACTAGTTATTCTTACTCGATATACACTCACCGGCCACTTTATTAGGTACACCTGTCCAACTGCTCGTTAACACTTAATTTCTAATCAGCCAAT
>JARVJO010000330.1:14586028-14600973 GCA_031762555.1 Cynodonichthys magdalenae
CAATGGGCCCACTTATGAGGCCCCCGCTCACATGGATTATTTATCCATCCCCACTAACCATAACCATAACCATAACCTCCATGGACCACCATCTAGGAGGGCTGCAGCTTCTGAATTGAGACAGCCATATAGTCAACATGACCCACCACAACTCTTAAACCTTAGCAAACATAGAAATAGTTACAACTAAAGAAGAAGTACAGGTCTGGAACATAACTTGGTAAACAAAGAATAGCTTGGCTGTCAGTTAAAAAATATTTTTAGTTATTTATTTATTTATGAAAGAATAATTTATTTAAGCACAGCTAATAGATTTTTAATTGAAGACCACTGCTACAAACCACCAGAGTAGTGATCTTCAGTTACCGGTAGTTCTTATTTAACTTGGCTTATTACTTTCACATTTTAAACAATTGTTGATTTAAATCTTATCAATGTGACGAGTTTTGCCATTTTATAACTCATCGCTGCACGCTCTCTTGTTTATAGTCTTCATGTGTGTCCATTGTATAACAATATATTGAAGGGAGAAGATGGTTGTGTAATTTCAAATCTGTTTATGCTTGAGCGCACAGCTGCGACGATTATTAACCAGTTTCAGATAGAATGAGGCGATCTGTTTCTTATCTGCTGTTCTAGAAACTTGCCATCAAAGGACATGGTTAATAATTGACTTATGTCAGAACTGCAGTTATTGTTCCAAAAGGCAGAGGGACAAACATGTTAGATTTATTGTTGCAGTTCAGACACCAACCAGATGCCACATCCTTTTTTTTTTTTTTTTTGAAAAAGGAGAACATCTGGTGATCACCGGGCATCTCAAGTTGCCTGTACTGTACCCGGTTTCGGTGCTCGGTGCCAAATTGTATCTGGGGCATGAAAAACTAGTCCTTCGCCTACAAAGTAAGTGATATTACTGCTGAAACTGGAGTTTAATTCAGTGAGGTTGGGGTTTTCACGAGGAGCAGCTTTTCTCAGTTGATCATATTCCCTTTTTGAGTCCAGCTAAGTGGCTGATGTCATTGACTGTGGTTGTGATTGGCTTACAGCTGCAGCCTACTCAGCTGTTGTTATCTGATTGGACTTTATGTTGAAATGGCTCAGGGGTGTTGTGACCTCATTTACCTCAGGATATATTATGTTTTTATCCGTGTCGCCTTGTGTCTTGCATTGCTCCAATCCCTGCTTCTCTTTCCGTGAAATGCTTCTATTCTTTGCTTATCAGCTTATATTTCTGATGTTCCCTCTGTCACTGCTTGATTGGTGACAGCCTGTGGGGCTTTGATCTCTCACGTGGGAAAGATAAGGATGAGAGGTCTGTGTTTGTGTGTGTCCACAAGCTTGCACACATACATTTATGGCCTGTGTTCTCTGGCCCTGGTTTTGTGTCATGGTTCACCACCAGTTAGTTTTTAAATTGAATAGCCTTCAGATTGACTGATGTATACAAATCCTAGATAACACAGGAGTTATTTAAATCGATCATACAACCTCAACAATAAAAAAAGTGCAAATCAAAAAGACTCTGTCCACTTCGACATAGTCTGAAGGCCAGGCTAAGATAATTTATTTTAAACTACGAGAATAAAGTCATACTATTATGAGAATATTTTCATAATATTAGCAGAATAAAGACACAATATTACCAGAAGAAAGTCGTAAATTACGTGGAAAAAATAGTTTGAATGAGGAAAAAGCTGCAATACTCATCAAGATCTGACATGACCAGCTCGGCCAGCAGCAAATGTGTAAAAAAATAAAACATTTCTTTATTTGTAAAACCAATACCAAAGTATAACGATGCTCAAAATTTCTAATTTTAACAGAGTGGAAAGTCTGTTTTTTGTGTAGGAGTTCTCAAAGTAGTATAATTTTATTCTGATATTATGACTTTATTCTTGTAATTAAAAAATATATATATATCTCAGTCTAGTCCTCAACAAGACCCTTGGACTAAAGTGGGTCTTGTTGCCAGGTAAACAAAGATAAAATTGTTCACACATGCACTGATGGAGCTGTGGTCATAAATTTAGAAGAGTTTTATTGGAAGTGTTTTTTCATGGTAAAAAGAGCACATGACTTACCAAAGCCTTCAGGCTCTGGTTTATTAATAATTACAGCAGGTAAAGGTTGATGCAAGTGTTTAAAGGGGACATATCATGCAAAAAACACTTTTTTAACTGGTAAATTAATTTTTTTGTGTGCTTGGAGTCTTTAGTGCAGAAAAATAGAATTTAGTTTCTCCTGGTGCTGAGTAGATATATTTATATTCTGTTTGGGTCTTTTTTTTAGTTTTCTCCATCTTCTATTACATTTTCTGAACTAATATGTCAAATTATTTGCACTGGAACTGTCAAATAAGATCTGGACTTACCAACTACAATTTGGTCGTCTTCATTCTCCTCTAGCTCTGGGTTAGACTCTGGTTCCAACATGTAAGGCTGGATGGACAAGTCTTTTGTTGTTTAAATCTTTAAATTAATTAGTAAACAAAGTTTATGCGCTGCTTTACAGTCGTAAACCCTTCTGTTAAGCTATGAACTGGCCTGGAAGCTGGAGGTGGGGTCATTTGAATTTAAAGAGACAGTCTCAAAACGAGTTGATCTAAAACACATTTCAGAAAAGGGGTGAAAGAGAGTCTTGTGAAGTTACAAGAAGGATGAATTCAGACTAAAGCATTGCAGTTCCACTTTATATAGACTTTGTAAAAAGATTAAAATGGGAAAAAAAAAAGATTTAAAAGCACATCTCCTTTAATGTCTATGTCTGAACAGTGTATTTATTTTTAACCATAGGCTGTTTAACTACCTTCGACCCTTCACCTGTTGTCATGAGGTATGGATCTTTAGAGAAGTGAAATGAATTTCCTCTGTATGATGGCCTAGTTCAGCCTCAGAAACATGATGACCTGGGAGTAGAGCCACTGCTCCTCCATATTGAAATGAGTCAGCTGTAATCTCAGCTGACGCTCTCTGGGACTTTGTCATGATTTACCACCTTCAGCTGTGCCTCTGACTTTTTTGTAGTTTGTGGTGCATATGAAATAAGTTCCTCATATTCTCATTACTGCAATGAATCACCAAAGATTTACAGTACATCTCAAGTTGATTTTTCAAACGTCTAATCAGAAACTGATGCTGTAATCCATGAACTGTTTGAGTGGCTGAATTTATAAAAGTGAAAGTGATCTCTTTTTCAGTTTTTTGGCACTTAATCCACACATATGCTCTCCAGCTCAGCCTGAGGAAATTCATCTTGATGGGAAACAGAACCTCTCATGGCCAGGGACACTCTGTTCCCTCCTCTGCTCTAACATACGTACTTACTAATACACATGAAATCTGGATCAGCACCCATGGAGGCTTTAATGCTGCAAGCTCGGACCGATCCAGCTGTTGGCAGTTATACGGGACCGGTTACATAAGCTTGTCCCTCTCTCCCCACGCAGCAGAGTATTTTGTCCTCATGCCACGCTGTGCTTCAAGCTTATTTATCAGTGACTGAGATAACACCTGCAGAAGTGCTCCACTTCTCCGTTCCTGTGAAGCAGAACATTTTCATAGCAGGATTCGGCTTGTACATCTGACGTACTTGTTGTACTTTGTAGCTGTTTATTTCATGGGTTTTGTTGCAAGTTCTTTGATTGGTGCTCTTCGCACCTTCTCTGCCCTCATGGACATTCTCTTCTTTTCCTTGGTGTTCTTTTACAACCTACTCACTCCCACATTTTCTTCTCTCCCTTCAGAATATTTCCACTTATGAATAAACGCATTCTTTTATTCTATCAAATACAAACAACAATGCCTCATTCATCTGTCACCGGCCAGTAAAATGACCTTTACATTCATCTCTTTCTCTAACTCCTCAAGTCTGCTTTGGTCAAATACTTTCTTTGTTCATTTTCCACCTCCATGTTCCAAAATACCAAGACTAAGTCTTCTATAAATCGCTGGGTCTTTAGGGCAGTGGACCACTGGGCTGTGAATGTTGTTGACTAGCTGGTGCATGGTATTTATGAAAGCAGTCTCCATATTGTCTTGAAATGCTCATGTGTTTCATATTTTCCTGACGCGAGCCTTAGAGGCTCAAAATTATTGTGCAACAAGTTTTTTCTCCAAATATTCAATATTCAGAGAGCTTTTTAATGGTGATCTCCGCTTGTGACATCACACGCATATACATACCGCATCTGTCACCATATCAAATGATTGCGAAATCGTGGATTCTTCTGAGACTCAGTGGTAATATCATAATAGATAAAAATGTTCCTAGAGCGAATTTTACCGCATCCGACTTCAGGAAATACAGGAAAGTACAGTTGAAACTTTGTCTGAATGGTTGAGGTCTTCAACAGACTTTGAAAGGGAGCGAAATTGTTAAGAAGGTCTGTGTTTTTACTTGCGTTTTCCAGCTTAACTTGTTGCATCTATCGTGAGTGGGTGTGTGTATTTTTATCAGTCCAGCCCACTATCAGAGTTTGTCTAGACAAGGTGTTGCTAATACTTTTTTCATTTGTTTTCAAATATTATTCTTGTCAGAAATCAAACGAGCTGGTATAGCTAAATAAATGTGCACCTACGGCGGGTTTTTTAGTTCTTTAAATATTGCCTTCAAGCTAATTTTGTTGTTTTGTGATAAAATTAATGCTAATGTACTGATATTATGCCAATTTTGATTTATTTCGATTAGGGTTGCTAGGTGACAGGACATACACCGGGGTAAGGGTGGGAATAAAGCAGTAGGCTAGACTGTTCAAATTCACAGCCACTTTTTTCAGGATTTTGCAGTCTACTAAGTAGGTAGGCTGGGTCCTTCGAAGGACCCAACCCCTAAATTTTGACACAGCCATAATCTGCAAGAGGCCAAGAAATTTGTTTTTATTGTCACAGCTAAGTGACAAGAATTCCACCTTTTTGTTCTGCAAATCCTCTGACAACCCATTCTGTTCTCAAGCTGCAGGCAAAACTTTTTTCTCACGGTGGTAGGCACCAAGTATCGTGTGATTGGTCATAATGTTGTGGGCGTGTTTATGCAGAAAATTGGCCAAACTACACTGCTCTCATTTTGATTCAAATGCTTCGCTGAGACTGTTAGAAAATACAGACATCTTGTCAACTTTTTCAGTGCAACTTACAAAGAAAAAGTAACAAAATAAGACACATGGCAGGAATCATCATGTCCAACAGTAAAAACAAAACAAACAAACAAAAAAAAAATATATATATATATATATATATATATATATATATATATACTGCTGGCTCAGAAACTGGTTAAATAGCTGACATCAGCTTGTCCAGATACCAATGTTACTTTTTATAGAGCAAGAGCAAAAAAACAAACAAACAAACAAACATAAAAGTGTAATCTAAATTATTTTTTGTGCTTTTTTTATAATTTTTTATACTCACCGTTTTTTTTAAGGTAAGAAAACAAGCTACAAGAGTTACCATGTCTATTGGCAAATCAATATCAGCATGCTTCCTAATTGGCTACTTAACTAGCTTTCATCAGATTACCTAGCTTCTAACTTGACAGAAAAGTTATGCTATTCTATTTCAGAACTGTTACAAAGTTTAAGTGTTTTTTATATAGTCTTATAAGGAAGAGTAGAGCTGCCACATGACAAAATTATTGTTGAGCTACATCTCATAAAAACAAAATAACTATTGTAAAAATGAGATAACCGTCATGTTAAAACGTCTGTTTGACCATTTCCTTCTATCTGGGGTCGGGTTGCGGGGGCAGCAGCCTAAGCAGATCGACTTCCCTCTCCCCAGTCACTTGGGCCAGCTTGTCTGAGGAATCCCCGGCCAGCCGAGAAACATAGTCCCTCCAGCATGTCCTAGGTCTTTCTCTGGGTCTCCTCCCAGTGGGACGTGCCCAGGACACCTTACCAGAGAGGCGTCCAGAAACATCCTAACCAGATACCCGAGCCACCTCAACTGGTTCCTCTCAATGTGGAGGAACAGCGGCTCTACTCTGTGTCCCTCCGAGATGACAGAGCTTCTCACCCCATCTCTAAAGGAGAGCTCAGACACTCTGGAGGAAACTCATTTCGGACGGTTTTATTCATGATCTCGTTCTTTCGGTCACTACCCAAAGCTCGAGACCATAGATGAGGGTTGGAATGTACACCGACAGGTAAATGGATAGCTTCGCCTTCTAGCTCAGGTCTCGCTTCACCAGGACGGATCAGTACAGTGCCTGCATCACAGCAGATGCAGCACCAATCCGCCTATCGAACTCCTGCTCCACTCTTCCCTCATTCGTGAACAGGACCCCGAGATACTTAAACTCTTCCACTTGGGGCAGGATCCCTTCCCCGACCCGGAGAAGGCATCCTACCCTTTTCCGGCTCAAGACCATGGTCTTGGATTTGGAGGCACTGATCCTCATCCCGGCCTCTTCACACTTGACTGCGAACCACTCCAGTGAGAGCTGGAGGTCATGATCTGATGAAGCCACACCATCCACAATAGGCAGAGATGTGATCCTAAGGTCACCAAAACGGATCCCCTCAACACCTTGGCTGCGCCTAGAAATTATTTCCATAAAAGTTGTGAACAGAATCTGAGAAAGGACAACCATGTCCAACTCTCACCGGAAACAAGTCGGACTTACTACCGACAATGCGGACCAGACACCGGTCGTACAGGTACAAAGGGACCCATACTCCAGGAGAACCCCCCACAGGAGTCCCCAAGTCCAAGGGACATGGTCAAACACCTTCTCTAAGTTCACAAAACACATGTAGACTGGTTGGGCGAACTCCCATGCATCCTCCAAGACCCTGCTGAGGGTGTAGAGCTGGTCCAGTGTTCCACGACCAGGACGAAAAACCACACTGCTCTTTCCAAATCTGGTAATGTTAAAACGTGTTACAATTTTATAGTATGACATCACTTTCACAAACATTTTATTGCTTTTTAATTCAAAAACACTTTACAACTGTAACATATTATAACGAGATGGTTATCTCTGTTTTAAGAGAAAACTTACTTAATTTAATTATATAGTTTCTCATTATAAAGAGATACAGTTAAACTATATTTTGTCATGTTAAAGATCTTCAGTACTATTAGGTTTTCCATTTGTCTACATCTGTTAAAATAAATAAAATATCTTTTAAAACAACAAGATAGCTTTTTCTTTCAGCTGACACATATGCGAAATTGAATGTCACTACTACTAGTTGCAGTTTTATTTTTCTAATAAAAGCAACAGAATCACACATTTTAAAGTTTAAGCATCTACCGTACATACAGTTTGAATTTAGTCACGAGAGCACTGAGAGTAAAAAATAAAGTTAAATGACGAAACATTATCTCAAAGACGATCAAAACATTAACAAATTTGCTAAAGGGTGTAATCTTGCCCCACAAATGTGTCCTACTTTGGTTCACTAAACAGATATGTGTTTCACTTGGATTTCCAAGAAAATTGTACTAAAGATGCACTTTATTATGTGCAGCCCAGAAAGGACTTTGCACAAAGCTTTCAGTATACAGTTTAAAGACTTCCCCTTCAAAGAGAACACACGATGTTGTTATATCGAATGGTAAAATAAGAACATTCATCTAAATTATTTGATGTCTTGCAGGTGTTGTAAACATACTTTGTTGTAAAATGATGTTAAGAATAATAATCTGTACTCAATTCATGTGTCTTTTAATCAGGGCCCCAGACATATTGCACTGCATTACAAGAGCTTGGGCAAACTCTTAATCCTGAAGACAATGTACAAAGTAGACCACAGTCCACTTGCTGGATCCCTTCCCAACCCGCAGACCCGCTTAACATGGTTAATGTTCATCAGTAATCCCGTCCATAGGGCTGAGCTCAAGTCATTACACTGGTAATTATCTGAGGGGTGCCAGAAAAATCCCTCCATCAACTTTAAGACATCAAAACCAACTACAGCACTGCTCTTTCATGTGGAGTCAGAGTTCACTTGTTACCTAAATGATTCTCAGACATTATGTAAGAAAGTGTTTATAGGACTGGAAAGTTCAATGACCACTTGAGATTTTACAGCTGAAGAAGGATACGACTGACTGGGCCACCCATTTTGCAAGCAAAGCCCAATATGAACATTAATTTCAAACATATCTGGAATGCAAGTGTAAAACTCATGTAATGTTTTTGATATGGTAAATGACGTGGAGAGAATATTATAGACATGCACTCATATTTTTTTTCTTAAGCTATCTTGTGCTTAGTCGGTTATCTTATGAAATAAACTTTTCCAGACAAGATAGCCAACAATTATTTCTTTTGACCTTTTTTTTCTAAAAAAATGCCTAAGTATGAGGTGTGCAGGCAGAATGACCCTGGGCGCAGACAAAAAATCCAAAAAGCAACAAAAGGATTTATTAAATAAATAGAAAGCTGGAAAGGCAGCTCAAAATTACTCAAGTTTTTCAGGGCAACATGAGCACGAGGAACACGGAGGACACCACACTGGCTGAGGGAATGCAGCATATCGATCAGACAGACTGAGGACAAGACACTGAATATAAAGGGAAACTAATGAGAGACAACAGGGAACACCTGGAGGAGACACAAGAGGAAACAAGTGAGCAGGGGCTGGGCTGGAGGCAAGACAGCAGGGCAGAGATACACAGGGGAACACAGAAACACTAAAAAACTAAGGTAGAAAAACACAGATTATGACACTAAGATCTGATTCGAATAGTTCAAAAGGGCTACTGCTGTGGAAATACTAAACATGACTGCGTCCAAAATGTCAGATTTGCCATGGTTTACAGAAGTTTAAATCCAGGAATGACCCAAAGAAGCTCTAATAAAACGTAACATATAAAAGTAACTTATTGAAAAAGTTGACATGGCAGAAAAATCTAACATAAACTGAGATGGAGACACAAGGAGACACAAAGGAGAGCTGGTTATGGCAAGAAATATAACAATGCTCAACTGCAGAGTGAAACAGAGATCATATGAACAAAGTGGAGACACCTGGACCAAATGACAAATGAGAACAGGTGAGAGTAGACAGAGAAGGAGCAGAGAACAAGAAACACAGGAAAAATGGCCGATGGCACAGAGGAAACAGAGGGACAAACTAAGAAAAAAAATACAGAAGATAAACATGTCCAATGAAGGATTTAACTACCAAAACTGACTAACTAATCAGAACTCTGTACTGTTCTCCTAGATATGCATCATATTTGTTTCATGCATGTCAGATGAGGATTTGGACCAGGCTGTAACCTGCACTTCTAGCAGACAGGTAGGTATTACAGTCAACCACCCAAGCCACAATCTTTAATCACAAGGCATTTCACAAGATGGGAGCCCTGCTGAGACACAACAATGGGGGTTTTCCCGCTAAAATATTGGTGGAAAGTGGAGACATCCAGACTGTAATAATTAAACTTCTAGACTCATAGTTTGATCCACTCTGAGGCTGGACAATGTGCTCATCTGCACCCAGCCAGACATAAATTACATTTTCCAACCTATTATTAGTGCTTCTAAACAATACCAAGAGCTGACTTTCATTCTCTGTCTGTATTTTGGTGTAGACATGTCACTATGAAAAGAAAATAAGATCCATTTTAGGCAATTATATTCATTTCATTTGATAGTTAGAAGCCTCAGGACCAGTAAACGCTGAGGGTAAAATCACACCAACTCTTTCTTATTGAAATGTAGATCCCAGTTCCTTTAAGATAAATTGTGTACTTGTTTGTGACTTAAATCAGAGTAAATTTCAATGCAGCAATAATTTTAGTCCCAAAAATTGTGTTTGAAGATTTCATGTTTAAAGGAGCAAGAAAGCTGTTTTCATAAGTTTACGGTTTGAGTTTTTAATTCAAGGTTTGTGAAAGTAAAAAGCTCAAAATGATACGTAATTTGTTGAAATTTGGCAATTTATCACTTGGCTGAAAATAATCCAGTTTTGTTCATGAGTGCTGGTTTGAAAACAAATATCAGGAAGTCCATCACTATTTAAAAAGAGGAATTTGCCAAACTTCACAACAATGCTAAACATAATACCAGGGGATTTCCCAGTGCTAGAGGAAAGTAGTTTCAAAGAAAAATATAATTTCTTAAGATATAAATGTTAAAAAGTTTTGATTCAAAAGTAGATTAGGAAGATTTTGTGCCAGTTTAGTTATCTCCAATGTTAGAAGGTCCTTATGGATTCATTTTGTCAGCACAGGTTACATATGTTGAACTGCAAAGTCAATATTTTCTCATACAAGTTGAGAATTTTAAAACCTTTTTGTGCTTACTTATGTTCGTTTGTATTGTGTCAAATAAGCTGAATGTCTAAATGATACATTTAGACATTCAGTGTGAAAATTAAATTATACATTAAAACAAAAGCAAGTTCAAAATACATAGGTATCGAATAAGTTTAGAATTACCCTTGTGACAATGGTAAAAAAAAATGTTTTTATTAAATAGGCAGCAGAAAAAAGACAAAGCAACACATTATATATTTCACATTTTATTTAGTTTGACTCTTCTTTCACGTCTTAAGTCAGACAAACTGAGTGAGACACTATTATTCAGTACCATTTAGAGTTAACAGCACAACCTGACAGTCGTGTAGACAGTTTTTCCTGATGGTGTCACAAACATCATTAATATTTATGATGCATAAATAAGGACACTGGATTTTTTTTTTTAAACATTGCTCCGTTTGGCGACTGATCAGTTTACAGCCTGGAGGATAAATAGACTAAGAATTGGAACAACAAGCTTCTGAAAAATAAGAAGCAAACAAAGAATCAGCCTCTTTGGTCATTTCATCCATTTTTGTGTTGTTTCAAGAGGAGAGAGTTCTGAAATACGGATTGATCTATAATTATGTTAAACAACAAAATAATAAAACACTCTTCTCCAAACCATGTAGAAAAGTATCACCAAAACTGGTTACTCAGCTTACACCCATCCCTTCTCAATTCTGATAAACTTTTATTTAAGGATTTAGGTTTTATTTTCACTGGCGGTTCAAAGGCCATTTAATGGCCAGTGATGACTTTGAATTAAGTGTGATTTAAAGTGGCACCAGCTCTGTATTCCTGCAGTAGTGCAATAGTAAAGAAGAGGTTCTGACCACATGTTGCTCCGCCCACTTTTTGTGTTTTGGATCAACCAGATTTGCAGTTGAACTTCCGGATATGCGCACCTATAAATACCCAACATATAAAACTAAGGAAAAATATATAAATAGGAAATTTGCAGAACATTTGGCATTTGTCAGTCAGATAGTTTTCAGATGTTACACCAGTGGTGTCCAAAGTCGGTCCTCAAGGGCCGATGTCCTGCATGTTTTAGGTGCTGCACTGGTTCAACACAGCTGAACATAAAGAGTGCTTAATTAATGGGCCTCTGCAGACCTTGATAGCAAACTGAGAAGGTAAATCATCTATTTGAATCAGCTGTGTTGAAGCAGGGACAAATCTAAAACTTGCAGGAGACCAGCCCTTGAGGACCGGAGTCGGACATGCCTGTGTTACACCTTTAAGTTATCTGTTTCTGGAATTATGTGCAAAGACCTGGCTCAGCAACCAGAAGTACTGCTTAAACCCGAGTATGTGGAAGTAAAACCTTAATTTATTGTATGTAATCATCACTGTTCTGTAGATAGACACGGTCACCCACATTAAAGATGCATATATACGAGGAAAAGGGAGGTATTTAATGCATCTTTGCTAATGTTTAGAAATCACCTATATTTTTGGCAAATATTGAGTGACATATAACTCCATACAAACAATGATTTTCTTTTAAAAAAAAGAAAGAATGATGAAAAGACTGACCAACATGGAGACATCCTAGTTCAACTGAAGAATAATGTCAACAACTTGGTAACAACTTTCAGTCAATGGGAACAGTTAGATTTTTTAGACCTAATATTGGTGTTATCCAAGATATGTTAGTTAAAGTAAGTATTCAATTGACCATGTTGTCACATGGTGGTAAGTTTACAGCACAGATTTAACAGTGTTAAAAAATGATGCTAAATCAACACTTCACATTGTGGTACAGACTGATGATTTAACAACACATCATTGATTTTAGATCAATTTATACTCAAACATTTTATTGTAGAGAAAAAAAGTAAATTTATAAAAAGTTTATACACAAAGAAATTTATTTTCCAGTTGAATCGATTTCTATAACAAGGTGCAGAATTCTCTCTTTAATAATATACAGTAAAATCTTTGATTTGGACCCTAACCCTAACTTTATGCATGTTCAATTAGGATGCTTTGTGGTCTGAATAACAGTGTAGAACACATAAAATAAAAGGTACTTTCCATCAAAGAAAACCAAGTTAGACAAAAAGGAGGCGTAAACTCTTGGCACGTAACATCAGCTAACTTCTTTTTTCTCTCTCCAATTTGGATCACATTCCTTTCGACAAATCCAGGATGATATTGGGTCCACATGCCACTTTGGCACCAAAGTTTTTGGTTAAATGCTGGTCACAGTCATTTTTAGGAGCAGACAATGGTTCCAACCTTAAACACCAACCATCCTGTCACCACCACGCAGTTCAGGCCAAAACTCTTTTAACTTGCTTTTCCTCTGAAGTGAAAAACTTTCAGATGAGCTCATGTAGCGGTCATCCATCTGAACCTAACAAAAGTCCTTACATTCAACTTAAGTCCTAAAATAACCCTCAGCACTTCCATTTTAGATCAGTTCCAGGATGTTTCTTCCTACTGAACGCACACATACTTTTTCCACCAGGACTTGGACAGCATCTTCATCTTATCCGCTGTGCTGCGTACTGTCCTCTCCCGCCGTGCCCTCCTGTCAGCGTGCCGCAGCCCTACGGAGATGGCGGCGTCGAACACCTCCTTTAGATTCTTCTGCGTCAGTGCCGAGCACTCCACGTACATGACGGCGCCGACTTTTTCTGCAAGCGCTCTGGCGTCCTCCTCTGGGACGGGCCTCTCCCTCCGCCTCGCCAACTCGATCAGGACTTTGACGTCCTGCCGCAGGTCACACTGTGTGCCCACCAGGAGGATCGGGGTGAGGGGGCAGCGACGACGGATTTCGGGCACCCACTTCTCCCAGACATTCTGGAAGGAGGCCGGGCTGACCACGCTGAAGCAGAGCAGCAGTGCGTCAGTTCGGCTGTAGCAGAAGTGGCGGAGTTTGTCAAACTCATCCTGATGGACAAACAGAAAGATACTGAGCATATTTTTTCTTGCCAGAAAACTCACATAAATCAAGTTTAATTTGCATCAGTCAAACCTTTATTATAGCCTGAAGACAAAGACATAATGAACAAGCTTTCGAAACACAAAAATGGGTATAATTCAGTCAGTTTTACAGATAATGAGCTAACATTTGGTGTGGTAGTAGTTGATAGTCATTCACAACACCTGCTACAAGCCAAACTTTTAGGTAGGATTTAGGAAGAAGGCTTTGAATCTTTAATCCAGTTGGCCCCTTTTTACAACGCTTCTGAAATTTACATTGATAAAACCAATTATGGACCAGGAAGGGAGATTTTGAAAACAACACACAACAATAGCAATGCGTTATTTGTGTGTCTTCCAATGGCTTCATAAAATAATTGTGGTCATACTCATGCCGCTTACAAAGTTTACGAAATGTACGTAGGATAAAACAAGTTATGACCAGACCGAGGCAGGAGATTGTGAAAACACCACAGAACAACAGCTACTGAGGCTGAAACATCGCTACCTACCGCCTCTATCCATGCTGGCACAATTTATTCTTCCTCTAGCATCATAAAATAATTGTGGTCACACCCTCCCATTGCTTACAAATTTCAAAAGTAAAAAAAAAAAAAACACCTCTTAGTGAACCCGAAGATCGGCACGGTGCCCTGAAGGAATTATGAAGAGTTGCCAACTGAAAGAAGGAGTCAGAAAATCGAACAGGACGTCCTGATGATGCTCCTCTAGCTGAACGCCTGCTACAAGCACTAACTGATCATGCCGCATATCTCATAAAATATCTAATATATCTATTGAGATTCAACTAAAATGGCTATTATGGCGTCATTTTCAACTCCTGACAACAAATGCTGAGGGCGATATGCATTCCTTCAAGGAATGCTGTGTATTTTTCCTCACAGTACAGGAGGAACTGAGCCAAAAGCTATTCGATAATAAACTGTACAAACAATGTTTATACACTGTTAATATACAGTACAGGAAGGTCCTGACCTTTTGTTTATCTCATCTGCAGTAAATCGCCTAAATTAAAACGTTGGAGCCACACGATTCTGACAGCACGTCCCTTCCTCCCAGATCATACAGATTAAACCCATTTGAATGGAACACTCTTCTTTAAAGAGCTCGTCCTTGAATCCTTCCCTTCTCAAACAGACTTTATCTGCTCACCAAACACAGCTAAAACCTCCAGAAACTGAAATGCATCTCACCTTCCTCAGCTCACATCGCCCCGTTTCTGGCACCCGACCCCTCCATCCCGTCCCTCACAGAAAACTGCGTCAGTTCAGCGAGCGTTTGTCGATGTTTATCTCCCCCTTTCATTTTTGCCCGAGCTTGTCTGCATGTGAAGCTTTGGTTTTTTTCCTTCTTTTCTTTTTTGTAACGCAGAGTACAGCTTGGAGCACACTGTGAGGCTTTACACGTATTTAAGGGTTTGCGCTAAAGCCTTGTTCCAAAAGTACAAATTGTTTATGAGTCTGTTGGAACTAGAGGCGTCCCCGTGCAGATTTTTCTGAATGTCTAAAATGCTGTTCCCAGGGCAGAGGGAGCACAACTCGGTCCTTTATGCCCCCCAAAATGAAAAAATTTGTTTATTAACCCATTAATTCTACAAAACCCAAAACCAGAAAAGTTGGCACGTTGTGTAAATCGAAAATAAAAACAGAATACAATGACTTGCAAATCTTTTTCAACCCATATTCAGCTGAATACAATGCAAAGACAATATATTTAATGTTCGAACGGAGA
>JARVJO010000330.1:14609427-14622255 GCA_031762555.1 Cynodonichthys magdalenae
AGATGAGCTGGCCCAAGTGGCTGGGGAGAGGGAAGTCTGGGTCTCTCTGCTTAGGCTGCTGCCCCCGCGACCCGACCGGATAAGCGGAAGAAAACGGACGAACGGACGGACGGAGCTGAGTGGAAGCATCTCTCTGAGGAGAAAGGCAGACAAACATGTTTGGGAAGAGGGACGACAGTCACAGAAGCTAACCTAGCAGAGACAGCCGCTTGGTGAAATGTTTTACCTGCTATGTGAGCGAACACTGTCTGGTCCTCTGTGAGGTTGTGTGCTGAAAACCAGTGATCGCTAACCAGTTGTTCCTGAGAATTAAGGCCGATGACAGCCGAAGAGGAGCTCCCTCGATCTGCGGGTCGCATGGATGTGAGCAGTGTGACTGAGATGGTTTCCATGGTGACAGCAGACTCAGGCTCTGGGGTCGGTGATGCTGGACAAAGAGATGATGTTACTCTAATAATCATCGGTAAGGTTGCTATATTGCTTTATCTGAGTTGTTTAATTGGCACTGTAGAATCATGAGTTGTATATTTAATTTATTGATTGTTGTTTATAGTGAGTCATCAGCTGACATCAGCAGCTTTCATTGATCTCAAATAGATTCTATTTTGCAAAATAAAAGTTCAATTCAAACTAATTTGTCAAGTTAATAACAAAGACTGAAGACCAAACTTACTGACATTCTTAAGTTTACATTATGGCTGGGCAGAAATAAAACCCTTGTTTGTGTGTACTGGATGTGCTACAGCTAGCTGCTGCAGCAGATTTGTCTGCATATAACCACAGACTGCAACGTAATTAACTGAAAGACAACAGCTAAACTCTGGTCTTCACTTTGCCTAAACTACTCATTGGTTTTTTTTTTCAAACCAACAATAAATATAATGAAAAATGCTGAAAAATATGTACAACAGGTAAGATATTAACAGTTAATAATCTTTTCACAAAACCCCTCTGCAAAATATATAAATTATTCCTCTAAGGCCCTCTGACTTTTGGATTTTCTTATTTTAATTTGTGCCTCTGTCACATCATATCATGTGTGCTTCAGGGAAAAAGGAAAAAAAAGGTCATTGTGCTGTATGTCTGACTTTATAATTAGCTCATGGCTTTTATGAAATAGTTTGATATAAATGATAACAGACAGCAGAGACAATCTGAAGCCTAAATGTGAAATAAAAAGACTGTTGTTATCACGTTGGAAAAATAAATAGAAATGTTCGCAAATACAAATAAAGTTGTGTTTGATTTGTTTACTGCTTGAACAATGTGATTAATAATAATTACTTACAGTGTGGTTCAGTTTATTATAAACCTCACTAATCACACTGTAATATATTTGATTTCTTACCCTGAGCTGTCTGTGAGGAGTTCTGTTGGGTGCGTGAGGCAGGTTGGACATTCTGATTCAAAGCCTCCTCTCTTCGGACTTCTCCATCTATCTCTTGACTCTCACTTTGCTCCTCGTCCTCGCTCCCTGCTGGGCTCAAGCTCCTCGGTTCGACCTCAGCCTGCGATGTTCCCTCCTCTTCCTCTTGGCTGAGAAAAGCCTGAGGGTCCCAGTCCACATCGGGGGAGTCCAACAGCGTTTCCAGAGTGTCTGTTCGGATCAAAGGGGAGCGACTTCCTCGAGGGCCGCCCCTGCGTCGCTCGCGGTGGTGCCGCGAGGCCCCGGCAGCTTCGGCCTCTGCGATGGCGATGTAGGAGAAAGTCAGCTCAAAAGAGTTCTGGCGAGGGGTGCCCCAGATGGACGAGGAAGAAGCCTGTCCTTCATCGTCTTCAGGATCTCCCGCCTCCTCCTCGTCAGACCACTCTCTGGCTGTTTGCAGCTCAAACACCTCTGACTCCTCATTTCCACCTAAATGAAGGGAAAACAACGTAGAAACTCCAGCGAGTCAAATCTACAGTTCAGGCTTTCTAAATGTCTCCAAAGGTTCTTTTTATTTAGTTTAAATGTTTTTTCCATTCATTTTCAGTTCAGTATTTGACCATTGAGTCAAAAGTTTTTAGTTCAGGCATAAAAAAGCTACTACCTAAAAGATAAACTGGCGTCAAAACAGACAAATTAGCCTTTAGACTATTTGTTTATCCTATGTCCTTTTTTGAACCAATAAACATCTCAGATTTCCTCATTTTTAAATCTCACGCTGCATAGGTACAACAACTGGACACGGAACGATCAAAAGAAACACTTTGAAACACCTTGAGAAAACTGAAAGAGCTACAAATTAACAAAGAAATAAATAGATAAGAAAATCTGTCATTTTAAAGCAAAGTATCAAGAGAAATTAGGAGGTGGATTAAAATGTGACTCAAACAAAGCAGTAGATGAAAACTTATTTGACGGAGAACGCTTTGGGCAACGTCTGACAGTTATCTGATGAAAGCTGCTGCAGCAGCTGTAGTACGAGGTTAGTGTTCTGTGTGAGTCTGAGCTTTTCCTCACTCGACAGGAACATCAGATAAAAACATCAAAGTGTTATTGGATTTAGAAAGAAGTAGGGCATCTTAAGATAAAACTCTTTTTAAAAATAGAAAGAAATTCTTTCCTTCCAAAACAAAAACTTCTTCACCTGTGGATCTTGAAAACAATGAATTGAATGTTTGGATTGATGTTTCTTACCATCTGTACATGGAGGTGTTGAGTCTGGAGTCGATGCTACAGAGCCATAATCCTCTGGAAAACAAGGAGCAATTCCACGTAGCGATATTAATCATGTAAACTATACAAACAGTCCTCTCAGATGATCAGTACAGGTATTCCCCAAGTACATTGTTAGAAAAGT
The DNA here is from genome assembly GCA_031762555.1 of Cynodonichthys magdalenae. NCBI lineage: Eukaryota > Metazoa > Chordata > Actinopteri > Cyprinodontiformes > Rivulidae > Cynodonichthys > Cynodonichthys magdalenae. The sequence goes on from JARVJO010000330.1 coordinate 14,612,211, forward strand.
GAAAAGTTTTATGTGTATTTCACATCAAAATATACAGATATGACCAACTAAAGTCAGAGTTTTATTGAAATGACTCTACAGACCAGCCAACAGAGCCTTTGTTTGTCCATTTAAGTGCACACTTCACTCATTGAGTTATTCTGACAGGAGTAAAAAGCCTCCACTACATTATCATATAAATCAAGCAGGCAGCAAATAAATGCAGCATATTCTGTTCAGCAGCTGAATGAACACAAGCAAATACTCCCTTTAATGTATGAGATCAGCTGCACACTGAGGAAAACACATGCAGCAGCTTTGAGGGAGAAATAACTTGGAGTTCAAGCATAAATAAAGGCTTCGCAATCAAAGCAAACAAAGATAACAAGAAGATGATAAGGTCTGTGCTGCGGTCGTTCAGTGTTTGAGGTAGAAGCAGGAGCGAGGAGGAAAGGCTGAGCTAACACAAACACACATACAGTACGATGCTCAGGACAGTTAGTAGGAAAAAAAAGGGAAGATGCTGCGCTGGAATGAGATGACGACTAAGAAATGCAGATCTGCAGACAAACAGAAGCAAAACAAACACAGACTTACGGCAGTGGGAGAATCCTAAAACCTGGCCCATACTCCATCAAGGCATTGCTGGGCCCATCCAGTCTGGAAGGCCCCCCCCCCCTCCTCCTCCTCCCAGCTTCCTACATCTGCTGCCGGTACCTCACGTTCTGTAGATTCACTCTCCTCCTCCTCCTCCTCCTTCCCCTCCCTGTTTCCTGGTGGTCTGTCGAGCAGCTTCCTCCCTCTGCTGCCTCTGTTACTCAGCAGCCCCGCCCTGCCTCACTCCACCGTCGGCAGCGTCTCCGTTTGCATCATTGCGCCTGCAGCAGGAGGAGCGTTCGCTACGGCACAGAGAGAGAAACACAACGTCTGCCGTTCACAGCCAATCTGCGCTTCTCTCCCCCTCATCGCGTGGTCTTATCCCAGGAAGCAGCGATATGTTGTTAAATATGTAAAACAAGGGCGAAACAAGTGAAGCAAAGAAATGATTTCAGCTCAGCAAGCAAATTTTCTTTATTTTTGTGCTTTGAAACAAACAATCATAAATCCTGCACAGCATTTAATATAAAGGGTAACAAGTAGTGAGCAGTGAGGTTAAAACTGGTAAACCGGTAAGTAATAATAGGAATCTAGAAACAAAACTCAAAAACGTGTTTTTGATTTAAACTTGAACTAAAAGCCATTTTATTGTCTGAAAATGGGTTTTGAATGGATTTTAAGAAATGTCAATTTGGGCACCCATCTCCCTGTTCAGTCTCTGATGATTGTTTCTATTAAAAATCCTTTAAAAAAGTTACAATCATAACTCTGACTCTGTATGTTATGTTTCCTTTGAGGATGTTTTGTCAGGCAAACAATAAACCTCTCAGAAATTATGCTAATTTTACAAAAACATGTCAAATGAAATCAAATAATTTGTATATTTTGTTGATTTTTTTTTTATTAGATCAAGCACCTATAAGGCGGTCATACTGGAACACTATTTTATTAAATACTAATTATATATCTGTTTTTGTTTTTAGGCTTTATTAAACTCTGATCTTTTTTAAATGTCAGGATAATGTTTCATATTTTCTGATTATTGTTGTTATTTTATGTGACTGATGTTCTGTGTCTGAGTTCCAGCAGGTCTCTCTGATTACCAGTCTTAATGAGATCACCTGGATAAATAAAAGTAAAGTGAACCTTTAGAAATTTACAATTATTATACATGTGTTGGCTTGATAATGTTTAAAAGTACTTGTGAGTCATGTTACATCAGAACCTTGAGCTGATTCCACTTCATGTGATCCTATTTTCTGTGTTCAGTCGACTCAAACAAACCCAACTGACACCATGAACTTTCAGCACAAACCAATACAAGTTGATAAAAGGTTTAGTTGTAATTATAGCTGGATAAGAACAGCTTCACATAAAGCTACTCATACCTCCATCCAACCAGGTCAGTAACTGTAAATAAAGTTAACAAGATTAAAACTTACTGCACTTAGCAAGACTGCATAAACAGAATTTACTTGTTCGTTGTATTTTCTAATTTCAGACTATGATTTTAATTTCTCAGGAGGATTCTGTAATTGTGTATGCATTTTCATTTGACCCATCCTATATTATGCATTTTTAGTTGAATTCAGATTTAGTTCTAATCTAGAGTGAGAAGTTCAGTTATTTGAGAGAGACTCAGAAATCTCTCTCAACTGGCTCATCAAAAGAAGCCAGCTGAGGTGGTTCGGGCATCTGGTATAGATGCCAGCTCTAGGGAGGTTTCCTGGCACGTCCAACTAAGAGGAGACACCAGGGAAAACCCAGCCCAGGCTGGAAAGATTGTGTATCTCTGCAGGCCTGGAAACACCTTAGAATCCTCCAAGAAGAGCTGGATGTGAGGGAGATGTGTGGGACTTCCTGCTCAAGCTGCTTCCCCTGCGACCCGACTCCACAACAAGCAGCAGATAGAGGGGATGTACGGATTAGTGGCTAAAAAAGCTTTAAGTACAAATAATGTGATAAAGTCATTGTCAGGCCTGCGTGTTTAGTTATACTTCTTTGTTTCAAGAAAACATCTGAAAAAGGAATAATTCACCAAGAAAGCAAATCAGTAAGAAATAATTTTTTTCAGACAAAATTTACAAAATTCCTTATTTTAAGGTTGTTTGAGTACTAAAAATGATAATCTTAATCATTTACTGATGACTGTTTAAAATCTAACCTATGAAACAATAAAAAAATGTTATGAAGGAAGTCATTTCCTATTTAGAAGTTTCCTTATTATGTAAAAAATGGCTTTATATTTCATTTTTGGAGCAGGGTAGTTGTAGAGATCAGTGTGCCATAGTAATAATAGTAAGGATGTTTTTTTATAAGAAAAGTGTTTACAAGTTATTCCTGAGTTTTGGAGCCGTACATGAGGACATGAAAACACTACTAATCTGAGTTTCCTAACAAGTTCTCTAAACCTATGGAGAAGGAACAAACACAGTACTGTCAGTATTCAGATGTACCTAAAACAAAACAAACAAAAAATCATGACAACAAATGCTAAACCTGTTAGCTAAAAAAATATTCTTGCATCAGTTACTGTACATGCAAGACAAACAACAGGATTTTGTTTCATTACATAAACCCTCTTGCTGATAATCCACGTGTGGCTGCAGACGCAAGTTATTAGTGGTCAGATTACCCAGCAGTGTCACACAGAGAGGAGGAATAAATCACAGATTAGCCAATAGAAAAACAGATGACGAGCTCTGAGTGGAAAGAAGTGAGGGAAGGAGGATGAAGTAACACAAACACAGACAAAGCGACAAACATTTCCACTGACACAAGAAAAGGATTTGAAATGATGGAATTTCTACAGGTCTGGTTTAGGATGAGCAAAAAGGCTTGAAATTTTTGTTCACTAATTACTTTTATATTTCTTTGAATTTTACTTGAACTCATTTGTTCTTTACCTGCTCTGGCTGGCGCAGATTAACTGTTGCCCTGGACCTGCTGAGGAAAACACACGACCGGAGGAGGGTCACCCGGAGGAGACGGGACGCCGCCTGGTCCAGCGAGAGGCTTGAGCTCAGGCTCCGCGGGGTCATGAGGACGGCGAGGCGAGCCAGCAACGTGGAGGTGCCCTCCTTCCTACGCCAGCTGGTCAAGGAGACGGAGAAGATGGTGACGTTCTTCTTCAAAGGGGGACCTAGGGAGAGAGGGCCGGAGGAGGAGGACAACTTTAATGGGGAGGGTGCTATGCAGAGCCCCTATCTGGAGCGTCCCATCTTGGAGAAGCACGTGTCGGAGGGGGGGTCTCAGTCAGGGCTGAACTACGCCGTGGCGAGCATGCAGGGCTGGAGGGTTCAGATGGAGGACGCTCACACCTGTATGTCCCAGCTGAAAGGAGAGCTGCAGGACTGGGGATACTTTGCAGTTTTTGATGGACATGCAGGCACCACAGTGGCACAGTACTGCTCCAGAAACCTGCTGGATCACATCCTGACAACAGGTACATAAGTATTACAAATGAAATAAAAAAGAATAAAAAAAATTAATATTGAAATTGTTGCTTTAAAAATAGTTTGTATATTCAAAAATGTTTATTTATGGCTATAACCCAAGAGACCGTTATGTTTCTTATGATGATGCATCTTGACCAGGTGGGATCAGACTAAACGAAGACCCTGACCAGGTAAAGGAGGGGATCCGAGAAGGGTTCCTAGACATTGATCAACACATGCACAAACTGGCTCGCCAGGACAACTGGGACCGAAGTGGCTCCACGGCGGCGGCTGTCATGATTTCGCCACACTACATCTACTTCATCAACTGCGGGGACTCGCGCACACTGCTCTGCCACGACAGCCAGGTGGTCTTTTATACGGAGGACCACAAGCCCTTCAACCCCAGAGAAAAGGAGAGGATCCAGAATGCAGGAGGCTCAGTGACCCTGCAGAGGATCAATGGCTCGCTGGCTGTTTCCAGAGCGCTGGGAGACTTTGACTTCAAGGAGGTGGACTGGAGGCCACAGACGGAGCAGCTCGTGTCCCCCGAGCCGGAGGTGTATGAGCTGGTGAGGACACCGGAAGATGAGTTCCTAATTCTCGCGTGCGACGGAGTTTGGGACGCCATTGGGAACGAGGAACTGTGCGCATTTGTGCGCAACCGTCTGCAAGTGTGTGATGATCTGAGAGATATCTGCACACAAGTCATTGACCTCTGTCTGTATAAGGTGACCACAACACAAAAACACAACCCAAAATCAATGTGCAGTCACATTTGAGTTTTGTGATTAGTTGAGTGGATAAATAAATATGTAGATTAGGCTTTTAGGTAGTGTATTGTAAGAAAGATCTGACTACTGGAAAACACTGGAGTATGTTATTGTGTTTGTATTATGTAACTAGATTCCACTGCTGGTGCTAGTATTTGTTGTAGTAGGTGTACATCTAAATACTAATGAGCACTTTCCCTGACCTATAAATAACTGCACTGTGGAATCCTGGGACATAAGACCAGTGCTGGAAAATCTGCACACGTCTGAGATTAACACTGAATAAGAGTGTAATGACGAGAGCCTCTTCAGAGGCTTAATCCTGACCTCCATGAGCTGCTATTTATTTCATCTAAAAAGGCTTACTGTTCCTACTAAAAGACTGCATGTTCCAGTACACACTGAGCCATAAACACGTGCATGGACCAAAGCATACAGACTGATTAAAAGTGTTTTAATTGACTAATATACTGATATTTTCTTACAGTTTACTCATGTATGAAAATGATAACAATTCAGCCAATTAGCTAAAACATTAGTCCAAAAAGAGGTGAAAAACAGTGTTCGTTTACAAAATTGTAGGACTGAAACTGTGTTTTTCTTCTCCCACTCCCCTGCTGAGACCCCGTCTTGTGTATTGACTATTGACAAAACTCACCTAGAGTTGTGTGATTGATCAGAACTTTGAGTATTTTTAGTTTGTTTATGAGAAGTGGCTGCAGTATGCTGCTCATTCCTGCTCAGCTGAGCAGCTGGCCGTGGCTGTTAGAAAATACAGCCTGACTGCGAAGGCACGGGCAGCTTTCCATGGCTGTGCTGACAAGGAAGACCTGACCTCTCCCGGGCAGCGTAGGGACACGTTCCCGCTTCATCAGTAAAAAAAATGGTGGCAGTCTGTCAGAGACAAATTTAGCTAACAGCAATTCTCAACTCTCCTCAGTTAACAGAAACACCAGATTTTGTCCTTCAACTGCTCCATCAATAATTGAAAATAAACATCCACTTTGCCAAACGTGCTGTCTGTGTTGCTGCTGTTCGCACATGACTTGTGCCAAGAGGAGGATGTTGGGAGGAGCTTATAATCTCTGAACAACTCAAACTGTAAACTTGTCTTTTTTCTAGGTTGTTTATAAACTGGTGTGCAGAAATATCAATAAAAAGGCACCAAAATGCTGTTTATAGAAGTATAATTGATGTACTTATATAGCCAATATCTGCATTTACAAGATATATCAGTTTTAGGTGGCACCATTTTAAAAAAACCTGTTATTAGGAGATTTTGTAATAATAAAACTAAAGGAATAAACTTGAACCTACAAGCATTACATGAATGTGATTAATTAGAAAGTGTATATCTGAAAAAAAAAGGACAGAAGGTAAAATAAAAGTGACCTGCAGTTTCCACCTCTGTATTTTCCATCTGTATTCTTGTGATAAACTGAAAGTGCCACGTCTCTCTCTGCAGGGCAGCCTGGATAACATCAGCGTCATCATTGTGTGTTTCCCTGGCGCCCCTCAGGTGTCACAGGAGGCGCTGCAGCAGGAGGCGGAGCTGGAACAACACATTGACATGAAAGTGGAAGGTGATTAGCTGCTTCAGTGTTAACTACTAAACACTAAAAATATTTTTTTTAAAAAAAGTCCATCTCTCATCACAGAAATTATCCAGATGATGAGGTCCAAAGATGAGGACCCCGACCTTCTGTATGTCATTAAATTCCTGGCAGAAGAAGAGATCCCAGGGCTTCCACCGGGAGGAGGCATCACCAGCAAGTGAGTGAATTTGTCCCACAGCGAATGGTGACCATAGACGATCCATTTTGAGTGAAATCGAAGCTGAAATGCATTTATTGAACCATCTATGTTTCTTTGCAGGAGAGACTGTATCATAGCTGCGTATCAGAAACACATCTCAGCCCTTCGGACTCAGGAGCCCATGGTGAGACTTGTCAGATCAGGATTTTATTTTGAAAAACATCAGCTGTTTAGCAGAGAAGCCTCTGAAGTCAAAGCTGGTTAATTTAATAGAAAGTACGAAAATACAGTTGCTGCATATGCAGAAAGATTTAATACGGATTTAAATCCTATTTTATGTTGAATGATTTTTTTTATTTTAATGTGTGAACTTCTATCCGAGATCAGCTATAAAATAAAATTAAATACTGAACCCCAGACAAGCTTTAATGAAACTGACTCATTGTTTTGTGACGTTTCAGGATATTGAAGGATCAGAGGAGGACTCGAGCTAAAAACGTCACAGTGGAAACAAAATCATCACCAGTTTCATTATCTCCATGAGAACAAAAATGTTTAAGTTTCCTTTAAGATGGTGATAAACCAATAAAAAAGGATTTATTCTCTCAGGCATAATTTTTCTTTAAAAGAAAACTTGGATTAAACACTTACTGAGTGGATGTAAAGAAAATGGAAAAGTTGTCAGGAGAAACTTTCACTGTATTTTCTGAAGAATTTGTGAATGATTATTGTAGAGATCCTGTTCATCTTTAACGAACTATAACAAGCTTTAGTCACAATAACGACTTTTTCTACAGGATGATGATCTCAAACATGTAAGTGATTTAAACATCATCCAAAAAGTGTAAATATGATATAAACCTCAAGGAGCAGAGCAAGGCAGTCCTAAAGAATGAACAGATTTGAATACTTTTTGAAAGAGTCAAAATATATTTTAGCACAGAGACAAAAAAACTTCTCATTAACTACAACTTATGTTGACATGTCTGGTATGTTTGAGTACTTTTATTTTGTAGTTTAAAAATAAAAAAGCAGCTCAGTTTATCTGGTACATGTCCAAACTTTTGTACAATGAGTTAATCTTAGAACCGTTTATTTTAATCAGTAATGTGTTCACCCGTCTGATGTCTCACAGAGGAATATTTTACATCACCTGGTGAGATATTGACAGAAATTAACTTTGAACAGAAAGAACCTGTCAAGCAGCATAAACAGTGTTTAGGTAAACAAATCAAGCTGACTCTAGTTATTTAGGTCTTAGACCAAATATTGCAGAATTAAAGACATTTACACAAACATGTTAAAATTAGTAGAGAAATATAAAGATAATACCCTTAAGGCCTAATTAGGTTTTTAAAAACAGTTTATTTGGCGTTTAGTTACTCTTTAAGCAACATGTCTTAGAAAACTGAAAAACTCAGTTTTATCTGTGATGACAAAGTCTTGTTACTTAAAGAATGCTGTTAATCACTAAATAATTTAGACAATGCTGTAAGGGAACAAAGTCAATAAGGCTGGTTGGGAGTTGCTTAAAACAAATAAGCAAGCATTCACTGCAAGAGAAGAAAAAGCAGAAAGACAAAGAAGAAAGAATGGAGTAGACAGTTGAAGGTAGAGGAGGAGGGTGGTAGATTTCCATGAATTAACCAACAGACTGTGTTTAAGGAGTGCTTTAGTAGCAACGTCTGAGACATGAGTGCAACAACTCTCCTCCTGCAAAGAAATCACACGACAACCCACTGTGCTTGATTATTAAAACTAGTGTTTATACACATCACAATTTCATCTAAAATTATCTAAATCTTTTGTCAAATGTGACTTCTTTGATATAGTTTACATAAAAAAGAAGAAAAAATGGTATAAAAGTACCAAAAAGAATTTCTGACATATATTGTCTATTAAATAATTGTTTAAACAAGTAAACAATTAATTAATTTGTCTAGAACGTTAACGCTATAGCCCTCAAAATGAGCAGTTTTACAATGTAATATAATACAATAAAATACACTAAATACACATGATTCACAACAAAACCTCTACAGCATATTTTGCAATAAATAAGCAAAATGAGCAGAGACATGTTTTGTTGTCAACAACCTATGTTTAGCATGCGCTCTCCAGAATGTGTTACAGAGGTGTGGTGAGGCTCTGCACCTCTGTATTAATTGACTGTGAGCGCCCCTCCTTCTGTCCTTCTGTCCTAACATCCTGACATGTCAGATCCCTCTAATAAACAACTTAGACTGCTGTGGTCAGCTGGAAACACTCGAAAACAGTAAACAGAAAAACCAAACAACGTGGAAAAATCAGGAAAAGGACCTTTGGGAAAAGAGAACGTAAGTACTGACTGAGTTTGTGTTTAGAGATGCAGAAGTTGTGCAGAGCAGTTGGTGTTGCATCACACCGAGAGGTTCGTGGTTTTGAACCTGAACTTGCCAGATGTGTCGGGTTTGTGCTTAATTCTTTACACAGTTCACACAGTTCTGATGAATGAAGAGGAAGTTTTCAAAGTAACAAATACAATCAATCAATTTGTTTTAAATGCCAAAATGAAGGGTTTACCTTTAGTATTTATAAAAGCTAGAAAGTTTTTTTGTTGTTGTAAATTTAAACCTTATTGTGCTCACCTGTTAAGTGCCATTAGACTAAACATTTCTGCTTCTGTGTGCCTGCTTTTACAATATAAAACAGGAAAAGATAAATGGTTAAGGTTGGTTCTGGGACCTTTCTGTTTGATGTTGGCATGTTATATGGCAAGACAAAGTAGCAATTTTTACACTTTTACTGCCTGTCTAGTTAAAAAGTCACATAAAAACATAGTTTTTAAAGACAAAAAGCCATGAAATCCAACAGAAATCCTACCAGAATGCAGTTGTTATGCTGTTTTAAGAACATTTTCTGAGCAAAAAAAAACTGTGTTTTTCCTGGTTAGCAAATACAATTTTTTTGTGCCACACAGCATTTTGCTTTAAAGACATCAATAGCACAATGGGACAAGAAGCAGAGACTGAGTGCTTCAGGACAGATCAAGTACGCAAAGAAAAATTAGAATCTCTTTGCAGACTAGTCGATCTGTGTTGAATCAGCGGGATCTAAAATTTTACGGGAGTTTAAAATAAACAAAAAATGAGAAAGGCCCTGCATAACTGAAGAAAATAAGGCCTAATGTCAAGGCCTTTAAAGTGGCAATATCATGTAAAATCAACATTTTAGAGTTTTATATCATGTTATAATCTTATCCTCTTATCTAAAACATGTCCAGAGTCTAACTTTAGCTCATTCATGCATGTTTGAGAAATCCTGTGCTGTCCTGAGGCAGCCAGACAGGAGAGAAAAAACGACCGGTTGGGTCTAGAATCGCCTTTTGGTAAAATCTCCTTCACTGGGCTGGGTCTAGCTTCCTCATCACAGAGCACACCTCCCCACACTGCCCCGTGACTCCTGCAGGCTCTCAGCAGCAACAACTAGCAAACATCCGGTGAAAACCGTGTCTGCTGAGCTCCA
>JARVJO010000330.1:14627516-14640783 GCA_031762555.1 Cynodonichthys magdalenae
ATGCAATTTTTGCAAACATTTTACTCAAAACACTATATCTGCCTTTTTCTCTACATCCCACTTTTAGACTTAATCCTTATTTCGATGTGATGGGTCACATATATCTTGTTGTTCAGCTCAATTACTTTTGGCACGAAAAAAAATCTGACATGTTTTCAAGTTGATTCGCACAAAGAAAAGCTCAAATCTTTTGATTTTTACTTTCAAATCCTTGACACTTACAACCTAAAGGTTGCAAGATGTAATCTCTGTTTAAAATAATGCTAATAACATCTTTTCAATTTTTTTTTTCAGAATTTGTAAGGTTTAATTATCTTAGTACCTTTGAAATAATATTTGCTCTTTAAAAAATTAAACTCTGTTTTACTTTGTTTTCAATCCCTATTTATTGATGAGTTTAGGCAAAACTTCAAACTAAATGTTAGTTCTACAGGCTGGACCATTTATGTGGATGCACCTAATTAAATAGGAATGGTATGTGATATTAACTTCCTGTTTGTGGCACATTAGTATTTGAGAGGGGGGAAACTTTTCAAGATGGGTGGAGACCATGGCGGCCATTTTGAAGTCGGCCATTTTGGATCCAACTTTACTTATTGTAATGGGAAAAAAATCATGTGACACATCAAACTTATCAAGAATTTTCCAAGAAAAACAATGGTTTGCTTGGTTTTAAAGTAACTTTATTATTTTATGAGTTATTTAGAAGTTTCCGATCACTTTTAAAATAAAATACTTTAAAAACTTTTAAAACTCTTCTGTGGTGTATCAGTGTGTGAACAGTGGGAGAAGAGGTTTGCATTGACAATTCAACACAATGGGCAGCACTTTGAACACATTTTTTATAAGTTATCAGAAATTTGTATATAACTCATGAAAGAAAAAAAAAAGTGTTAAAACCAAGGATACCATTGTTTTTCTTGTGAAATTCTCAATAAGTTTGATGTGTCACATGACCCTCTTCCCATTGAAATAACTAAATTTGGATCCAAAATGGCCTACTTCAAAATGGTCACCGCCCATCTTGAAAAGTTTCTCCCCTCCCAAATACTAATGTGCCACAAAAGGAAGTTAATATCACCAACTATTCTCATTTTATTTAGGTGTATCCATATAAATGGCTCACCCTGTACTTTGCTCAGGGGACGCTCTACTGTTTTTCTACTTTTTTTAGTTGTCTTTTGTTTTTCTTTTTACCATGGTTTTGGGGTAAAAAGGAAAGGAGTAGTGGCGGGCTTACAGTTCTGAATTTTGCCTTTATCAGTGCTCTTGTCCCTCAGTCTCAATCAGATTGTTACAGTCACCACAATGAATGCTGGCCACACTCATAGGTGAAGTATTCCTTTTTGCATGTTTTCTATCAACCTTTAAGCTTAAAATGCCTGTATGTTTCCTTGTAGTCTGCTTGGATGACTGTGGTTTTTCTGAAAAAAAAACCTCAATTGGACATCCTTTGAGTAACTTGTCTGAACAAACACAACTGGATCCCTCTGTACAAGCAGGGTTTCCTAATAAGTGAATCATTTGGATTACTTTATGAGATGCTCACTTCCAGGTTCCTGTGCCGCTCCCTCACAGCACAGTGTCCTTAGAACAACACCTGCCCACTCTCTACCTTTCTATCTGCTCCTCTGCTTGGACCACTGGACCTCTCACCTTGTCCCAGGGGCGGGGCCACAGGGGCATTGGCCCCAGCTGAAATTTGATTGGCCCCCTGAAGTGCCCCTGTCCTGTCACTCAACTGTCCTTTACCTGGGGGCAATGATGGTGGCTGCAGTTCCATATCCAAACAGTAGTGGCGCTAATGAGTCAAATAGAAATGTCCAGCATGAATTTTTATTTGAAAGTATAAGACGTAGTCTTCTGTTTTTAAGAAAATTTAAACAATCCTGCAGAAAAGGTCTTTCAACTGACAAATGATGATTAGATTTTCTCAAGTGCTATGTGTTTGAAGGAATTTTATCTATGTACAGTAAAAACGTATGCAAAACTGGTATGGAGAATTTATTGTGCAAGTTTTTTTTAATTTATTTTTTAAAATACATTACATTATCGGTGTTTGAACATGTGTGATTAGTGATTAGTTAAATGTAGATCTTACCAAAACTGTAGATTTGTGTGAAAGAATGTTGAACAAATACTTGGCCCCTCTTTCAATATAGTTGCCCCTTGATGGCCCTTTACTCAGAAAAATCCTAGATCCGCCACTGGGGCGGTGTGAGTCCCGTGACCAAGAATCAGCAACGGCGGATGATTTAATTCATGAAAACACCTGTGGAACTCAGGTGACAGAGCGAAGAGAAACTAAAACCATCATCTCCTGTTCTGTGTTTTCATCTACCTGTAGAGACATGCCTCTGAACGCGGGAGACTCCAGCTACGGCCCGGTGTCGGGTGCCGCCGGACTGTCCAGCGGCGAGGAGGTCTCGGAGACGACCCCTCTGCTGCCCTCGGAGCCCATGTTGTACACGTGGCGGCCCTTGAACCAGCAGGAGCTGCGGGCCGCGGCGGGCGGTCCCGGGTGGAGAAGAGTCCGCTGTTCCCTGGTGGCGCTGTTTTGGCTCGCCTGGGTGGCCGTGCTGACCGTCGCGGTCGCCATAGTCGTGATAAGTCCGCGGCCGGTTCCGACAAGTCTCAAATGGTGGCAGAGGTGCCTGTTTTACCGTTTGCATCCAGAACCGAACCTGGATACGCCGACCGGAAGGTCAGAGGTCAAGAACGGTGAGTGGGGAAAACTGGGAAGTCAATATCACTGTTATAGCCTATGACAAAGTGTTGTTTTTTATTTTTATTTTTTATGAAAGTTGCACAGAATGTAGAAAACAGTTAACATTACAATATTTTTACCGTATCTATGAGATCTGTGTGACTTTTGATCACTGAAAAAAAAAAAAAAAAAAAAAATCAACTCACCTGTAGGCCTACAAGTATTCCAGGATTGCCATACCTACATTATGTGCAAATCAGTCGGTGGAGATTTAATTTTATTTATTGTACTGTCATGCATTACTGTGGATAATTTGAACTTGTTTGCGAATCACAGAATCACAATAAACTCCTGAATACCAACGTATGGACCATGCATCAAGACAATACTCCCAAACTTGATAAAGAATTAATTAAATAAATATTAATTATTAAATTAAATAAATTAAAATAAAATAATCATAAAAAAATTCAACCCTGATCATGAGGATCCTTTGGTCATTGGAACACTAATGAAACAGAAATCATCATGAATCAAATCAAAGTTTTAAAATGAAAATTGATTCTGAATTTAATCATGGCCCCAATGTCAGAATTGAATTGTGAGGTAGAAAAAAGGATTCCAACCCTTTTGTTTATCCAAGAGTGCATTTACTTTATTTTAGAACCCAGTTCAATTTTTAATATTCTAACACACAAAACATCAGAACTAAAAAGAGCCCTCTAAAAAAGACACTAGATGAAAGTATAAAAATGTTACGAAATAAAGAGTTGAGCAGGAAGACTTCAGTTACCTTATGATTAAATGTTAGTGACAATTTTTATTTTCTTGCAAGCAGTGTGCGAGCGTCTCCCCTACTTCAGGTCTGTGGGGATCGGGGCTGTAATCCTGGAGGGGGTGTTCGATAAAACACCATCTCTAGGAAACTTCACTGACCCCAGTGAGAACCTGGAGGTCCTGGCTCAGATCCAGCATCTGCTCACAGAGAGCAACAAAGCAGGTGAGTAAATCTGTCTTTTATCAAATGTTCTACATCTAGATTTGTTTTTCTTGCATTAATTAAATAACTTGGACTTTCAGACCTCAGAGTGGTGTTGGATTTCTGTAAAGTGAATCTGTTGGAACTTCAGGAAGAGACCGGAAGCTCAGACAACCTATCAAACCATACAGAAACGGTAAAACACACTTTCTGGCAACCAAATAGTAATAATGACAAACATTAAATTTTTTTTTTCCTCAGCGTGCATTAAGGTTCTGGTTGGAACGAGGCATAGCAGGGTTTGCAATCTGTGATACAGATGCAGCTTATTCAGTTGAGGTAAATATCAATGTTAACAAATATTTATTTTTGATTCAGAGATTTCCCCTTTCCTAAATTTTGCCCTCTAATAAGATAATCTGTCTTCCAGACTCTGCTGGAGTGGAGAGGTGTTCTCCAAGAATTCAGCTCTCGGGATAATGAAAGGTTCAATTTAATTTCAAATGAAAAATGTCCTTTTGCTTTGAAATGTGCTGAAATGTTGAAAACCTGCCTGTTCTTGTCTTCTCTGTAGGATTTTGGTGGTAAAACAGAACACAGACGTTTTGCATCCGCTAAACATCTCGACTTATGGCAACATTACGCTTGTAAACATGGTCATGAGGTCCATCTTACCAAAATCTCCTCACCTCCTTTCTGCTGCAGAGGTTGCTGAGGCATTAGAGACACGGCTGCAACCAAACCTGGAAGATGCCTGGCCAAGCTGGAATGTAAGACATGTTTCCCCTCTCATATGAGTTGTAGAGATTTGTCAGTCTATAAAAAGGTGAAAATGTGACATAATTAAAACTGAGTTGTCAGCGTTAGATGGACACCTGGATTACCTGGAGTGTTTTGGGCAGGTTGGAGGTGACGTGTCTCAGGACCTGAAGCAGTTACTTGTGGTGTTGATGATGACTCTTCCAGGATCACCTGCTTTTCAGGATGAAAATAACAGCCAAACACAGGTAAAGCCTGGTCTGGGAGTTCACGTCTCAAAAGCTGACACTAGATTTTGTTACTCTATAAATCAGACACATTTGCCATCACACAACCAGCTGTTGCTTTAGTAAATATCAGTATTATTTTTCAAAGCAGCAGCTCTGGTTTGGCTGATTAAGCAGTTTTTGTTTAGCTCATTCTGTACACTTTTTGGACTCAAACTACAGGGTGAGTCAAAAGTCACAGGACATGTATTTATTTCAGAAAGAAAAGTGAATCTGAATACCCCAGCAGTACGGCTGCCATCTTGAAAACTGTCATACTGGATATAACAAGTGTCCTGTGACTTTTGACTCACCCTGTACTTCATATTCTTCGTGTGCTTTGAACAATTCATATGTCAAACTGTTCCGCTCAATCATTAATTGTGTTGTAACATTTGGTTTGGTGGATTTTACACTTTTTAAAATATTTCACTTTATTCAATAAATAAATAAAATTAACCCACACGACCCCCAGGATTTTTGCCCTGGAATGAGAGCTCTTCACTTCATAAACATTCTCTTTTAAATGTGCTTCAGAATATTTGCAATTTTTCCTTTTTTATGCTATTTGTAGCTTTTATCTGCGGTTGGTTTTCGAGTTTTTTTATTTTATTTTATTTTATTTTTTGCCTAGTATCAGTAAAGCTATGCAATAAATTTTTATTAGAAAATGCACATTTCCTAGTTAAATTTAACATCCTCGTGTTTCTGAGCAGGAGGAGAGGACAGAAAGTTCATCTCTCTTCACCACCCTCCGCCGCTCAAAAGACACAGAAGAGGCTCTCCTTTATGGCACCTTCACCTTTCTCTCCTTCAACACCTCCAACTCTTTCTCTCCTCCCATCCTGACCTTCCTGCGCTCCTGGGGTTGCGTTCATTTTCTCGTTCTGTTCAACGTTGGACCTGAGCCTCACACTCTGGACCCCGCCTGGGCTCCAAGTCTGCCTGAGAAGGGAGTGTTTGTTGCCAGCACTGGGATGAACCACTTAGGCGTGACGTCTCTGCACTCGATCACGCTGCAGCCCCACGAAGCCATCGTCATCAAACTGTTTAAGGCAGGAAGTTCCTCATAATCAGCTGTCTGATCCAAGACAAAGTGCTGAAAATAAAAAAGAATCTGTGGCATCATTTGTCTGGTTCATAATAACCCTTTAAAACCAAACTGTTTAAAAAAAATATGCATGGAATAAATGTGAATAATTTTTTTGTTTCTTCTTCATGTAGAGACATCTGTATAGGCCTACACTGTTCAGTTTTATGATTCCCAGAATGTTTTAAAGTATAAAAACATTCACTAAAAATGCTTTCCTTTGTAACTTCATCTTGTTTATTCTAACTTTCTGGATGTTTTACTCTGAAGTCTGGACAGTTTGGAATTGGCTAAAGTTAAAAAAATGAACTCAGTTTGTGAATGATTAACAGGCCTTGGAACTTGAAGATCTGGACAGCGACAAACATAGCCTCATTTATAGCTAATAAAACTTTTAGTTTTAAATAAAGCTAAATTAAATGGCTTTTTACATGTGCCTTCTAACAAGCAGGAAAATATTTAAAACTTGTTACATCCATTAAATTAAACCCAGCTACTTCTCAGAGTGGTTAAGCTTCAGACTATAGGCTGATGCCAAAACCTGATTTTAACTTGGTTTATCAGAGGAGGTTGGTTTGTTTGTAGAGAGGATGACTTGTGATTTTAAAACAAAATATGTAAAATAAATGCTATATGCAGAGATCCAATCAGACAGCTTGGTGGGTAATTTTCTCATACAATGTCATGTCAGCTTTCCACCTGGAGCTCATGATGTAGCCACACCTCCTGTGTCAGGTGATGTTTTTCAGTTCAGACATTTACTAAGAAACGCCACTCATTCATGGAAATGAGAGAATCAGGGATGAGTGTTTACTTTCCAAAAAATAAGGGCTGAAGCTGCTAAACAAATGAATTCGATTCAAACCATTGTCTGATTTAAAAGGGAAAAATGTGGTGAAACAACTAAAAAAATACCTTTAAAGCTTTTTCCATTTTCTTAATTTAATAGGCTCCTAAAGTCTGAACAATGAGTGATTTATTTTAATAATTGACATGTTTAATTATAATCAGAAAAAAACTTAGAATTTAGATCTAGAACTTAGACGTTGTCAGGAATGATTTGCACGAAAAAGAAATAAAATAGCTTTTGTTAAAGCTTGAGTTGTCCACCAGATGTCACCATCACCCATCACTGAAGTTTAATCTTTCCTGGCTTCAGTGCCTTATAAGGTTTCATTTGTTCATCACCACCTTCTACTATTTCTAAAAGTTCTGTTACAATGTAACTTTCAAGGGACGTTCTCTGAACCAATCAGTGATGGAATCAGTTAATTTTTGTAAGGACGGCCAGACAGGGACCACTGTTCACATCAGGGCGGTCCAGAAAATGACTTTTTTTCCTACAAGGCAATTTGCAGAGGATCTGTTAGTGTTACTTGGTCATTTTCTCATTTGCTTACACAGGCAGTGACAACAATAATACACTATGAGAATTATCTATTTGAGCAGAGAGGCTGAAATTAACATCCTGCATATAGAAATAACATTGCCAAAATTTTACTGGAAAAGCAGCAATTAAGGAGGCCAAAGATTTTTCTGTGGTGGCCATGGCCACTCCCTGGCTCCGCCCCCAATTGGAACATGTCAGTGAGCCAGATTCAGTTTAACCATGTTCCAGTTGTATGATTGGCTGATTATTGTGCTTAGTGACCAGGCTGTTAGCATACAACTCAACAAGTCCGTTCACCTCATTTTGTGCAATTCAATACAACGCAATGTGCAACTAACATGTTTAAAACTTAAGCTTTTCCAACTTTTCATGCTCAAGTCAGCCATGTTGGATTTTGAAGCCAACTTTTGTGGATTTTTCCAATTTGAAACTTGAAATTCCATCTTTAAAGTGAAAATAGAATGCAACTTGAAGTTGAGCAGCCACCATCTCTGATGATGTCAACAGATGTTATCAGAGGTGTTGACATTTTGGTTATAACATTATAGTCACTATGGCCTTTAGTAAAATGTTTTTGGGATGTCACTTCCCAATTAAAGTCTCACTTTTACTCAATACTTTTAATACTTAATTTCGGAAATTAAATTTTGATACTCAAGTACAGTAAATTTTAAATACTTTAGGAATTTTATTGAAGTAATATACTAAGAGGAGATTATGACTTTTACCAATATATTTTTAAAGTAAGATAATTGTATTCAAGTATCACTTTGAGGTACTTTATACAAGACTGATAGTATAACAGATGGCAAAAACTGCATTAGGTGGTAATGGTAGCAACAGTTCATTATTGTAGCAACACATGCTAAAAGTAGCAACAGTTGCTGAAAACAGCAACTACTGATAAAAGTAACCCATCCTGTGGAGGAGAAAACATTTAATAATCTGCATAATCTGGATGTTTCAGAACATCTTGTTACATACACATACATGTTTGTGAGGTTTTCCTTTTAGTTTCTTTCACATTAACAAAACACACACCACATATAGCAATACTTTATTATTCTTTTTTTTACATGGGACTATATCCTTTTGTTTCTTTTCATAGATTTGCAAATCAAGTATTTACAATTTGCACACCCCCCAAAGTAGAAATGTGCAGGTGGGAATCTTTTGACGTGCACTTGGTCATGCATGACTGAACCACAGATTAAAAATAGGATCATGTGATCAACACTCAAAAAGCCACAACAAAAAGCAAGTTAAAAAAATCAGTAGAGAAGTTGAAGTCACATCAAAATCCAGAACAAAAAGCAAAACATTCTTAAAGTGCTCGCTGCAGCAGCCGCTGCCACTCTGCCAGGGTGTCTGTTAACAAAATATTTTATGAACTACTAATAATTACTGAATGCACCGCCACAATAGATTAACTTTTGGAGCTAAAACAAATCAAGCCAACCCAAAAGTGTCTCTAATTCAGTCAATTTTACAGATTGTGAGGTACAATTATGTTTTGTATTTGCTTAGAGTCACATAGCGCTAAAAGATTGCATGACACATGACGTATTTGTTTAAAACTTTAGGTGCAAGGTAAAAAAGACAACATGCTATATTCTTTGTATAGTGGTCATTTTACACAAAGATGTCAAGTTAGTACAAGTTAGTATGTCTCTTTGAAAAGGGACAAGGTAGTTTATATTCATTTGTTAACATGAGGGCAAAATAAATTATTTTTAAAACACTTTTTAATAAAGTTCACTTACAAAGACAGTGATGGGTTTTGGAGAGTTGTTCTTTTTGACTGAGCAGAACTTTAAGTAAGAATATCTTTAACACTAAAAATGACTAAAATCCCCAAAAATTTGTCATAATGTATTTTTGGGGATTTTAAGAGAAAAAGGTTGACACTTAAACCGTTTGGTTTTAGGAAAAACCATAGAATCATTGTAATTCTGTGAAAAAATAAATAAACTGATGTCATTGTTTATGTCGTCCAGAAGGTGTCAGACTTTTTCTACAAAATACATTTTTCTACAGGAAGCCAGAAAAACAATAAACAGAACAAATGCAGGTTGTGCTTCCTGCTACTTGCTTTAAAGGGAATTCTGAGGAGCATCAAAAAACGGATCGTAGTTTTGTTTCAAATAATCTTTAATATAATTTTCAGCTCATAGTTGTATATAAGGTGTCAAAAAAAAGAATTTGCAAGCTTTAATTCTAAAAATTTCTTTTTTTTTACCCCTTAACTTTACATCCATTTTAACACTATACTAGTCTCAATTGCTTCATTGTGACAACTTTATTTTAGGCAGCTTATAGTCTTTGTACAGAAAAAATAACCCACTTTACTCTGGACTTAACGTCTGAAACTTACAAATATTTTCCACAAAGACATAATAATGATTCATTATGATGGCAAACATTATACAAAGGGATTTCCTGTCACTATGGCAGCATCAGCCATTTATAAAAAACACAGAAAAGGATAATTTCTTAAGATATTCCTGTTTTTGAATTTTGATTTAAAGGTAGATTTTATGGACACATTTTTATGCTCAATTTTGCCAGCTCAGGTCACAAATGCATTCACCTCAACCATGTAAGAAGACAACAGATAGAAGTGCATAAAACAAATGATTTATGTTTTGAAGTAGATGCACGATGATGAACATTACTGAACATAAATTTGTAGGTTGTTTCCAGATTCGACCCTGTATAAATGTGCATGTTTAGAAAATAGCCCAAGTCACTATAAACCTTCATGTACATTTGAGTTAAAGGGAAACACATGGGTGCAGATTTTAAGATGATCTTGTAAGCTGTGGATGTTACAGATGTGTAAAATCATCAAGGATGCTGGTTACATCATCAAATTATTATTTACACTATATTTGCTCCTTAGCTGACTTTCTGGATGCTGCAGGCGTGAAAAATATGTTGTAGGAAAATGATGATTGAGAAAATAAAACGACAGAATATATTTATGCACAGGAAGTAGCTTAATTGAGTGTACAAATAACACATGATTCGATGTGTTCCTTGTTGCTTAGTCACAATGCTTTGTTTTAAGATGGGGTGTCAGTATGTTTGTTCCCCAATAACACTCCTGTATGAGTCCCATATTGAAATGTCATGTGAAAATTGCTACATGACGGCAGTAGCTTTGGCGGTCAGTACACAGACTCATAATCTAATGCTGCAAGTTGGATGCCAGGCTGCATCAGGACAGGGCCTCTGGTGTAAATCATTCGGCAAATCTTATGTGAGTTCGCTCGCTGTGGTGATCCCTGCAGAAGGGAGCAGCTGAAGCTCAAACAGCTCGAGCACAGTCCAGCTTTACTGCCTGAAGACTTTTGTCTTTTGCAGCCAAGGGTTTCTTCAGTTTGTCGGTTCTGTTGGTTCTTTGAGTGTGCCACAGTTCAGGGGTTGTGCTATATGGCACTGGGTGTTGTCCAGAGGTAAAGACAGCGCACAGTGAGCCTTCGTCTTCACAGCTCCTTTGCTAAAGTGGCAGTTCAGCAGAGAGCACAGGTGACGGAGCATGGACTTACGGCAGATGATGAAGACCCACGGGTCCATGATGGGGTTGAAAGCGTAAAAGCGAAAAGCTTTTAAGTTTTCCGCGTCTCCTTGAAACGGATGAATGGCGTTGACAAAACCTGCAATCTGAAGGAAGGGAGAAAGATATGGTTAAATACAATCCTTGCTGTTTATTGTTTAACGGCCCAAATTGTATCAACTTACAAGCAGTCCAAAAGTCTGACAATAGACCTGTTTGGTTATAAACAAATTATGAACTGCTTCCATGACTACGACCTACTTTTTGTGCCATGTGCTGCTTCTGTTTGATTTTTATGAAGTCTGAAACCAAGAACATTTCATAATCATGAAGCAGGTGTAAAGAAAACCCTGGTAAAATATATGTGGACTTGATGTAGTCCTAACCCTTACAACTCCACACTGATCAACCTGACATGTTCCAGTTTATTTGTAAAAATAGTCTCAGGATAGAGTACTCATTTTTTTAGCTCTAACTAAAAAGACAAAACAGTATTTTACCTCTGAATGTCCAAAACAATTATTTTTTTACCTGAGTTTTACTCTTCAGTACTATGTTTCGTATCACCACAGAAAGTCCTGAAATTAGACTAATGTGGCACGGTGAAAATGTGGTTAGAGCTGTCGTGAGAAGGTGTCAGGATCGCCTCCTGATGAGGAGCCTTTCTGGGTGGAGTTTACATGTTCTCCCTGTGAACA
The DNA here is from genome assembly GCA_031762555.1 of Cynodonichthys magdalenae. Classification (NCBI taxonomy): domain Eukaryota; kingdom Metazoa; phylum Chordata; class Actinopteri; order Cyprinodontiformes; family Rivulidae; genus Cynodonichthys; species Cynodonichthys magdalenae. Next base: position 14,638,965 of record JARVJO010000330.1, read on the forward strand.
CACAACTCTGTTTCCCCCACAGACTAAAAAACATGTTAGGTTGATTGGTAACTAGATTGTCTTTCAGTGGGGGTGAGAGAGTGTTTGTCTCTTTGTGTCTCTAAAACAATATTTTTTTCTTTTTCTTTTTTTACAGTAGTGACCTTTGAATTAGAACAGACTGCAGAGAGCTGCCTGCGGGGCAGAAGGAGAGAGAAGCAGCAGCTGGCTCAGGAAGCTTGTCACCTCGCTCCTCTCCTCTATCAACAATTCTCCATTTTCTTTATGAAATATCCAACAAACAGAAGCCTAATTAATGGCTTGTGCTGACTGAGTGGCCTTGTTCATTTGTGTAAATGTTTTCTTGTTGCTAGGGGCCTGGACTGAAATCTAATAAGGTGGAGACATGGGGGCCAAAGGGAACAGGTCCAGAGCTGGGGACAAATGAGACACAGACACACGATCACATAATAATCCTACTGAGCGTCAACAAAAAGTAGAGTTAAATATTGAAACCTAGGAAGAGTCAGGATCACTCCTGCACACAGAAAGATGAGGTTCAATATAAAAAGTGAAGCAGTGGCAGAAATATAGTCTAACTTAGAATATTTCATTTTGATGGTTGATTTTCTTTCTCTTGCTCAGTCCTGGATGAGGTCTCGAAAACAAGTCAAGAACATTACCAGTACAAAGAAAAACAAAACAAGCATCCAGATGTTTCAAAGAATCTGGTCCTGCCTTAGAGGTTAGGTGAATTTTCTTTAATTGCATAATCGTGATTGTGAAACTAAGGAAAAATGCATTGATTGTATTTATGTTTCAGCTAAGAACTGAAGCCAGAGAATTCTTCTCTTATTGTTTTCTCCAGAACTGTTAGTGCAGTTCAAAGACTTAATTTAATATTTGGGTTGAAATGTTTCAACTTGTACACTTTATTTGAACTCATTCTATCCATCTATTATCTTAACCAGCTTCTTCTTATTAGGGTCACAGGAGTTAGTATCTGGTGCCCATATCTAGTGCCAGGGGAGAGGTACACACTGAACAGGTTGCAAGTCTATCACAGAACCACATAGAACCATTCATGCTCTTACTCACACCCAGGGACAATTTAGAGTAAGGAGAGGAGACTAGAGCACCTGTAGAAAACCCATGCATTCACGAAAAGAACATGCAAATTCTACCCAGAAAGGTCCCAGGCCAGGATTTGATCCAGCAACCTTCTTACTGGAAGACAACAGCTCTATCAACTGAGCCACTGTGCTGCCCTATATCTGAACTAATTGTTGAATACCTTTTTTTTATTCACTGACTTCATCTGATACACTTCGCAAATAAGCTTCACACAGTCTTACACCATCAGAACTGATGCAGCCAGAGACTCACTTTTCATTTGCAGTCTCACACAGTTCTGTTTGCAACATGGAGTATTTGTGTTCAGACAGATTTTTGAAAAAGTTCAGCCTGTCTTGTGTGCACGGCATGCAGACATGCACTATACTTATTTGCCCACATCAAAACCACCATGCCTTTTTGTACCCACCTTAGTAGACTGTGGTTTAATACCACAATTCTCATTGTTGTTTTCTCCTGAATCAGGTGAGGTGAGCTGCTAGTGGTGTTAAATGCTCAGTCTATGCAACATTTGAACATTGTGTTCTATGTACATTTTATTTTTGCTGTAACATCCGTTTTCATTGAGTGTATGTGTGTGTCAATCTACAAAACCCAAAACCAGAAAAGTTGGCACGTTGTGTAAATCATAAATAAAAACAGAATACAATGACTTGCAAATCATTTTCAACCTATATTCAATTGAATACACTGCAAAGACCACATA
>JARVJO010000330.1:14675558-14691713 GCA_031762555.1 Cynodonichthys magdalenae
AGGACCTGGTTGTTAGATGCGTGGTGTCACGTTGGTGCTTTTGTGTGCCACGCGCATTGCACCCATGTGGTCTGTATGGGTCAGGTGCGGTGATGGTTTTGTGCATATCAAGCGCCCCTGATGTGGCCCACCCATTTTTTCTCACGCCCGGCCTAAAATCAATTTCTGGCTACGCCACTGACGTGCACAGAACATTTCTCATGTACATGCACAGGACATTTTACATATGTACAGCACAATTCACATGTGCAGATCATTACCTGTTAAAAAGATACATGAGAGTTGTGCAATGACAGGAAGTCTAAAAAATTATTCACAAATACACTATAGTTCAAAGAGCAAAAGCACTTTGCAAATCAAGATATATTTGTGTGTGTATCAGAAATACATGTGTAAAATGTCCTGTACATTTGAACCGTCCTGCGCATGTGTGAATCTTGTCCTGTGTCCATTTGTGATCGAGACCCTCTCGCTCCATAGTGGTGAAGTGTTTTACACACAGCCAGTTGAGGACCACTGTTCCTCATGGGGACAAAAGCCCAGTCCCTGTTGGGGGAAATACTGTTGGTGGGTCAGGAGTTCCATTTAGGACAAAAGTGTGAATGAGTTTAGGTTAGGTTCAGGGTCAGGTTTGTACTGGGGTGGTTAGGTTTACAGGAAGAAGTCAAGGTTGTGTGTCCTACTTGTTTCATCATGTTGGCCAAGTGAAAGGCTGGTGACCTATCCAGGATCTACTCCATGTTGTCAAAGAGATTTGGAAATTTTAAAAATTCTTTATTCAGTTGTTTTATTCATTGGTTTACGAGTCCAGACCTATTGAAAAAGCAGTGAGTGTGCAGGAGAGGAGGCAGGAGGTGATGGCATTAGAAACACACACAATCAGACACACACCTCTTGCCTGCAGAACCACTGACCTCAGGCTGAAAGAATGAAATCTTATCGCTGCCACAACCTGGAATTTCTTGCTGGTGAATAAAAACAGTCAGGCCATGTTTGTGGGTTTGAGTGTATTTTGTGTGTTATGTGTGTGTGGGTGGGTGTGTGTGTGTGTGTCTGTCTGGGTCTCCAGTCATGCAGGATGTGTGTCTACTTCAGTGGAGTGGACTCGTTCATAACAACAACTAATGAAATCTCATTTTTGTCTCCCTCTTCTTTCTCTTCTGTTTTTGTTCTGACATTCATTTGTCCTTCTCTTTGCTCACAATGCTCACAAATCATCCTGCCTTTTTATTTCTTTCCAGTGTCATTCCTTCTCTAAAGGACAATAACTTTTTAAAAATGGTGAAGGGAGTCTTGGTAGTTGCATCTAAACGTTTTGCGCATAGTGTTGTGGTGACTACCGGTTCTGAATCAGATTCAGTGTCTATTTATACTGTATACAATATTTTGTTGAATTATTTCCTGTTTGCCAATCAGTTTGTCTCATTTTAAAGAAAATTTGTTTGTCAATAGATTTTTTACCTTATCAGGAAAGAAAGTCCTCTGAGATTTACATCTGGTTACATCTCGATCTCTGACTTTGCAGGAATGTGATTTTCGAGAAACTTACAGAGACATTGTCACGTCATTTACAAAATATTAGACATTTAAATTTAACAACATCCTGACTGTCACTTAAAACCCATTTCATTTTTGTTGTATAATTCAGCTGGGGTCGTCACAGTGAGGAAATAAAAATTGTACTTCAACCCTCGCACAGTGACTGCTGGATATGGGCAGCAGTGACCCTCTTGATTCTAAAAGGAAGAAACGGGTTAAGATAATGGAGGGATAGATTTGTTGGACCTGCGACTTCTCTAAGGTCTCCCCACAATATTTTACAAAGTGTTAATAAAAAAAGTAAAAACTGTAAGCAGAGCAGCTGAAACTCTGAGTGTTTAATCACCACCTCTTATGTTTACGGAGCTATTTCAGACAAGCCTTTCTGAGAAAATGCCACCACTTAGAAAGAATGGACGACAGCCAGACAAGATGAATAAGATAATGTTATGTTATTCTGTTAAACAAAAAAATGTGTATTAGAATCTTAGGCTTCTGCAAAGTTATGAGCCTGCATTTTTGCAGTAATTGGTGTAAACTCACTTCAATTTTTTTTCTGGTGAGACATTAGTCTCATTAAATGTTTAAGTCTTTTTTTTCTCCTGACTGACTCTGTTATTATGTGGAGGAAAAGTTGATTTAGAAAAAAGGCTAAAGACAACAGTGATTAAGCTCTATTGTTTCCACAACCTCTGTAAACAAAATGTCACATTAGGCTGATTTTCATCAGTATCACTTTGACTGTTTTGAATTTTCACTCTTTTTAGTCTTTTTGCAGCTGGTTTCTGAATGATGCAAACACTCAGCAGTTACACAGAGAACAATGAAGCTCATTTATTTTTAACAGTTTATTTGGTTCGCATGCACTAAAGTCTTTTCTTTTGTTTGTTTGTTTTTTTTTTTTTTTTTTTTTTGTTACTGGGTAAAAGTTTACATTGTCCAATATCTTTTAGCTCAAGTTTTCAACAGTTCTGATATGTAACCTCGAATAAGAATAAGAATAAGAATAAAGAATAAAGAACAATTAAAAAAATTGTTTATCTTATAACTAAGGTTTGCACAAAAAAACTTCACTGATAAGTCTCATCCACTGCATTCCATTTCTAATTACTCTTCATCTACCAAAACTTCAGAAAAAGTTTTTTGTTAAATAGGTTAGTTATTTTGCGACATGCTGGCAAAAGATTTAAGCTGATCTCATCAACAAAATTCCATATTATTGTTATAGATCTGTTTCACAACAGAAAACTTTGAAACTGGGTGAAACAAGAACTGTTTGTTTTTGCACCATACACCATTAATGAGATAAAATGAGTTTAGATAATTTGAGAAAACAGAAAAGTTAAATCACAAACTCAAAGCATCACATTAAAATTAATAATAGCAGGTCTGGGCGTTCTTGGCTTCTGTTGGGCTATTAATGGGAGACTCATAAATTTTAATGTGTAAGCATTTGCTTTTAAAAGCATATGTGTGTTATTTTGTGTGATAATTTGTTGAAAGAGGACATGGAAGGAGGTAGCATAGCTGGGAATGAAACCAAAACGCCGTCTCTTCCTCTTTCCACGATGGGCCCTCATTAACTGTGTCCGTGGAGGGATGCATGGAGGTGGGAACGCTGGGATGTAGGCTGGATGGACTGTTTGCTAAGAGGGGTGGATGAGGTATTACTTTAAAAGTCTCTTGCCACCCCCGCCGGAAGTCAACGGGACAGGCAGCCGAGAGCTTTTCCAGAGGATGGGAAAGCTGGAGGCTGGGATTACTGCTCATTTTGGGGAAAGAATTTAGAGCAGAGGCTTAATAGTGTGACTGAAACCTGGATGTGTGTGCAATCCTTTTAACAAGTCTAACCTGTCAAATCTAGATGTTTTTACACATGTTTTATCATTTCAAAAAGTTTAAAATAAACTTTTAAATTTACTCCGTCATCTTGAAGCTTCACCAGTAATTTTTATAGCTTTTGATGAATTATTTGAACTAAACAATAACTCTAATACACAAAAACTGGAATTAATCTGGAGACATATTAGTGTTTTCTTTATCATTCATTCAGGTCTTAGCTAAAAGTAATATTATGTACTAAATTGCTCTGGAAACCTGAGTTTTAAGTAACTACCAGTTTATAAATGAATGCATCATTCGTGACTTGAATACCAAAGCTTTAAACAAAGATGATCCATCAGAGCTCAGAGTTTGTGATTGGAAAAACTCTCAACTATTAACACACTGTTCAAGAGATATTTTGTAAACAGACACACACGCATACACAAATACCTGATTATTTTTCCTTCATGGGGCTATTGAGACTTTTTGTCTGGCTCATTTTTTGGGTCTTTAGAGACTTCCTGGTTGTGTTTTTGATGTTTAGGAGGTTCGATTTTATGATGACATTTACTCTTAGTTCTCTGGATTTGACACTTAGGGATAAATAATAACTCAAACATGTTTTTTAAAACATCAAATTAAGAATTCCTAAATACATTATCTAGACATTTCAGTAATATATATTTGGATAAAAATGGCTTATTAATGACTTACTCTCAGTGTTTCTGAAAATTCTTTATATTTTCCTGAATTACATACAAACAGTTGCTGCAGAGTCAAGCAGATGGATTCAGAGCTTCCCTCTGGAACAAAAACTCCAGAGTTTTCAGAGAACCCACTTTTTGGAAGACCCCACAGATGTCCTCAGATGTCCCTCTTTCCAGCTCCTCACTTGTCTTTACAGTAATTCTGCACAAATGCCCCAGTTTTTTTCTCAGATCGTTACTCTTCATGTATCCTGCCTGGTCTGTCACTCACTGTGATAAAAACTTCATTGAGCTATTACCAAGAAAAGCCGAGGCAGTGTTACATCTTTTCTTAGTATTAGCTTCGTTGCTTCTCTGCCTCCTGAACACCTGCACCAGGGTGCTTCTTACCAACAAGATCCTCACTTGTTAGTTTGAGTTTACCATCCCTTCTTGAGACGTTTTTTTGAAAACAAGAGGATTATCTCCAGCACTTTTATTCAACCTCATCTACTTTTTGCTTTCTGACAGGTTGGACTCTTGATGATGAGTTTCACTCAAACCATAAAGGCAATCCCGACTTTTGTGGTGATTTTAAATGACAAGAGGCAATACCTGTGTTTCAGGTCTATTAACTCATTAACTTTTAAAATAGAAATGAAGATTCCAATTTTTTTACAGCTCTGAAGGACTGATTGGCAGCATTTGAATGTGCTGTGACAACGCAAGGTCATTTCTTACTGAAAAATGTTCTAAAGACAGCAGGTGGAAGAATCAACTAATCTTAGGTCTCTAATTAGGTTATTTTTTTAATTATTTGAGGGGTTTAAAATGCTTCAAAGTCTAAGCAGGAGTGTGTGTCATAAATAAAACAAAAGTGTGTGTGAAGTTTCTCTGCAGTGGGACAATTACTCAGTCTGGGGATGAATGAGGTCTGTGGTTGAGGTTTGTGTGTGTGTTTGTACTCAAGTAGACTGGAAAAGTGAGTGGATGGGACAGGGAGGTGGAGCTGAGGGACGTGGTTGAGTGATTCTCCAGATGAGATCTAATATGTGAGACGATGCATCCTAAAGAGACGTTTTCTCATGGGCTCACCTCATGAATACAAATTTGGCCCCCGCCGCCTGCCCGCCCTCCCGCTCACTCGCTCTGTGCTGGAAGGACAGATGCACCTTGCTTCAGCTCATCATGAAGAAGCACAACATTCCATCTTTCTTTTTTTTTTGCTTCAACATTTACTTCCATCCAATCACTGGTCTAATTTTTGGTGACTTCATGTCCCCCCTCCTGTGAGTCATCCATTCATACCTGGATTTTGTAACTGAATCTCAGAGTATTTATAATGACAGAGGGACTGTCTGCGAGCACGTTGGCTCCAACAGTCAAATGAAACACAGCAGGTGAGTTTATTACAGGAGGAAATGCAGAAAAACAATCAGTCTGATTGTGTGTGCTGACCTCTGGGGTTATCTTGAGCAGATTGTGAGGCTGAAGCTGTGCGATTAGTTTTGTTGGGAATGTTTTTGTAGATGTTTATTGGTTTGTGGACGGAGGCCAAACTTTGACAATTTCAGAGAATCTGAGTTGCCAGAAAGTCAGTTAGAGCTGATTTAAGTTTACTAGCTGAGAAAAATGTGAGTGTGTGTTTGAGAGAGGTAGAAAGAGAGAGAGAGGGAGGAAAGGGGGAGGAGATACAAAAGGGAGGAACAGAGTGGAGAGGAAAGGAGAGAGACAAATTGAGGAGGTTTAGGAACTAGAGGGAGTTGTTGCCGGTGAGCCAATACAGACAGACACACATTTTGATTTTTTTCAGTTTATGTTATTTTTTTGTTGCAGCTTTGAGGTACAGCATCAGTTTCTTCCAATGAAGCACAGTTGGAAGAGCTAAAGGGTGCTCACAAGCAGAGGCCAAGTAGGCAGAGGAGGAGGAAGTCAGTGGATGTTTTTAAGAGTTTTGCTTATCTGGGAGTGACAACAGGATGAGAAGCTGAGTGAAGGAGCAGAGACAAGAGAGACAGCAGAGAAACATGGATCAGTCTGCAACACCCATAGAGACACATGGAAGACATAGGAGAGACATGCTCTAAGAGAAAAATAAAAAAGAGAGACAGAGAGGCGTAAATAGTCCACTTTGTCCATTCTGTCCAAAGGAGCAAGAGCACGAGGCAAGGGATCGTAACACTGGAGCTCAAGGATAAATCATGGACTCTGCATACATCCCACAACACCTGGACGTGAGTACGATCTCCGGTCTTAGACGCACACACAAACACACACCAACATCTGCCTGTCAGGCTGCAGGCCACAGGAACTCTGCTGCTGAAACCATTGGGTCCCTCTGGGGAAAACACACACACACACACTTTTATGCACGCTGCTCACAAACTTTTTTTTACTCAATTCAAATCTTGTTTGGTAGGCAAACCATCTGAGAATAATGTGGCCATTATGAGTTCAAAGAGCATAACTCACCTCAGTGTGCACAGTATGAATTGGCCCTCAGTGCTAACACGCGCTTAGTTTAATGAGAAAAGCAGCGGCGTGTTTCAGTTCTGCGTTTCACATCGGTTCAGCTGTAAGACGCGGAGCGAGGGGCAGCCTCTGAGGCTTCAGCAGTTGTGGGTTAGACATGTCAGTGTTTCCACTGATGCCGGCGAGGTGGTGGTACGCCTCAGAGGGGGTCTTGTCCTCTAAACCACAATGCTCTCTAAGACCTCCGGGCATACTCCACCCCCTGGCTTAAGAAAAGACATGATAAACCTTTCAGTCCTCGCTTGTAGCTCACAGAGACAACAGCAATCCCATTAAAGCACTGAATGTTTGTGTGTGTGTTACCTGATCAGGGATTCTCCAGGTCTGATCAAGTCCTGGATGCAGTGGCTGCGCTGACATGTGTATCCCCTCTATAAGACTACATATAATTTGATATGCTTGTAATTCTTTGGGGATGTTTGTAGTTATTTTAACTATTTTCATTTGCAGCAGTGAGTGTGGTCAAACTAAACTACACCTGTTAAAGTGTGTTTTAAATTTAAAATTGTGACTTTTTAAGCTCAAGAAAGCAAAATATTTTCACGCAAGTTATAGTTTTGTGCTAAAACCTAGTTAAGCACCTATAGGTTTGTGGTTCTTTATCTCCACTCAGCACATAGGCTAACTTTAACAGTGGAGGGTTGCTGTAAACAGCAATGAAAACAAACACATCCGGACATGTATTTGTGTCGTTCGTATTACATTCAAGCTTGTGATATCATGAAAAAATGGGTCCTGCAGGGCATGTTCGGTGTTCATATGAAGTTCAGAAAGAAAACGACGGCTGCATTGAAAAGTGAGGAGGAGTTGGCGGGGAATCGAGGAGTGTGAAAGAAGGAATTTGGGAAAAGAAACACGGGAAGAACAACAGGAAAGGGAAAGTTAAGGGACCGGGCGTAACATGAAGACAGTGGTGGTGGATAAATCAGCCGGCTGCGGTGAAACGCCAGCCCCCGTGGCCCGGCTGCCGCAGTCTTCCGTAAAAACACCATTCATTTTCAGAATGAGGCGAAGGCTAGGGGTGGGGGGCCACATTAATTTAAGAGAAGGGAAAAGGAGCAGCTAATAGGGCAGTGTAGATGTGATGCAGAAAAGATTAATGAAAAGAAAAACATTTGAAAGATGTAAAAGAAGAAGCCAAAGCGTGGCCGTCAGCTCCATATATGACAACACAAAGGACCAATCAACAGGACAAAGTTCGAGGAATGCGGAGGAAGGAGGAAGGGGAAAAGGGTTTGAAATAAACAGATAAAAAGAAAGACGGACGCCAGAGGCCAGAGGTTTTAATCAGCGAGTTCAGAAAGACACGGGCCGAGGGAGCAACAACACTGCTCCGCCGTGCCAGGGTCACCCCGTCATCTACTCGGGGGGGTCAGGTCACATCTGACATCCCTGACCTGCCTGTGTGCTCATGAGGAAAAAGATGCAGTTGATTAACTCCAAACCTTCATACCTCTGTCTCATCTTATCTGGCTCTCTTTATTATGGAGATTATCCCTCAAACATTGCACGACTCCAAGTTCAGCCCACAATCACACTGAACAATTTACAAGTGATATATGACTTCTTTTTTTCTCTCTCAGCAAATGAACTGCTCAGTTTACATTAAATGAAACAAGTCATAACATATGTAGACAACAAACATGTTCAAATATACCTCTGCTCCTGTATCTGTTTCTTTGCCTCACATATGCTCCGACACACCTTCCTGTGTGACAACTGAACCTTTGTACCTCAGAGTCACCCGGGTGGTTTTGTCAGTGAGGAAAGTACAGGAGAGAGGTGGTGTTGTTGTCCTTAATCAGCTTTACGAGCCTCCATGCTATATGGGAGGGGCCCCGTCGAGCAGTGTCTAATCTGTAATTGTCCTCTGCTGAGCTGCCTCAGGTGAAACAGCCTTGGGTGGAGCTGTGCAAGTTTAATGGATAGCTAGAAACAATCCCACGGTTGGAGGTGGCTTATTTTCTCAGCAGGCCTGCCCTTTGAACCGCATGAACATGCATAAAAATATGCACGCCTTCACACCTGTGACCTCCTTCTGGCCCCCTTTCTGACAGTGTGGCAAGATTAGCAGTCATTACAGCGTCATTATATGTTTACTCAGCCATAAACACTGCTGTTATCACGCTGCGGAGGCCATAATCGATTCTCTGTCCCTTACAGAGATGAGATAAAGAGATAGAGGCGAGAAAAAGACAGATATGGGAACACTCATTGAAGGAAAGAGATTAGAACAAGCTAAAGTGCTTCCACAGGCACAAAAAAAGCTTTTTTTATTAAATTAAAAGAAAAAATTTTGAATTCATCATGAATAGATTTTTTTCTCTATTGTGTTCGTTTGCATTTTTTTTAATCTATCAACCAAGTTTGAAATATTTTCACATAGTTTTGAACACCTCACCTCGACCTCTGCAGTCAAGAGTGCTGTTACCTGGCTTGTAATTACCCCCTCAGTTATTAACACCTTTTCTTCAAAAATGCAGTGTTTGCCAGGTCAGGCAGGTGTGACCTAGTTCTGGGGTTCCCGCTATATGAAATAACATGAAAGCTGCTTCTTTACTGCGAGTCAAATAAAACAAATTATCCAAGAAAAGTCAAGTTTACCTTGTAGAACAGCATAGCATAATGAAAGATATTTAAAAATAATTTACAAAGATTTGAGGGTGTGAACAATAAGAGGTTTAAATTTTTCAATATTTCTGTTAGAAAAGCAGAATGGGCTTTATTTCTTTTTATATCATGTTAACATCACTAAAATTAAATTAACGCTCACAACCCAAAAGTAACATCTTGTATCACAACTTATACCTAAAACATATTACTGAGTATTAACAAAACTGTTGACTTGATACTTGTATAAATCATATTTATGTGCACTTTACTTATTTATATTTCTAAAAAGCAGAAAAATCCGAATTCCTTGAAATAATGCATGTTGATGTTCATGAGATATTTTGCCAACAGCAGACACACAAACACGTGCACACACAAAAACACAAACAGGCAATCACACTCATGGTGGTGGGTGAATATGACTGATGGAATAAAACATCAATACATTGTTTATATTTTTAAGCGCTTTACATTTTGTGACTCATGCAGGACTCCTCTCTTGTCTCACAGAAAACACAGGTCAGCTTCTCCTAGAAGAATTTACAAACATCTGAGAGCATTAATGTCATCATGTAATATCTTTGAAAGTATTTGACTCCAACACACAACAGAAGAACAACTCTTTCAAAGGTTTTTACTTAAAGTCTGCACCAAGTAATAAATTCCACTCAGCTGTTTATGGTTTCTTTTAAAGAAATGCCAAATTTAACCTTAGTGCAAACTAAATTGAGCCATCAATACAAAAGAACTAAAATATGAGCCCAAGCTTTGCTAATTTCCGAGTAAATCCAAAACACAATCAATCAAACTTGAATGTTTGATTTTAGTCTTTATTGGCTAAAATGTCTTCTTCACTGCTTTGTGCTAAATTCTCTGGGGAATTAAAGAGGGAAAAAACTAGGTAATCTGTCATTTTGGCAGACAGGCACAACTCCATAACACATCACAACGCTACAAGTTTGGATGTTCAGAACTCTGCGCTCTTTTGCACACAAATATGATTAAAGTACAGCTGGAAGCGGCTCAGTCACTTCTGCTGAGGTGTCCGGTGAGATATATGGGTCATACGGGTCTGAAGCTCACCATAAATTAACTGAGTAAAAACAAATGTGGCCAGGAGCAACAAGCAAACAACTCGGTGTGGATAAGTCGACAGTAAATTTCTTGAACATATGCCCATGAAGGCGAAGGACTAATGAGAAACTGGTGTGTCCAGGAAGGAAAAGACACACCAGCATGATATACAGAGAGCTGGAGCATCAGGTACCAGGACTATGTCTTCTGCAGATTTCTCTACAAATACTTCATTTTGTCATTATGTTACATGATTTACACTCTTTCTGCATTGAACATATACTGCACAGAGAGAAAACTTTACAAGGAACGTTCAAAATGTTTGAAGTGAAGTTCTATAGAAAGAGTTAATATCGGTGGATGACTCTTTAAATGGCTTCGGTTCTGAGAAATAGAGTTGAATTTTGTCTGGATTAATGATAGCCTGCTTGTGCTAATGAACACCCCTGATTTGCACATATGGATGATTACCTCTTCAAATTTAATCACTGAATCAGGTGTGTTGGATCAGAGAAACATAGAAAACCTGCAGGACTTTTTGACAGTGAAGCACTGACTTGTGTGTTAGCAAAATACCTGATGTGTCAGAAAGTAAATTTTGTACTACAGCTGATTAATTTTGGAGACACTCTAACTCACTTTACAATGTGCATTCCTTCAAGGATTTCTAGGTGATTATGTGCTAGTGTCTCCTGGTTTTTGCCCATCCTTTCAGTGTTTTTGTTTTCCCCATCCTCCCTCCAGGTCCACCATGCTCCCTGCTAACCTCCTGCTCCTCATGGTCTTGCTGCTACCTCAAGCCTCGTCTGGTCGCCAGGGTGGAGACACCAGTGAGACTAATCATGGCAGGGCCTCCCCTACACCTCCCTCCTCACCCCTCACATCAACACTCACTGATCCTAGCCTGGCTCAGAGCATCCAGAGCCTCCTCCTGAGCCGACTGGGTCTGCAGTCTCAGCCCGATCCGCGGCCCGGAGTCCCTGTTCCCCAGTACCTCCTGGATCTTTACCGCTTTCACCAGCAGCAGTACCATCTGTTGGAGGACCCTTCATTCAGCTTCCCTAGGTGGCACATCGAGCAGGCCAACACTGTACGCAGCTTCCACCACAACGGTAAGAAGCTTAGAGACGCTCCATGATGGTTCTCACACATTTTAATGGAAGAACTTTTGGAAAGAGACTTTCTGCTGGTGATGTTGTTAGACTGTAAATACGTGAAAAATATAACAATAATGAATTGTGCATTGGCCCTTCTTGCTGTTTAACATGATCATTTAAATGTTAAAATGAGGAAAACATTTTAAACATATTTGGAAAAGCATTTTTTTGGAAATTGGGATTTTATATAATAAAATATGGTAATATTCAAAGCTATATCTGTACAACAGTGAATTTTGTTCCAATATTGTTTATTCTTTGCACTCCATCCTGACCATGGCTGGTTTAACTTTCCATGAGGCATAAGGACAAACGTACACTGTCACACCCCTGCCCTCACCATGACCTCCCTGGTTTTGCCTTCCACTTGCTGGAAATTCCAACACAATTTCAACAATTAGAGCTTCAAATTGGAGCGTTCTTGAGTAGATGCTGTAAATTGTCTCCTTTTAACATTGTTTGATGCGTCATTACCTACCTGACATCTAATGACATCAAAACTCAGATCCTAAAATTATGTAGGTCTCAGAAAACAACCTGTAAAAGCCATATTGCAAATTATTACTTAGCTTGTCTTCTTCCTGAAATCTAATTTTTATATTAGAAAATGCAGATAAATTAAAAATATTATGAATTTAAATTGTATTTGATGCAGTCTCTGTTTTTGTAAGCTGTTTTTTAAGGTACATCAGATCTTCTTTTTTTTAATAGTTTAGTAATATGGTTTGATTGTGACCTTTCTTTACTTACAGTAAATTATTCTTATTATTTATTCAACTTTATTTAATGTATTTAAAGTAAAACATTAAAAATGATTAAACTTGTGAAAATGTTTTTTGAGTGGCAGGCATTTGGATTCTATTGAACTCGTTTTTATTGTCATTGTATAAAAAAAAATTTGCAATTGAGAAATAAATGCAATCAAATTAAACCAAACCTTACTTAACTTCTATGTGTTTCTTCATTCTTTTCTTCAGAGCCTCTTGGAGACAGTATCAAAGCAAACAATCACACAAGAGTGCACATTTCCTTCAATATCTCCTCCATACCTCAGGATGAGACGGTCCTCTCCGCTGAGCTCCGCCTCCTCCGCAGTGACAGAGCTTCCCTGGGCCCAGGGCCTCACCGATTAAACCTATACCTCTCCAAGCACCATGAGGATCCTGAGCCCACTCTGCTAGAGACTAGGTTACTCACCGATGGCCTTCACAGTCACAAACCCAATGGTTTTTGGGAGGCTTTTAGTCTAGATGCGGATCTCCTCCACAGGACCCATGTTGAGAGGGGCAGCTTGGGTTTCCTTCTGGAGGTTAGACCTGAAAACAGCACCTCTTCTCCACCCGACCAGATCTTCTCCTCTACTGCGGGTGAGGAGGAGGAAGGCAAACACAAAGAGGGACACCTGAGGGTGTGCAGGTCTGTGGGGCAGAACGATCACAGCTGGACCCAGGAGAGACCCCTCTTAGTGACTTATAGTCACGATGGTCGTGGAGAGCCTTTAGTCAAACACAGCAGGAGAAAGTCTGGCAATGAGCGCTGGATAAGAGGAAGAAAAGGGTCCAAAGCCAGGGCAAAGAACAGCAGCAAGAGCCACAAGAAAGACCAAGGCTGGGGGAGGGCCAAAAATGTAGGCTATTTTATGCAGGGCTTGGGGCGTGAAAAAGGAAGGTTCAGCTGGAGTGAGCGTGGAAGAGTGAAAAGAAATGGCGGTCACTCAGCAAAACTGAAGCGTCTTTCCCGTGGCAGGTGCCGCCGCCATCCCTTGTATGTTGATTTCAATGATGTGGGCTGGCACAAGTGGATTATTGCGCCTAGCGGCTACGACGCCTTCTTCTGCCTGGGGGAGTGCCGCTACCCTCTGGCCGACCACATGAATGCCTCCAGCCACGCCGTGGTGCAGACCATGGTGAACTCTGTGAATGGAGCAGTGCCTCGGGCCTGTTGCGTCCCCACCTCTCTTAGCCCTATTGCCCTGCTCTACCTGGACCATCAGGACCGAGTGGTGCTGAAGAATTATCAGGACATGGTGGTGGAGAGCTGCGGCTGCTGGTAGAGGGCTGGAAGACTCAGACAGAAGGGACACATTGTTGTTGATCAGGAACTAAAAGAAGGATTAAAAGAAACTGCAAAGACTGAAACAGAAGAGCATCAGAGAGCTGAGTACCAAGAATGAAGCAGCTAATTTATCATTAACAGGAGCAAGAGGTTAAACAAGAGAAGACAGCTGTTGGATGACTGAAAAACGTGTCCACAAGACAGAACAGATGACTGGACGACAGGGATGAGGATACAGACAGAAACAAACTCCCAGATTATTATTATTTGTTTTTTTGCTCACATTCTGCAACACTGCAGCTGTTTACATCATTGACGGACAGCCTCTCAGCTCTCACGTTAAAAAACAATAGTTTAAATCTGGTATTTAGGGTTTTGCAGAGAAGGTTATAAACAATTAGAATTTCATCTGTTGTAAATAACTCGAAATAACCTCAGCTTTAAGAAAATATGTTTAAATCTAACTAAGTACACAAAGTAACAGTTCATTTTTACTTACTTAAAGACATCACTGGAATGCTAACATGCCATTAAGAAAAAGCAAATTAAAGTGCAAACCAGCTGCCTTTAGCATTTAAGCAGCCACTTTTTAACAACTCAAACCGAGCTAAATTCATGACAAGCAATAAACAAGTTTTTGTACTGTTGTTCCAGACATATAACCATACTTTTTCTTTTAAGAACACATCGGTAAGAGTAAAAACTAAACAATTTGTGATTTTTTTTTCTACCACTAAACCCATATCATTTATTCTGTAGTGTTTAAGATAAAATTGTAGCAGCAGCTTGATGTAACACTTCCTGCAGTAATATCAGAACATTTTGCCAGAATAACTACTTAACTCAAAACTAACCTCAACATAAAACTGTACAAAATATAATTTGCATAAACTATGTTCGTTAGATTAGAGCTGTTATAAGATGGCAGCAATCCACTCAAAATTAAACTCCATTTTTTCAAACTGAAGCTACAACAAGTAACATATTAGTTGTTTATAACTTTTCCACAAAACCTTACTTCAGAGGATTTGAGCTACTGCTTCAAAATTAAACACTTTAAAACTAGAAGACTTGTATTTATGTTTGTGATTCATCAGGCTGTGGTGACCAGCAGTGCACATACATATCTGCTTTGCTTTTGTGGAAAACTAAGTCGTAAACAGTCAAAAGAGTCACTGTAGCATCACGTGCTAAGCTCTGGTGCAGCTTCAGAAATTATATTTTTGTCTTTCTGGTGGACTGACAGCGTTAGAAATATGACAACAGCACCAGCTTGGCATTCAAACATTTTATTCTTCAGTATTTTGAACTAAAAAGGGTTCATTTCTTTCTTTGAACGCTAATATAAATACACAGTAACTTACGAGCAACCACTACACTCCAAACTATTTAAAAACAACAAAAATAATGCTGAGGGACTATTATGCTATTATTTGAATGAACTACTATCATTATTATTTAAAAAAAGGAAGCATTTTGTAAATTTATTTTGCTGACAAGAAGAAAATTCATGTAATAGTTGTCTTGTGATTTATACATAAATCAGCTGAACTCTAAGATAAAAGATATGTATTTTTAAAAACAGCAGTATGGTGTATTTAATCTTGAAAATGTTTAAAATGCATTCACTCATCAGCTGCAAACTGAAAGTCTGCCATGTACACAAAGTAAATTATGTTAGCTTTATTTCCCTACAGATGTTAAGTGTATTAAATTAACTGTGTTTCTTTTCATGCATTGTGGTGTACAGCAGCTGATAGCAGACTTATGTGGTGTTACCTCTAGAAACCAAACTAACACATCAGTGAAAAGCTGTGTATTGTAGCTGCTGAAGTGTGTAACCACAGTGTCTTTGCTGTATTTGTGTGTGCATGTGTCAAGACAGTAACAAGGGGGAAAGGTGAAGAACTCAGACTTTAGTGCCTTTCAATCTGGGGCTTTAAAGGTGTTCTCTGCTAAGCTTAGTGTATGTTTTTTCTGTGAAACATATAAGCAGCAGCTTGTAAAATGTTTGCTAATATACCTCTAATAAACAGACCAAACAGTAGCACTGTCAAGTCATGTTTCTTTTCTTTACATATTTTCCTACTGCCAAAAATGAAAAAGATTGTTTTCTGTCTGTGTGAGTTTGAATGGATGGATGGATGGATGGATGGATGGATAAAAGACAAACAAACATATGCACACGCACACTCACACACACACACTCGCACAATTGCAATATTGCCCAAGTTAGCAGAATGCCTTTTTTTTTGCCTTTTAGGTAGCATTTGTTAATACCTTTACTTATGTTGCTACTTTCAACTTTTAGCTTGCATTCTGCTATTGTTACCTTTCAGACAGGGCTTTTCTCTTTTTAACTTTTACCTAGTGTGCTTTTTTAAGCTTTAACATCTCACTTTCAACTTCTTCTGCAATTTTTACAGGCATTCAGCTCTAACACTGCCTTTTCACAGAAAATGCTATTTTTCTGCTTAAAAACAACAGAGGCTAAGCTCATACCCCGCCTCTGCGTTTTGCCCTTGAGCCTGCCATGGCTTAATCACTTTCCACTGAACTGTTTTATCTGTAAATGTGAGGATTTGTGTACTTTTGCTTGTGTCTTCCTGTTCCTCTGTGTTTCTCTTCCCTGCTGTCTGGTTTCCAGCCCCGCCCCTGCTCACCTGTTTCCCCTT
>JARVJO010000330.1:14721443-14742697 GCA_031762555.1 Cynodonichthys magdalenae
AGCAGGTGAGTGGCATGAGTGAAGATTACCTGGAGGAGCTGAGTATGGCAGACCATTCATGACTCCAAAACATCACAGTTTTCTTGAAAACCTGACGCAACAAAGAGAAAGAACCACTGTTGTAGTAGCCGTTACCCATCATGGTGGTAGGAGGACTGGACCCAGAATACAGATGCTTTGAGAAGATAAACTTATTAAAAAATAAATAACGTTGACAAGGCAGGAAAACTTACTAAACTTGTTGGAATCGCACACGAAGAGCAGAAGAACATAAGCAGGTGACCCGACTGTGGCATAAGAGTGAGAGTGAAGAATAACAGATTAAATATACAGAACAGGGCTGATGAATAAGAGGACACACCTGAATTAAATGCCAACAGGTAACAGGAGGGAGGGGGAGTTTCCTGCTGAGTGAAAGAAGAGTGAAATAACAGCACAGAGGAACATGAGAAAACACAAGTATATATAAGTATATAAACCCAAAAATCACAAAACAGAAAACAAACCAAATCCTACAACACAAGCCAATCAACACCACTTTGAAGTTTGATACTTACTGTGTAGGTTTTTGTATTCATTTTATGGTTCCTGCAGCAGTCAAATAACAAAAAGTAAAATATGCATGTTTGGTAGATTAGTTATTTGTTGTAACAATGCTTCTTGGTTATAAATCTCATACCAAGCACCTGATTGGCAGCACCTGGGGGTACCAGGAGCGTAAAACAAGTGTCAATAAGAAACTAAGCAAAATAAACAGAAAAGATTTGGCAAATGTTTCATGTTTCAACCCACATACTCAGCTCTGCTCATCCCACAAATGCATGTACCTTACAAATGTGGCACCACTTAAAATGGGAAATCAAGGCTTTCCAACGGTATAAGATTTATTGCCAAGAATCATTGTTACAAGAAAGAAATACTGTAATCTACCAAACACAAGTGTCCAAGTTTTGCTACAAGTTGGAACTTGAGGGTTTAGTGTCTCACCACATTGCTGACTTTATTACTTTCTTTTTTTTCCCTAAATGTCTGATTGATCCAACTGATATAAATGTATGAAATGCTCAGGGACTTTTTAACAGTTTTATATGCCATACAAAAACCTACGTAACTTGCTGATTTTGTTGTTACCGTTTATTTCAATTAATGTTTCTTTTGGTTGCTAAACTTCTCTGTTTGAAAGAGCCAGTGCACAATATTCAATATGAGACAGATTTGGGCATACAGACTATAAGAGTTTTTATGTGCAGTTTATTGCAGGTCAAGGATAGAGAAGTTGCCCCCTCATAAAAGACAGGACAGACTCATGTCCTTTAGTGAAGGACAGTCTGACTCCAGTAAAATCACTGATATTTTTATTGGGCCTGTTTCTGCATCTCTGACAAGCCTGCTCTGATGATCTCGTCATTATCACCCCCTTAATGCATCTCACCACACTCTACATTTCCACTGGTATTCCATCCATCTGCCTAATGGGCCGACTGGGTGCGGCTAGCCAGTCATCACTTGTGTATGCAGTGTACACAGTGTTTATACCCTCACAATTTTTAAGAAATCCAGAATCATCTTAAGTCATCTGCTAATTTATTGGAGCATATTTGTTCAGTTTATAAATATATTTTTTACCCTTTAACCTGTGTTTACACTGGTACTTGTTTCACCTGAGTCACACTGTGTTTGTGTTATTTTGTAGCTGTTGTATGCCTCATGTTGGTGCGTCAGTGAATCCTCAAAGTCAGCCATTAAACCATTATGGATTGTAACAGAATCCTCTGAAAGCTCAGCTCCCGCTCACTGCTGGAGGGTTGATGATGGATGGGAGTGCAGGAACGACAGGAGTCCAGTTGTAAAAACAAATGGAAGGAGAGATGAGTGTGTGTGGAAAGGTGTGTATTAGAGGCAGAAGGCGTGTGAGGTGAATCATGCTGTAATAGACTGATCAGACTTCTGCTCGCTGAAGAGGGGAAATAGCTTTGACCTTCCTGTTCGCCTCTGTGCTGAGTCATGAGCCTCACGGAAGATAAGAGGCTGTCAGGGTTTTTTATTTTTTTGTTCCATTTATTATTAAACAGTGTGTGTTTGAACTTGAACAAGCATTCATCAACTATTGGTATATCCTTAGATGGTCAATACCAGACCAGATTTATATTAGATATGTTACAAAAAAACAAAACATTAATTGTCATTAAAGGAGAAAAGTAGCATAAGTTCATTCTGTTTGTGTTGTCATTAAGTCTTTATCCAGTTGTGTTTCAATCAAATATATTTGGTGTCAGAAACAAAGCTGTGCAAAAGTATTAAGTCATCCTTTTTTTGTACAATATTTTGCTTCTAAGGTGCCAGCCTTTCTGTTTAATCTTTTAATGGTCTTGGTCAATATTTGTTCTGGTTTTCCGAAGGTCTTATATTTAGATTTTGACACCCATAAAGTGGTATAAGCATCAACAATGTGATTCCCAAAGAGATATTAGCTAACTTACAGTAAATGATACTGAATTTATGTTCACAATAAAGTATTTAGTGTTTTAAAACTGCCTTGTTGTTAATCAAAGTCACCATGATGTTGCATTGAGATTATGATTACATTTGATAAAACACTCAACCCTTCTCCTCCTATGATGATGTGCTCCTCACGTTCCACATTCTTTGTTGATCAGGAGGAAGACGACTCACGGGGTGCTGCTTTTATCCCACTCCTCTTCTTCCTCCTCCTCCTCACCTTGTCGCCTCCACAAGTGTCCCCTCCTCTCCCTGCTTTAACCCAAGCCTCCCACACAAACACCTCCTTCATCCCCGCTTCGCCTCTCTCTGACTCTAACTCCTGACTCACCCTGCCTCTCAGCTAGTGCTCACATTAATCACACAAAAGCCCGAATCAAGGGCAGAGTTGGAGGGGCAAAAAAGAAAAAAAGAGGGAGGATGGGTTGAATTACTGTGGGAGATTCTTGTGTGGAAGGACAAGGAGCGAAAGAGGGAAATTGTTTTGATGTCTCCTAACTGGCATAGAGGCAGAGATGAGGAAGAGGTAAAAGCTTGTAAGGGTTGTGATCAGCAGAGAAACCAGTAAGTGATCAGATATCTGAGCCATCAGCCAGCGTTTAAAAGCTTTGATGGACTAAAAGCTGTGTGTATGTGTGTGTAATTTTGCATGTGTATCGTTGCTAATGAAGTTATTCTGACCTGAGCTGGTATAAGAACTGCTGACAATTGCTCGTGCAACACACAAGATCAATATCTACAGTGCAATGCACACCTTATATCTGTATGTTCAAATATTATCTGTTCTCTGATAGTCACCCTCTCTCTTCTCATTGTTTTGTGGCCGCTGTTTCACCCGTTCTACTGACAAGTTAAGAAAAAATCTTTCATTAAAAGAGGCACCCGTCTTCTGCCCAAGGGCTCAAAATTCTTGCATAATTTTTTGTCTTTTCTCAACAGTGTGAGACTTTAGACCTGATTATTTATAGTCTGCTCACTGCTACAGGAGGCTAAATATCACTGTAGCTCTATTAAAGGTACAGAGTGAGGTGTCAGCAGAATATCACAAACCTTTTTTATAACAAGATGAACCTGTTGTCTACACCTTCAGTCAGTTAGTTTAAACAAATGTGTTTATCTTTAATCTTTTAACAAAGGATTCATTTGCTTCTTGTCTTCCTCCTGCAGCTTGTCTCTTACAGTCCGAGTTGGTAAACTATGAGAGAGTGAAGGAGTACTGTCTGAAGGTGCTGAGCCACCAGAGAGACCACTTTAAGGCCATGTATCGAGCCGGCATCGCCTTCTATCACCTGGGTGACTACGAATGTGCGTTACGCTACCTGCGTGACGCAAAGAACCGCGAACCCACAGGTGCAAAATCAATCAGGGGCTTTTGTTTAAATAGACATTACTCTAGAATAAATTCTGACTTGACCCACCTTATTGGTGTTGAAAATAAGATAAAGTTTGATATGGAAATAATGATGAGAATTGCTTTTTCCGGACATTCCAATTTTTCTAGTTGAAATAGTATTTTAAATCATAATGTCATATTGTATTAGAAATGTTGTAGAGCTTTAATGAGTAATAAATTAAAACTTGTGAGTATTTTGCTTTATGCTTGTGCCTGACAGTCCCGTGTTCATGTGGTTTAAAATCTGAAAAAGAGCATCAGAAGTTAAAAGATGATCGAGACGTTCCTGCTCATTTCTGTTTTCTCATCTTTGTCACAGACACCAACGTGCTGCGATACATCCAGCTGACAGAGATGAAGATGAGCAAGAGCGGACAGCGGGATCGAGAAAGCAGCAAGGAGACCCAGGGCTAACCCTTTACAACCTCCTGAGTCCTCCCACCTTTGACCCCTCGAACAACCCTACTCCGACCCCCCTCCCTCTTCTCCTCGTTTGACTCCAGACAGCAGCACAGACAGAAGAGACCCAACCACCCACCTGGTGACACACAAGCGGGGCACATATCAAAAACTGTCAGCTACTTCCTCTTCCTCCTTTCTTTTTCTCTTTTGATTTCTCCTGCAGGTGCTGCAGCTCCTGTCTCTTAGTTAAATCATAAAAACCAAGACAATGCTGTATTATACTCATAGAAACCGTCGTTGTGCTGGAGTGAAAACGGAGCTTCAAAACATTTGAATGAAGATGAACTTGTGTGTGATTTACTAAATGTTTCAAGAGCAGAATCTACGTTTAGTATCTCGCACTCTCATTTCTCTCTGCCTTTTTTCTCCACATCTTTTTTCAAACTCTCCAGGAAAATATTTTTGGGTTGGGGAGCTCGGCCACACCGGCAGGAGGCCAGGGGGTGTTTGTGTGTGTGTGTGCATTTTAAAGTTAAAGCAAGCAACAGTGAAGGGGGTGTGTGAGACACATATCAAGACCACAACCCAATTTGATTGTATATCCTAAGAAAACAGGGCTCACTCAGGCCCTCTTATCTGGACAGACTAGCAGGAAAAAAAAACACTTTTCATCAGAAAGAGAGAAACAAAACCTGCTTCTGTGCTTAATTTATTATTTATGTCAAACCTCTCCGTCATGGATGCCATGTATCTCAGTTTCTAGACTGTTCTTTCAATTCAAGGGCTAAATCAAGTTTTTTTTTAATTCTTATTTAAGGTTTTCATTCACTGTTACGCTCAGAGGTAAGCAACCAATTTGTTTATAGTGAGAGTGTAAGCAGCAAAGACGCAAAATTCTCAAGCAGTTCCTGCCGTTATTGGGTGTGTTGTTGTGGAAATAACTGTGTCTTGAACCTGTCATCTGAAGCCCCTCCTGATGTTGTGTTGATGTTGATGAGAACGTAGAGGCTCCTCCTTCCCACCCACCCGCTCGGCTCTCCTGTTACTGATGTCACGACGAGAAAAAAACATAGCCAAATGACACGTGAGGTCCATCAACTGTTGGTGGCTGGATGGAGAGCCACTCTAAAGTTTTGTGGTGAAAAACAATTTTCTAAAGAAGGTCCAACCTTTTACCGTTAATGCTTAAGCTTCCAAGGCTACATTAGGACACCGAGGAAGACTCTGGACAGTGTTAGTGCAGGGAAACCAATCACTATCTGTCCGAACCACAACGATGGAGCACTCAGCTTTACTGTGCTTTAACAGGAGAGAGCTATCTGAAATTTCTCCTGCTTACATTTTATCGTGCTGATACAGAAAGCATCCATGCTTGACGAAAAAATAAAAAATTAAGCGACATTACTACTGACAGAACGGTTTGTTTATATCCATTACCAGCTGTCAAACTCTGCCGCTGCTTCTCTTGTGACTTGTGAAGCTGAATCATTTTGGTGATGCAAATATCGTTTTTCTAATAGCTTTTCTGCAGGTTGAAATCTGCCTGTTATGTTCTGCAGGAGGTTGGATAGGTAGAATGTGAAAGCATGACCTCAATTTCCCCTCATCTTTAATGTCATGATGAAGCCCGACTCGTTATTCCTCCTGTGCAAGCCCACCTCCTGCATGAGATGTGTGGCTCCAGAGACTTCATATGTTTGGGACAGAGATTATAACTGCTCTACTGCTTTCTGTCATGGCATGCTGCCGCTAAAACGTTGGCTCGTACCCTCTATTCTAGCTATCCTCAGCTTTGTAAACACAGAAGGTGGCGACTGTAATCACAACAGTAGACTAGGTACCTTTCTTAGGCTCACCGCCTACTTTGGTTAAAGATGGAATTTAAAAATCAAATCAGGAAAAAAAAATGCCATGGGGAACAAAATCCCTTCCCAATTTATTTCTTTGGCCTGTTAGGAGGTAGACGAGGACCTAAGTGTGTCGGTGGCACTCTGGAGAGACGGCACCATGAGTTGGAGAGACCGGCATGATACATGGAGGCTGCAGGGGAAGAAGAAGTAGGCCATAATCAGCCCCAATAAAGCTCTACTGTGTTAGAGGAGATGCAGGAAGATTTAAAGCTAATTTATCTTCAAGTAGCTGTTGCTATATGGGTGAGGAGTCTTTTTTAGGAGTCTGGCTACTGGGATCTCTTTTTGTTTGGATGCTGAGTGATAACTCCTGTTGTAGGTGCTGAATGTAAAACAAAGCTTCTCTGTAAACAGGGAATGACCTTTTTCTACTTCTGTAAGCGGGAGAATTAGTACTGTAATATCAGTGTCCTAAACATAAATGAACGATTGGATAGCAAATACAAAATAATACAAAGAAAGTGACAGAAATGATCAGTACTTCTGAGTCAAAAGGTTTTGCCCTGCCCTTTGCTTTGGTTCTTCTCACACAGGTTTTAGTTGAGTCAAGGCGAAGACTCTTTGCATCTCTGTTTTGTTTTTGTGTCTCCTGGTTTCCCAAAGGAGGTAAATCAGCAGTGAGGAAAGGCACCAGCAGGCCCGTCTCCATGGCTGCCGGGGCCGAGTCTCATCACCCACGGGTCTCTCGAGGGATCAGTCTCCTCCTCCTCATGGTCTCCTCTCTCCAAGGCGCTGGTTTGCCATCTTGTTTTTGTCCTGCTGTGCTAACTCATTACCATATAAGATGTTGCAGCAGTCAGAGTAACTAGCTTCACATTAAACCAATCAGGTCTGTAGATGAATGACTCTGAGGCTGTTACTGTAAGCATATTCCAACAAAACGCTCCGTGTGTGCAGATTTCTTCATTGATGTAGCTTTGAAAACAAACATAAAGCACAACAAAAAAAAAGAAAAAGAAAAAGACATTCAAATCAATGGCTGTGTTCCTTTCTTTTTCTTTTTTCTTTACTTTGATGTCATTTAAGCTAAATGTTTGTCAAATGTCTAAGTAGTTTTTGTGAATACATAAAGAAATGTACAAAAAAAAACAAGAAATGGAAAGTTTTATGGTCGTACAAAGCTTTACTGAATTACTTTATCAACAAAGACAAAAAGATAGAAATGAGAATTTTACTAACAGCTCTTTCATGGAGCTGCTTTGTGACTGTGTTTGTATTTGTTGGTATTTCTATTGACTCCCTTCTCTGCGAGGAGTTAAAAAAAAAAAGAAAGAGACTCAAGAGTGCGTGCAAAACAATTTGATGCCCACCTGAGGGAGAACTGGACAGCCTTATGCCTTTAAACTGTCTCTATGTGGACATGACAGACGTCCAGGCTAAGACTGCGTTTTTGTCTTGCCTCTCTCCCAAGAGGCCTTTTTTTCTCCATCCAACATCCAATAAAACATCTGACAGGCGTCCATCACAGGTTTTACTGAACTTAGTGGGAATGCACTAAGAATTGGTAAATGCAGTTTATGAATAAAGTCTAAAACAAAGGAGTGTTGTTGTTATTGTTGGCTTTTATTTTTGCTGAAGTATAGCAACAACTCAGAATGAGCTTGATGCTGTCTCTGAACAGTCATGTGGCATTGTGGGTAATGTAGGCAGCAGGTGTTCAGTCTTTTTATGTCTGCCTCTATAGCTTATATACCTCTATAGACTGTCCGGGAGTGACAGATTTTGGTGTGTGGTTACCATGGTGACCACAATGACCCACTGGCATCAGTTTGGTTGTCTTTAAACTTCACAGTTTACAACATATTGAGTTTAACATTTGATTTAGATGAAGTATTACAAGGGAACATTTAGAAATAAGCAGTTTAGACACTTATTTTTTGTTTTTTCTGTGTCTTATGAAGCTAAATTATTTGGTTGTTTTACTTTGTTAAGCATTGACCAGTTCAGTTTTTAAGATGGTATCTCCAGCGCCAACCAATTAAATCCCCTGATTGATCAGTTATGATTGTTGCTACAAGACCAAACCAAAAACCTACTTAAAGACAAATTGTCATAAAATATATTTAATATATAAAACAAGCTGCTAGAACAAATAATTTGTTTATGAAAAGCAGATGATTGAGGTTTACACCTGAGCGAGGAAATAAAAATGTCTAAACTAATCTCAGCTTTAAGGTATTATGATTGAAACAGCAGTTCTTCAAAATGTGGAGCTGTAAAATTTGCCCATCTTCATTTTAAAAGATTTTTTGAGTTTGACTCTATATGTAACTGGTGAGTTATTTAATCCTTCAAAATAAATGCATCTTTATATCTCTGTATTATGTGCTGGTGTCCCAAAACTGATGGCTCATCCTCAGCTAAGTAAAGTCCTCACATCATCAGGATTTCCAAAACCTTCTCATGCATCTCTCAGGTTTGTCCATTGGATCATTGAATATTTCAAAATAAAACTCCATTAGTGGTTTAATGGTTTAATGAAGATTCAGAAAGAAGACAAAGTGAGCCCTGCTGCAGATCTGAGGACACACCAACTGGCAGCCAATCTGGCTCTCTGTTTATTTCAGACATGAACAGAAACACACTTGGTGCTTCTTTGCTTTTTTTCTGTCTCATCAACCTCTCTAAACACTGTCGCCTTATGAGTCTGTCTGTTTTCTTAGAAAATATGTTTGCACCAACTGAAACAAATGGGGAAAGACAAAATAAAGAGAAATATTTGAAAAGACAAGTTAAAATGACAATAGAGGAAGATACAGAGGACGTGATGAATGAGATGCCAGGACAATGAAATGAGAACAAAGACAAACACTGCCTTTCATGCAAAAAATACAAATAATGCGTGTGTGTGTGTGAGTGTAGCAGCTCTTCATCACCTCTCTCATCCTCATTTCATTTTCATCCCATTTTTTCCCCGTGTGTCTGTGTCGTTGCTTTTAATAGCATCTCCATGGAAGTGAAGAGAGGTTGCTAGGTAACTGGCTGGCGTCTGAAACGGTGTTTGTTTGGCGGTAACACTGACAGAAACATCCATGGAGTGTATGTGCGTGTATGTGTGTGTGTGTGTGTGTGTGTGTAACAAGTGTACTCTGAGGGGTAGAATATCATATTTTGTTGATATTTGTTTTAATAAGCTAAAATGTCAGAACTGAACCCTGAGATTCACGTGAAGTCCACTTCCACTTGCCTTTTTGTCTGACTGCAGTGTCAGGAGGCCTGAGAGGCATGATGAGGAGAAAAACAGCAGACTTGTGGAAAGATGACATCATAGGACACAGTGATGACACCCAGAGGATTTTATCTGTCACTGCAGGCGCCTTTGTCTAATAACCTGAAACAGTACCTAGATTTACAAATATTTTTTTTAGTTAAGTTTAACTTTTTAAACCTTTTACAAACACATTATGTGACATTAATTATCATGAGTGAGCATTATGTTACTACTGTACCTGCTTTTATTTATTCATAGCACAAAAAGTATTTATGTTTGGTAGATTCTTTGTTTTTAATAAGGAGTAATGGCAAAGAAAAAATCTACTAAACACAATTTTCCTTACTTTTTCTGCTAATTATAGTTAAATATGCAGAGACAGTTTATATCAAGTGTCCCATAAAGACCCATAAAGTTTTAAAATAATACATTTTCTTGAACATTGTGTACTTTTTGATCAAATTACGGCACAGTGCAGCTGAAAGTTTGAACAAAATGTGTCTGAAAGAAAAAACGTTTCTTCATTTGCTTACATACTGTAACAAACAGCAGCTTCTTTGCCTCATTAAGTGGGCAAGGTGTGACGTTATTTAAGTCAGTTATGTTTTTTTCTGGTAGTTTATTTTTAATCAAACAAATTTACTAACGAACTTATTACAGTAATGTGTTTTAATGTATTTAAGAAACAGCACAGAGCTTTTGAGGTGCAGTAGAAAGGTTCTGGGTAATTAATATCTTACCTGTTGTAGACAGCTCTTTGAACAATTTTATTTTGAAGAAACAAGTCTTTAAATCTGACCTTATTCATGAGCCAATGGCTAGTCTAAGATCAGCTAGAATCAAAGTGAATACTGGTATCAAAAACCTTATTTTTTTAAATTACATTTACATTGTAATAGACTTTTGTATTTAACAACTCAATTAGCTTCGGCGGCCAGTTTGAATGGTGTCCCAAAACTTAAATGTCTTAGATCTGTTGATTACTTTGTGAGAGTTCTATAAGTTCATGAGATATTTTGCTAACACAAATACAAAGGGAATTACATCATCACTCATTTGTGTGGCAGTGGACAATAATAATCCTGCAATCAAAATAAAATTATGTTTGCATGAATCGTGATGAAATGAACCCCACTTCTCTCTTTTTAAAGAGTACTAGTTTTGTTTCAGTACTTCTTGGTACAGTACTTGTGTTAGTACTTACCTTGTTTTACCGCAGTGGAAATTAAAATTAAACATGTAGAAAACTAGATGTACAAACACTGAAACATTTTTTAATTTTGTTTTTGATTTTATTCACCTCTCATTCATCATATTTCACACTGAATCATCACAGGTTGAGACAGAAGACAATGTGGATGTTCCAGTTTCTCAGGTATTCCTTGGTTTTCTGCTTATATTAACAAACATATACAGATATCTCCCCGGGAAGAGCTTTGAAATAATAATTTATTCTTTCCCCACAATAACAATAACTTTAATAATAAATTGTCAGTGTTCTTAACGAGTCTGAGCTCACTCACTTTAACAATGGGATAGGATGTACCCATTGGAATAATTACACGCTCGCATGTCGCCCGCACACATACGCACACGCACACACTTACTTAAAGAAATTTTAATAAATATTATCCGCAGTCATTAAACTGTCCAGTGTACAAAACAACTCCAGCTGATTCGTCAGTCGAGTCTTTGATTCCACAGAAAGACTGACGAGCTGCACAACGTTTTTCTTACAGTGCCACTAAAAGATGAACCCGTCTCTAATTCTGCGTCTGTTTCACCGGCATCGGCAGGATCCTGACCCCCTGAACAGGAATGTTTTCTTATAAAAAACTGTTAAAATCAGGTGAGAATGTGTGGAGCAAACTTCAGAACCGTTTTCACATATAATGACTCGCACAGAAAAAGGGACTCGCACACAGAACGAACACTCACAATGAGAGGAACGTACCTCGGTGTTCAAAACAATAAAAACCAGCAACACAAGGACTGAGAAAATAAACCCTGATTTTAACTGTACAAGGCTGTGGAATGGACAAAATAAATGGAACCAGTGGTGAGTGGAAGCTAACGATGACAGGAATAAGGTTTGTGCTTCGGCAGAACAAACAGAAGAACAAGAACGTTAAAACAGTAAAGCAGCACAGCTTCTCTGTGACTGATGACTGAAGCTACAGATGTTCTGAAAGAAACAGTACAGATATTTTAAAGTGGAAAGGTTATAAACAGTATCTTACCTGTTGTAGGTAAGTCTTTGAAGAACCTCAGGTTGGAGAAACAGTTTAATTCTGACTGGACTGATGAGCTAACAGCTAGTCTGAGGAGGATATGTTATCATGTGAACCTTTACACAACTGTTAATTTAGCATTTCACAGTTATTTACGTATTCAACCAATTTTTCTCTAAGCTACAAACAAAATAGATTTTAATATTTTATTATTTATAACTGAATTATTGTGTCATAATGTCTCCGTCTGTCTTTCCATAGTATATTGTGTACAACAACGCATATAAACAACAACAGTTGTTGTTTTAAGTTAGCAGCAACTCACTCAGATTAGCTGATAGCTTGTTAAATCAGGCATAAATAATTATTTGTCCAAACTAAGGTTGGTCAAAGTGCTATCAAAAACAAGTAAGATATTGATTGTTCATAACCTTTTTGCACAGATTAATAAAATATAAAAATCTGAACTATTCCTTTAAGTCTCCAGAAAGGTGAAAGCTGAAAAATGCAAAGCTACACAGACAGGGTAAATGGAAACAACAGCTAGTGAAGTGAAAAAGTGGCTTTTTTGTGTGTTTTTAATGGCTTTTTTAGACACACCATCCATCATCAGCAGAAGACGCATGAACTCACTTCAAAGATTAAAAAAGGCCTCTTGGACTCTCGGGGTCATGCAGAGTAGAAAGCTCTACCAGGAATGCTGCTCGAGGGTTCACACCTTCTCAGGATTCTCAGGAACAGAATAAAACCTGACGAGGGGATGTTTTTTTGCGATTTTCATAGAGTGCACTTTGCTCAGCTCAGACGTCAGAATCCATAAAACGGTTTTTAAAAATGTTCCCTTTCTTGTTTATTTCACAATAAGAACTGTTGTCCACACAGAGCGCCAGGCTGCCGCTGTCCACACAGAGGAACCGTGTGGTCCAAACTCTGGCCCTCCACGTCCATGTCCATCAGGTTGGGCCGCACAGCGCTGGCGCTGCTGTCCCCCGAACCGAGGGGGCTGTCGCAGCTGCTGCCCGGCGAGGAACTCAGGGTCTGGGACAGAGAACCCAGCTTCCAGGGTCTTACCCGGACCGGCGTGGGCCGAGGACGGGGAGCAAACTCCAGTGTCTTGGGTCTCTCCAGGGGGCTGATGAGGCAGACGGGATCGGGGTCGGGTTTCGGGGGAGCAGGAGCTTTACGACGATGGGGGACTGATGGTGGGTAGATGGTGGAGGGGTCCGGCAGGCGAGGTATGTCCAGAGTATCTGATGGTCCTGAGAAATGACACAAAGATCATCACTGAAGAAAAAATCACAGAAAAATGTAAGATTCATGAATATTTAAATTGTGTTTTACCATTTATCTTTATAAAAATTAGACACGTTAAAACAACAACTTTGTGTGTGTGTGTGTGTATATCACTAAATTCTTGCCACAGTACACAGCCTTAGTCAAGAAGCTAATTTTAACAAATATCTCTTGAAAAATTCATCTCTGAATGTTTAACAAACTTCTTCCAGGTGTTTATCTGCTGCTGTAAATTCACATGACAACTTTTCCTGAGTTATGGTTGTGAAAAGGAGACGTTTAGAAGACTTTTGTCTCTGTACCTTTGCTTGTTGTGATGTGGGGTCCTCCCGGCGGGGGGGGCATGGGCATGCTCCCATCTGACGGAGTCCTGCGGTGTCCCAGGGTCTGGGCTCGGGGTCGTATCGCCCCGTCAGAAGGCGTGCGCCTGTGCCCTCTGTTCAGAGCCAGGGCTGCAGACACGTGGGTGGGCGTGAGCGACTGGTTGGGCTCCTTCTTGAAGCTCTCGGCCCGCAGGTCCAGGAGCGGGTTGAGAGTGGGGGCTGCGGGAGCCGGAGGCGCTGCGGGGGTCTTGATCCCGCTCACGGGGGTCAGGGGGAACTCGTCCGAGTCGGAGGGGATCAAGGACTTGGTGGAGTTGCAGTCGGACAGAGAGGACAAGGACAGGAGAGTTACAGAGGGAGACGGGTCCATGCAGGCGAGCGCAGAGTCCGGATGTCTGGAAAGGGACAGGGACAGGTTTCTGCTGGGCGGGGAGGTGCTGCGACGGAAACGACCCGTCCGCTGGAAGAGATTCTCCTTCTTCTTTCGCTGCTCCTCTCGGAGATCCTGCTCGTCCTGATGCACCTGAGGACAAGATCAGGAGAAATCAAAACAATACGCATTTGTCTTAACAAAACATAGGAATCACTTAAAGCTATTATTACTATTAAGATCTGATATTTGCTGATGATTTCCAGCTTGTTTAAACTTTCAGATGATTACTCTGTTGCTGTTTTCTGACCTGCTGTTTTCCAAGCTGCAGCAGGTCCTGCCCGAGTCCCACAGCTGCCAACAGGGAGGCGCAGCCCAGCAGCAGCGTGTCACTTTTCTTCCTCTGGCTGCAGCGACGGAGCGAGTCCTGGTGGCTCACGCCCATCGACACGCCTCCAGAAGCCAGAGAGGAGCCTCCGACAGCGGGCGCCACGTTGGGCCTCAAACTGCTCCACAGGAGCCCCGAGTCGTCCATGGCCCCGTTACTGCTGGTGTCCGAGGGCAGCAAGGACCCAGGGGACTCCTCAAACTCGGAGCACTCCTCTGATAAACACAAGAAACATCAGGATTACACAGAGATTTAATCAACGATGGACGGATTGTAAAAAAAAAAAAACAACAAAAAACAGGCTCACCCATTTCGTTTAGGCTGGAGAAACCAGTGGTCATGGGGGCGTGTTTGGGGGACTTGCCCAGATTTGGTGCACTTGATGAATAAATTTTGGATCCTTCACTGAGAGATTTCAGTCTGCAAACGGAGAGGCTTCGTGTGAAATCAAATCATAGTTCAGCTAGAGAACATTATGGTTATAAAACACAAATATTATAGTTTTTGTGTTTTCTCTGCACTCTGACCAATAAACAAACTGAATAATGTAAAAATG
Source organism: Cynodonichthys magdalenae (assembly GCA_031762555.1). NCBI lineage: Eukaryota > Metazoa > Chordata > Actinopteri > Cyprinodontiformes > Rivulidae > Cynodonichthys > Cynodonichthys magdalenae. The sequence goes on from JARVJO010000330.1 coordinate 14,736,020, forward strand.
TTATAATAAATAAAATAAAATCCTCTGGGTGTCACCACTGTGTCCTATGATGTCATATCTTTCCACAAGATCAAACTGATTTTATATTTTAAAATAAAAAGCATGAATGCCACTTTACAATAAGGATCTTTTTATAAACTATTTATTATTGCTTCTTAATGTGTTATATATGAGTTTATAAATACTTTAACAAGAAGTCACATTCCAAGATAAAGAGCTGCACTTTACTTTATAATTTAGATTATTCATTTTTTTAGATACATTTAATTTACTTTACCTTTAACTAAATAGTTGTATTATTTTGCATCATATTTTGTACATTTGAACATAATTCCATGACTAATTTATTTAAAATGCATCAATATCTCTTTCAAAATGAGTGATGGAACTGAAGCATTAGTTTGTTTTTCCTAAACACAAGTAATAATTACAGATTTATGCCACTAACTTTGACATTTCACTCAAAAAAAACAGCCGAAGCAGCTCGTACCTTTCCTCCCCACCAACCCGCTCTCTCTGGTGTGTGGAGCTGGGGCCCCAGGTGCGTACGTTCTTCTTATTGGTGGCGTGGTCTTCCTTCTTACAGACGGCGCTGCGGCCCCATGTCTTGCTGCCATCGCTCGGCGTCACTGCGAGAAGGAAGAACCCATTAAAAACAAACGTGAGCTGGATTTCTGTACCAGACCTGACCTGAGTTTGTCCTCACATCTGATGGCTCGCAGGCGGGGAAGGACCCCAGGACTGGCAGGAGGGGTGGTGTTCTCGCTCCCCTGGTTCTTCCTCTTGTCCACACTGGGAGACGCCTGGACTGTGATCTTGTGCTCAAAACCTGCAAGAAGGGACCCGTATGAAAGTTTAATTTTGATGCTGCAACAACCTATAGTTATATATTTGTAAAAATGAGTTGTGTTAGCTACAATGAGTTAGCTGTGGCAGCCATCTCATATGGAGTTGACTCCAAAAGACAAACAAGTCACAGATGTACATCTATACATACCACAACCACTGGTTCACAAGATATTTTGCTAACAGGCAATAAATCTAAATTTGGCCAGTACATTTTTATTGATTCATTGACAGTACTGTATTTATTATTTTTATTGCTGCTGTAGAATCTCAGTGGACAAAAGAAAAGCAGTTAAATGTACTTTATCTTATCAGGATTACAAATGTCTAATTTTTAATTCAATGGAAGCAAGAGATAAAGAATCGGGTGTTTAAATATTTGATTCAGAAACAGGTTACTGGTAATAATCTGGTTCTGGATAAAGGAGTTTAAAAATTGTTTAGCAACTTAGAGCTTTATTCCTTCTATTGTTCAAAGGTAACACTTATTTAATAATTTGGAGAATCACAATAACACAAAGAATTTGTTGAAGAATTGTAAATCTGATGAATTATGTGAAAACTGTATTGACAGAAATCAAATAATTGGCACCAATCTGACCAGTTTTGTGCAACCTGGTCAAACTCTAACAGGAAGTGTAATCCCAATCTAATCTCTGCCGGTGTTGTGAACTTTCATCTTCAAAACAACCCACTCTGGTTGCAGTTCCTCTCTCCACCCACCAGAGGGCAGACTGATGCAGTTCCCGTCTCTGCCCAGCTTCAGCAGCCGACTCTTCTTGAAGTGGCCCTTCCTCTTCTTCACGCTGGGCTTCTCCTGGTACATTTGATGGATGAGGATGTTCAGCTCCCTCTCCACGATGTCGAACTCCCTCTCTGCCAGTTCCTGCTCCCTCCTCTTCAGCTGCTCCTCCTGCTCCTTCTGCTCCTCAGCTGCCCGGGCCAGCGCCTCCTCCCAGGACCTCAGCTCCTGCAGACGGGAGGAGAGAAAGAAGTAGACAGGTTTTGGTGTGGCAGCATCATTTCTGACACCTCTTTGCTGCTAAGATATTTTTAATTTGCAGAAACGCCTCAGACAGATGGTGAGATTCTTCCCACCACCTCTGAATGACTTCTTCTGAAAATTAATTTGTTTCAACATATAAATGTTCATGAGACAGAATTATTCAGTAAAGCTTCTCTAGATGTCCTATTTTCTTTTCTGTGTTGGTATCTTTGTGCCTCACTCCTCACCTTCTCCTTGGCCCTGAGCTCATCAAACATCTGCTGGATCTCCAGCCTCCAGTCTTCCTGTAAGGAGTGAAACGACTCCAGAGGCATGTGGAACATGGACGACTGCTCGATGGCCTGAAGTCGCCTCAGGATGTTGGTGAACGAAGGCCGGCTGCGGGGGTTTGGGTTCCAGCACTCTGAGGAACAACAGACAAGGAGGAGAGAAAGCTGATGTGGTTTTGTTGATCAAAAGCTTTTCTAACTTTATCTCACTCCTAATCTTATTCCTCTTCATCTCTACCAACGAGAACCTCAGCATCTGCAGCTCTGCGACTTTCAGGTACTTTTCATCAATCATTTTTGTTTTAAAAACAGATATCATTCTATTTTTAATTCATACTCCATATCTTTATTTTTGTCAAACCTGAAATTTAACAGTCGTCATGGCAACTCAATGACAAGTTCCTCACCATGGACTTCTTGGAGAAAAATCTCATGAGCAGCAAAAGCTCCAGGAAACGGTTTGAATCAGAGATAAACAATCAGCTGACACCTGCTAAATAAATGCAGAACTAGTTAGCTAGCGGTCATTTACTGCAGCTGCCTGGTTAGCTAGTTATAAAATAAAGTGTTTATTCAAGCCCCTAACCAGTTCAGACCATTTAAGTTGGAGCTAGTTAATTAAAAAAGGAAATTAGCTAGACTAGCTATATTAAAAAATACAATCTGCAGTTATTTAGTTAAAGAAATGCAAAAGTATTTAGCTAGCTTTTATTTAGTTATTTACAGGTTGCTGCCTGTTATTAAAAAGTTGTTTAATTAGCTCCACCTTAAATGCTCTGATAACGAAAGAGTAAAATGAAAACAAAATGATGGACCGTTTTCTATTTTTGGAGTATAAAATGAAAATATAATAACCGTCCATTTTTTTTTGTTTATTAATATCTGTTTTTAAAATTTAAGAACACTGACCTTCCAGTTCTGTCTCCTGATCTTCTTTTGTTTCACTATAAGATGGAAATTCATTTCTGTGCTAATGCAGACAATCTGTCACACATCTCAACTTTCACTGGTGAGTTTTTACAGTAAGAACTTTTGGTCAACAATAAAACTACAAAACAAAATAAAAACTGTTTAAATGCAAGAACCTATTGGGGCTGCAGAATATAACCTAAAAAAAGAATGTTGTCATTGCAATAAAGTGTGAAAGACCCTGCATTGGATGGGACTTTTTGGATTAATTCTCTCTGTATTTATGTTCTGCGTGTCAATAAGTAAAACCAGAATTTTGCATAATGTCTGCTGTTTTTGTGCCAAAGTTTTAAACCAAAATCTAATGCAACCTGCTAAAGTTCACAATGAGCTTGACTCTGTTCTACAAGCCACCGTTTTGCTCAAAATAGGAATATAAAATTGATTGAGTTAAAACATTTTTGTGTTTTCTAAGATCAGTTAGCTGTGGTAGTCATCATTTACAACTGACTTCAAAAGTTAATCAGTTGTAGATTAATTTCTGAAAGTTTTATTAAAATCCCTCCAGGGGTTCATGAGATATTTTGCTAACAGACACACAAATGCAACACTGCACACCTTTGATGGCAGCAGGCAAACAAATATTATGACAGAATGTTTTTTCCTTCAACCCTGATTATAGCTGCTAGAAAAGCAGAAGATTTATTCTGTGTTCAACCAGCTCTGCATGTTTCAGTCATATCAAGTTTGGAAACAACATTGATGCACGGGATCTAAACCACCAATTTTTTTTCTGGTCCGGTTACACATATAATTTCTGGCAGCCGACTCAGCAACAGGAGAAGAAAAAGAGAGAAAAGATGGAGCTGGCATATGGCGAGGATCACGAGCCAAACTCTGACAGATAGTGTTAGAAAAACATGTTGAACACCTACAACACAATACAGAGCTCTGTCCCTTCAGCACAAAACATATAACACGTCACATAAAGATCTGAAATCCTTTAGCATGTTTAGCTGCTGGTAATACCACTTTTATTATTATTTTTAAAAGTGTGTGGAGATGAAAGCAGGCTGACAACATAAGTTAAGAGTGTAAAACAATATAAAGTACTTCCTTACCTGAAGCACATAGATAAGATATGTGTTAAAAGTAAACCTGACCTGAAATTTTTAATCTGTATTTTAAAAAAGAGCTCATGAGGGCACCTTATTTATAATGCAGTTAAACAGAAATAATACTCTACTGCTGCTCAAACTGGTTATTCACAGGATGCGAAGGAGAAATCTGCCTCAAAGCTGCACAAAGATATAATTAAATGTCTTCAAAATCTTTATTTATTTAATTCTTAATACATGTCTTTTGTAAAATGTCGAATAAAAATAATAAACAATTGCGACCTTAAAATTTGCAGCGCAGTTATGCAATCAGTGGATGTGAGCAGCCCGAGGGTCATTAAAAAAAAAGACTTTCCGCATCATCAGCGACATGTTTAAGGTCATCCCGGATGACTGGTGTCCAGTAAAATCAGAGGCGAGCGCAAGGACAAACAAGAAGATCGTAGTTTTGAACCATGAACAAGCAGAAGGCAACACCTGTGACTGGGTTTTCCAGAGAATGAATATATATCTTAAGTTCAGGTGGTGACTCCTTACCTCCCAGTAACTGAGCAAAAGGTTCAGGGCAGGTTGACGGGACAGGAAGTGTCAGCTTGTTCATGGCAACACCGTAAGCTACCGCCAGGGCGTCTATCTCCCGATACGGAACTTCTCCGGTCAGCAGCTCCCAGAGCAGCACGCCAAAACTGTGATGTGAGACAGAAAGAGACATTTACCACAAAATTCAGACATTATCGTGCAAGTAGACTTACATTAGAACTGAATTATCCCAATATTAACTGGTTCATTGTCTTTTTTCATGATGTCTCTTAATTTCGGCTGTGTTCTAAATTAATGAGATTAAAGCTTAAAACAATGCCCCTGGAGAAGGGGCTTTAGATCAGACAGCTGCTTTTTCAACACTAAAGATAAACATCCATTTATCGTGACTTAAAATGTGTGTAGCTGTTAAAGTTTCTACAGTGGTTTTACAGGTAAGAGCTCCTCTTTCCACATATAGGTCTGTATCCTTCATACACACTAAAGTTTAAATGTTCCTCATGGTTCCATCCTCGGTCCTGTTCTGTTTTCATTATAGGTCTTTGGCAAGATGTTTATTCACTGCTTTGCAGATGATACTCAAATCTATATACTAGTATGGTTTCAAACTGGAGAACTTGAATCAACCACATGTCATAACAAAATCTAACATTTTGTGAATCAGTGGATTGCTGTAACATATTCATACAGAAATAATTTGCTGATTTTGTGTCTTCTTTGTCTGAGCCATGAAGTCAGGTTCTATTATTTTTGATGATCAAATGCACGTCTTTCACCTTTTTAAAGGTCACTGTTAATGTGAGTTTTTCCATATTATAATGTATCTGTGAGCACAGACCTTTTTAAAAAAGGAAACAGATGGCAGAAAACCATAGGCGTCGCAACAATAATAAGTGAAGGGGACGTGCCCCCCCCCACTTTTCAAAAGTATTCGTTTGGACCCCTCCACATTCATCGCACCAGTTCACCTAGCGCTGTTTCTATTAGATGACTTGATGAAAGAATCCATTTCACTTGATTAAGAGGAGAAAACCCATCCCACTGAAGTCCGCTCCGGGTGTTCCTGGTTACCTACAACCTGTCAGAGCTGCAGCCTGCAGGTACCAGGTAAAGGCGAGCAGCCGGAGGACAGCTGACCGACATCAGACTCCCTGCACAGGGGTAGACGGGAGGAAGACAACACTGAATTCCAGGAGCACAAATATTCAACCTAAAACTAACTTCTAGCTGCTACTAGAAGGCAGAGTGTGTGATGATGAGTAGCTGGATCCTTCCAGAGACACAGAACATTAAGAGATTCTTTACAGAAAAGCAGAAAGTAAGTTAAACTCTCCACAGGACAGATTTATCATGTAAAGTTCATGCAGGTAGCTGCTGTTAGCTTAGATATTACAACCAATTATTGCTGTAATTTACAGCATCTGCTAAAGTACAGAGTGATCAGCTGGAAATAAAGAATCCTCAAGAATAAAATGACCACATCAGTCAAGTTTATTGTGTATTTTTATTAAAGTTAAAAAGGATTGCATTCTAAAATGTATGTGAGAGTAGTTTTTTTTAGTTTTAGCATAAAACAGAGCTTGGTTCAACTTTAATATTTAATCATCAGATGATGAGACTGTTGACTCACAAGCACCAATAAAACAAGACCAGATAGTCATCTGATATTTATTGATCTTATTTCATGATATTTATACTTTTTAAAGCTGACTGACTTTAGCTGACAATAAAAAACCTAATGTTTAATTCATCTTCCAGAGTCAATTTCCACAGATCACGACGCACCAACAGGAAAAGGAACGAGGACAACTTCTGTATTATTATCGAACCGGACCGTAGCGGAGGCGCATGTAAGATCAGGGTAGGAAACGCAGCAGGTGAAAGAAGCAGGAGGAAGAGTGATTTTATCGGTTATATAAGAAAAAAGCCCCAGAAATCAAAGGAAATCAGTTTTCACCAACGTAAACATGACGAGGAGAGGGGACATGGA
>JARVJO010000330.1:14778211-14794238 GCA_031762555.1 Cynodonichthys magdalenae
GCCAAAATCATCAGTATTAAAATGCTAAAAGACCTGAAATATTTCAGTTGGTGTGCAATGAATCTAAAATATATGACTGTTTAATTTTTATCATTACATTATGGAAAATAATAACCTTTATCACATTATGCTAATTATTTTAGAAGGACCTGTACTTTGGCATTTATTGAACATGTAATGACTAGCATTTCCTCTGTGTTTTTACCTGGCCAATTTCCTTAATTTTGGGAGATCTGCAATTGGCTGATACTTACACAAGAAGCCGTTATCTACCTCTGCAAAGGTCTGAAAATCAGCCACTATTTCAACCTTTTGCTCTGCACTGAGAGAGGGCTGTTGTCCAGTTAAAACAAGTTTTTATTGTTTTGAGGGTACTGTTCAGTGTTTTTAAAAATAAACAAAACAAAATTGGAACATTGAAGGTGTATTGTGACCTTAAAACACCTGACCGTGTCAGTTATTTAAAAACTGGTATCGGCCAAAATTGGAATTGGTCAGAGATGGCACGCAACTCATAATGAAGATCATTCCATGCGCTACGGCTAGCAACAGAAAAAGACCGGTCCCCCCATTTTTTGCTCTTAATATTGTACACCCCAACTCCAATATAAAACAAATGTGAAAAATCTGATTGTATTAGACTTGCTTACAGTGCAAATGTAGTGATGAGTATTCTGCCCTTTTTTTCATTTTAGAAACTCTGCTAATTTGTGTAAAGCTTTTTAGTGTAACACACCGTATACTTCCCACTTTTATTTATAGCAGTCATTTCAGTAGAAGTTACTTGTTATTTGGCGTATATTCTGTTTGTCTGTCACTGTGAAATTTCTGACAGTTTTTTTTTTTTTTTAAATAACAGTTTTACATTATCCAAGCTAATCTGGACTCATTTTATAACTTTGAACTCCTGTCAGCATATGATGAAGCACCTTTGCTTGTAGTTGTCTCTGTTGAATGCCAAAAAACAATTGCTTATAGTTTGTGATCAGTCTGAACATCTCATGTTTTCTGCTACTTAGTTTGGTGTTTCATTACAAGCAGCTGCAGGAACAAAAGACTGTCTTTTAACGGGAGCTGAATGTGGGCCACCTGAAAGTTTTTTTGCCTGCAAACACTCCTTTGAATCAACACGTCATATCTTGGCAGAAATGACTCATGAGTAGATATATTTTTTCTTCCTTATTTCTTTGTTCTCGACAAGAATTCTTATGAACTTACTCACAGGCAAACAGTGATGGTTATCTGTTTTAGGAAAATTATATAATCTTATCAGGCTTGTCTTGTGTGATATTTTTAAAGAGAATATAAAAACGTAACACCTTGGTAGCCCTTGGGGTGTTTGAAACTTGAGAATCCAAGAACTCTTGCCAGGTTTCTGTTTCCTCTTCTAAGACATCCTTGTTAAATAAAGGGTAACGACAGAAAGCCGCTGTGTGTTTTTTAGAGAGAAGAGCACACGTACAGTTCACACACAACATCCATCACAATCACTGGATGTTTCCTGATAGGTCACAGAGTGGGAGGACAAACCGTTAGACCATGGATACCATCTGTTGTGTGTCAGGGTCCAATAATATATATTTTTTTCTTATTTCTGCTTCCTTTCACTTCATTTATGACTTGTGTTTTGTTTTTATTGTAAATAGATTGTTTTTGTTTAAATGAATGAATGAATAAATAAATAAATAAATAAATAAATAAACAAATAAATAAATAATACTAACATCTCTGTGTGCATAGAGGTACGTTCATTCCAGGTGAGCATAGCATTCTATTAAAATTACACTTACTGTCTTTTTCTGTTACTGGATGATATGCAAAATGGAAACTGCTGATATCCTTAATTTCTGGAGTATTTTAAACTGGTTTCTTTATTTATGACTTATTTATAGCCATCTTTGTAGTCCATATAAACTAACAATGTAAAGCAGCTTAACCTCTTGTTGACAGTTACTTGATAAGTTATCACACCTGCCCTGACAGCCTCCTCCCAGTTGCAGTGAATCATGGTTTGGACATTAACTGGCAAACTGTGCTGGACAGGTGTTCTTCCCAAACTGCCATTTTCTTTCTGTTGCTTTTCTGTGAGATATTATCAGATGTTACAAACCTAAAATCTTAAAAATTGTTACAGATTACACAAATCTCATCTAACCGTTATAAAACAGTATTGGTGCAGTAATACATGAACACCCCTGACACCAAATGCAAATAGACATTTAAAAAAAAAAGATGTTGAAACAAAATTTGTTTCGTCTAATAAGGCAATAGGAGGGAACAGAGTACTTGAATGCATTGTGTGGGCGAGAGCAATTGTCCATGCAGACAGCAGAAAAGTACATTTTATGTGAAAATTATGCACGGCAGAGCATGTTTATATAACTGGTTTTGTTAAGATATACATAAAACTATAGTGGTAGGTTAAAGTCCTTTAGGCATTAAAAATATCTGATTTCCCGAATAACCCAGATTTTTTAGTTTGTAAAGATCTCAAGTCAGGCTTTTTTGTTATCATTTAGATCTAAATATTGTAAAAGTAAGTGTGCAAGCTTTTATGAGCATAATTAATTCAAACTCTGAATCTGTGTCATGCCCTTGTGTTAGTCAGAGTGCATGCGTCCAAGATGGAATGGCATTATTTAACCAGTATTGTCAGTTTCCCCACTCTCTTTGATGAATTTTCTTCCCTTGAGGGTTTTACTCATAAGTCAGTGTGCTTGACAGTGTCATGAGGTCAGAGATTTGAATAAAGGAACATGCCATTTTTAAAAAAAATGAGTCCTTATTTTATATAGCATCATGTGCTGCTATAAAAGGTTTGCTAGGGACGCAGTTGATCTGGCAAGTCTTATTTTCTTTTCCTTCAGAGGTCAAATTCCTTCAAGGTGTTCATTACCAATTGGTGTTTTTCTCTCAAGGAAATGGTTCAGAGAATCACAGTCCTGCATGTCAATGCCTTTTAATAAGATTTGATTCAGCTGGCGCTCTCCATTTTGGCTAGCAGGACAAAATAGCCTCTCAGGCATAGCGCACGCTAAGGCCCAGGCTACTTCTTTCTCTCTAAACCTCTGTGCATGGTATGTTTGACCGGAGTAAATATAGCCTGTTGGTTTTAGCTCCAGGATAAACACAGATGTTGAGGTTGCCTAGCTTGCTGCAGGTTGGCCAGCATCCTACCAGCGGTCAGTGTTGGTAGCAGAATGAGGGAGGGAGAGAAGAAACCATATTGTCCAGCTACAAAAAAAACAACCTGTCATAGTGTTATTGGATTTAACACTAAGCTTTTGACAAGATTATAGGTGATTGGCCTGTACATTGCTGTCCATTCATCAGCTTCAAAGTGGAGGTTCTGTAGGTATAACAATAAATACATCCTGAAGAGTATTTAAAGTTTAAGTCTGAAAGCATTGGTGCTTATAAAGACAGCTTATAGATATATGAGCCAGTCTGTAATAAAACCAGATCTGACTGCACAAAGTATTTTTGAGTTCTTGCACTGAATTCAGCAAGACTGGAGGTAGCTACAGTAACTGGCTGTTGGCCATTTTTGTCCCTAAGCAGTACTAAATGTTCATAACATAACAAAAAGATATTTTAGCTTTTACTTTTCTCTGTTTTAATGTTCCTCTCTACCATGCATACCTCTTAAAAACTGTTGTGTTTAATCTTTGTAATGTGAAAAGTTATTGTATGACAAACACAAATCGAGCATTCAGTCTTCATTCCTTATTTTTGTTGTAAGATCACAAAAATAATTCAGATATCATCACTTTAAGTTGACTATCAGTGGAGCTTAAAGGGACATCTGGCATCTTTTTGTAAAACGACTTTTTACTTTACCAAGTTCTTGTTTTGTGCCTTGGAAGACAGATTCATCTGCTGTTTATAGGGGAAATGTGTGTTGTTACACCTGCTTCATATTTATTCCCAATAGAGGTTTCACATATAGAGATAACAGGTGGTGTGTGTGTATATCCACAAAGAGCTCTGTCAGACACTAGCATGGCAGAAATGTTGCACAAACAGGAAATCCTGCACGACAGGATTAGAAAAACAGCTGATTTTGTTTCCATCTGTCTTTTATGTTCTGTGGATCAGTACATTAACTTCTTGCACCCCTAATATAGATGTGCCTGACCATTACAAAACTCTGAGTTATGGGTTTGTATCACAGTAATGACAAAGCTGCACAAGTGCAAAACTACTGCCTTAGCTAGAAATAAAGAGCCTGACATTCCTTGAGGAGCACACATCGCCTGCTGTCTTTTATACCAGAGTTTGAAATCAAAATCATTTCATGCTGAGAAGGGACAGATTCATAGTCGTTTTGGTCAAACCTCATAAATGAGATTATGCGTGACACTGTGAGATCTTGTGAGATGTGTTAGTGCTTAGAGAATGTGTTGGAGATGACTCCAAGCTGCTACTGAAATCTGGTTCAGACCCAAATCCATAAAGTGAACCAGACTTACCGGCTCTAGGTTCACTGCTACTTACAGAGTTTCATTAAAATCCACCCAGTGGTTCAGATATTTTGTCAATGCTACAGACAAATAAACACATACAAACAAGTAAAACCATTGTCACCTCTTTGCAGCATCAAGCGATAATGGAAATCATTAAGTCAGAGATTTTCTGCTGGAGTTGTGTTCTTCAAACAGGAGGGAGAAGCTGAAGGAAAGTGAGCAGTCAGAAACATAATGTGAAACTTCAGTCTGTATTAGTGTTAAGGGTATTTGCTAGCATTTTTGACTCCTTCTGTGCTGCCTGTTTGGAGGTCAAACTGTTGGACAGGAAATGAATTTGTATTGTGTGTGTGTGGCCAAGATGAGTGTTGCTGTGAATCAGACATTAGGCATCAGGGAGAGAAGTTGCTTTATGCTTTCGAGATCTGTCACTAAGACAAATGACTGCTTCGCAGGAGGGAAGTAAGATTTTTTTTCATTTAAAGCTCAGAAAAATGTCATAAGGTTAATCTTCAGCAATCATCTGATATCCTGTGTGTTTTTTTCCCCGTCTTTACCCATGGATTGTTGGAATAGTTTATGAGCTTACTCTAGTTTCCGGAGAGGAACCACGCTGCTTCCAGCGGGATGTTGAAAAAGAAAAGGGAATGACTCCAACAGGAAATGTGTAGAAAGACACATTTGCATGTTTCCACTTTTCTTCTCTGTCATCGAAGGATGTTTTTTGCAATAGAGGTGTGTCTTTTCTCAGTAAATGTTTCATTTTCCCCATTTTCTGAAACAAAGGGTTTACAGTATACCCATGCATGTATTAACAGTGAAGTCCATATCTCGTTGGATAATGACAATTTTTATTTTTTTTACCTGTTTACTGAAACATTCAAGTTATAGTTATATAATGGACATGAACAATCCAGCTTTCATTTGCTGGTATCTGCATTAAAATGGAGTGAAGGGTTTAGGAGTTCAGCTCCTTAAGATGTGACCACACTGCTTTTAAAGGTACTAAAAGTAATTGAACAATTGAATCAAAGGCTATTTCATGGGCAGGTGTGGGCAAATACTTTGTTTCATCAACGTGTGGTGAAGCACAAATGAGAGAGTTTTATGCTCTCTCAACAACTCAGTTTCTTTTTGGCACAATGAATCCAAAAACATTGCTCCACAGTCACAAATTAATTTCATAACAGTGTTAGAAAACATACACTTGTTTAAAAAAAAACTTTACGCAGAGATGGTTCCCAGGTTAAAAAGTGTGAAAATTGTTTGCTATTTATTTTTTGCTATAATGCTATTTGTTTTAGTGTTTGATTTTGTTAGGATTGCTGTAATTAGTTATGATGATGCCATCCTCTGAAACACTTGCACTGTCTTGCTTTATTTGCCTTTTATGTTGTAAATCATACACGGCTTTAAGTGAAACACTTTAATTCTGATTGCTTTATTGTTTCAAGAGCTAATGTGAAAACTATCAGTTATTAAGGAAGTTGTTTATCGTAGCCCACAAAAGGAAGCAGCTGTTTTTCTGTGAACTTTTAGTGCATCTCTACATATGTCCAGTGTGCAGAGTTTATGCCTCATGACTTATTAGCCACCTGTAGGAGTTGGCCAGAGAGCCATGGAGGAGAGAAGGAAATGACACAAATTTGTGTGTTACTTCACAGAACTTAGAGGCTGTTATCATCGTGGGAGAGGAGACGGATGAGCTGATAACTCACAGAGAGAAATGGCTTAACAGTGGAGGAGGGAGAGGCTGAAAGAGAGGTTTGTTACAAGAAGAAAGCCTGCCCATGTTCTATACTCTACTCTTTCACCTCCTTGAATTCATCCTGATTTTTTTTCCTCATTGACCTTTGAAGCTGAGCTTTGATTAAATAACGGTCTAGTTTAGTTTGTCAGCCAGAGCTTTTTCTGTGAAAAAAAACCGATGACCGAAAGGAAGCAAACGAAACAAAGTGAGTAGCTATCAAAAAGTGTTAATGTGATACAACACTCTTTAGGATGTGGTGAGAGGGTGGGGGGGGTGAACCTGTGAAGAAAATTCCTCTCGTGTGGTTGTCTCTGGAGAGGGGCATGTTTTGGAGCAGATCTCCTCTGACTGTAATGAGTTTGAATCAGAGAAGAAATGCAAAAGACTTTGAAACACAAGAGAAAAAGGCAACAGCAAACAATTTGTCTGTGTGCATCAACTACCTATTTAGTGAATGTGCCCTGAAGGTCACAGTTATCCCCTGTCCCTGAACCTGGCTTGACCCACTTTGTTGTTCTAAAGGCAAACACCCTCGTGGCCTTTCTCCTCCTCTGTCCCAGACTTGTTCTTAGCCAACCTCTCAGCACCGTCCCTTCTCCCAGACATGAACTCTGCTGCTCTCAAAACACCTTAACACACACATGGCTGCATCCATTAAGCATATTTCTGTAACTACTCCAGATGTATGTGAACTCAAATGCACTGTGCTGTGGTTTTTTTTAGTGATTTCCCATGTCTGAGTTTGTCTGAAATATTGGCAGCCCCAAGGAAAGTAAAGAGTTTTACACAATTTATAAAGCAACAATTCAGAATTCTGAGAATATTAGTACAATGATTTTCTCTATGATGAAGATAAACCTTGTAAGTATGAATATTTCCTGAATTGGCTAAAATTCTTTAAACTCTGTTTCCTCCTCTTTACCTTTTGTCATACATTTCTGCTCTATATTGTTTCCCCATTAGTCAAATCTTTTTCTCCTTGCCGTAGCTGCATGTGACTTGAAAACAAATATGCTCTTGTGAACACACGGGCAGCTCAGTGTGAGTGCAAGACCAAGTGCATGTGTGGCTGTGGAACCACACCCTGGACTCACATTGTGGTTTAAACCAAGCAGAGAGAAAGGAAAAAAATGAATACTGAATGGATGCCATTGGTTGTGTTTGCGCTTTGCTCTAGTTTGTAGGTTTGTGATGGTAAGACAAAAAAGAATGAAGATGATGGTTGTCCCCCAAGTAATCACGACATCTTTTTTTTGAAGCCAGATTTTAAACACAAAGTTATAAACATAGCTGGTTTACCCCCCACCCCCCCTTTTTTTTAGTTTAATTTTTAGACACTTAAAACACACACCTTCCTCTCAGCTGTTATTACCGGCTATGTTCCACTTCAGAGATGCCGCTGTCAGTCCAAATACCTAAAATAGTTTTGAGGGGCTGAGACTTCTGTCGGCATGCGTGATTGTTAGTTTCACATTGCAGTACTCATCATTCATAATTTGTCTCTGCTACTTCAGCAGCAGAATCTGAGATTGATGCTTGTATTTTAAAGATGAGATAGTTTTCAAGTTTCTGTTTCCTCTTTGCTGTGGTGTTTTTTTTATGTATATTCACATATGCTTGTTGCTGCCATGTCTGTCTCGGAATAACAATTTCAACAAAAGCTATGTTTCCTTGTTTTAGTGCTTTTTTATGTTGTTTAGCTCTGTGTGCTGTGGTGAAGTGAAACTTAATTGAGATTTTCTGTTTATTTTTGCTGTTTATTGTTTTTGATACTTTATCCACGTTTTTGGTGGTTTAAAATGTTTGTTGTCCCTTTGGGGCCAAGCTAACTTTAAACCAATCTACAATTAACTTATGTATTTTTTACTCCCAGCAAGTTCATTGGTGTTTATATTTTTGAGAGCTGCACACAATGTTGTTTATTAATGAAAACCCACAGTCCTTCACTTTGCATGCCCTGTGATCAACACCGAATGAATGCATCTGCAGGAACAAGCCCAACAGACTGTCAGACACATTCTGTCTTCATTTAACTTGACAGGGCGTTCATACATGCTGCTCAAAAACGCACTGCTGCTGTGAGTTACAAGGAACCACACCTTTCTCCTGTAATCCTATTTCAGTAAGAACAAGCCCCCCTTTATAATATCCTTTGAATAGACTGCTCACCTGAACTCACCACCTGACTCTTCCTTGCAGAAGTATGTGTATGGACGTGTGTGTGCAACAGCTTTTTAGCTGTTTTTAAATACAAGGTCACTTCCTTGTAGATTAAATACTATATTATAAAACATGCCAACAATAATGGCAAAAAAGTAAAATAACAATATGCTGACTGACGTGTTAGATTGTGACACATGACACTTCTTATGAATTTTGAATGTGGTGTTGTCAGAAGGTTCACATGGGGACTTTCTGCATGAACTTTTCATGTTCCCTCTGTGCATGTGTTGATTTTCTCGAGTTGGCTAACTTGCATGTTGGTACTTGGTTATTTTAATTTGTCCCTATAAGTGTATAAAGTCAACTTTATGTTTTTTATATCTCTGTAGCTGTTTGATTTTTCCCTCTAATTTTCTGCTTCCTGTACATTTTGTGTCTCTTTTTTTCACAGAGTAAGTTTATACATTGCCTTTTTTACACTTCTGTGTTTCAAATCGGCCTCAATAGACCTGCTGTATTCTGTTTGCGAAGTCCTTCAGGCAGTTGGTGTCTGGTCTCTGTAGCTTGGAACCATGTTAGGTCCATTGAGCTACATTACTACAGTTTCACCAAAGACTTAGGTTACCACTGTGTCTGGCTGGTGACAGAGTGTGAGAAGTGGGGGTGCATGTGTTCCTGCAAGCGGAATACAAGATCATTGTAGATAATTTTCTTAATTTTTCTCTTTGCGGTAACTGAATAATAGTTGCACAAATGTTAATTCTAGTTCCATATAAGATAATGATTCAGGTAAAAAAATCAGTGAAATAAATGAAGGTGAAATGTGTGAGAGGAAGAACAGTAGACCCTCTTAAAACAAAGAAGACACAGTCATTATCTTCCACATTACAAATCCACGTTTTAACCCAAATGAAGCTACATGTTACAATCTCTGCCTTCTCTGTTTAATATACAACTCCCTCTACCTCAGCGTCTCCCAAATATTTTGTGGAACTTGAAATTGCTCCCCTCGGCTGGTTTTGGCAGACAGAGGGATATGGACTAAGGAGGAGGGGGAGGCCGAAGCGATTATGAGGCTTGGGGTGTGCTTTAACCCACTTAGCACACCATCTCAGGGTCTCCTGCCAAAACGGTGAGCTTAGTGCTTTAAATCCTCTTCCCAGAGAGAGCTGATAGTTTGCTTGCAGCTGCTCTTTGTCTTGATGCCTAGAAGTGTTTTGTGCATGAGTTTTTTATTCTGCTTTAACAGTTCACAATTGTTTCAATGGGATATTCTTTGTTTTTTTTAAGTTGGTGTATGGTGCATCTTGGAGTGAGAGTTTGTGGGATAAGTATGTGATCTGCAAGGCAGTTTCCTGCTCATATAAACAGTGATGAAGTAGCCCTGCTGTGGTTTGAAGTGAGCCGGCAGGGGGGCATGTTTATTTGCCCCCCCATGCCAGACTGGGTTTAGTTGGCCGGCCTCTGCCCCAGGGGTCTGACTACAGTCTAGTTTGAGCCTCAGATAGTTCATCCTCTCCCAGCTTACCATCAGCATATCATGTCCGCACACACTAGGCTGGGCTCCCTTTCTTAATAAAACAGCCTCATAAGACCACGTTCTTTAAATTCTTCATGTGCAGGCGTCTGTTTTTTCACAGGCATGGGTGGGTTGCATTGAGAAATGTAGAGCAGAGCATTAATGAAGACAAATTATAGCCTTTATTTTGGTGTGCCTAAATACTTTAAAGTTTGTAATTTTTTAAAAGTAGAATTCTTTTACGGCATAGCAGACTTTTAGACAATATTTGGAGATGTTTTCTCATACATTCAATGAAGATTAGAGGTGAATTTGAGTGCAGGGCAGTAAAAAGTGAAGCCTGGTCCGGTGGCAGGGGTGTTGTTGGAACAGCAGCCCTTGTCATTGTAGGTTAACGTTTAGATTTCTCCCCTCAACCCCCCTTTTATTTCTTCAAGCCTAGAAGATTCACAGACAGAATTAGGGTCATTCATGCTTCCTAATTTACAAGTTCCTCCTTTCTCACATTTTCTTCAAGAAAACAATTGATCACAGATCTGCCATCTCTCTATCTGATCTTTCTGATCATTCGGA
Organism: Cynodonichthys magdalenae; assembly: GCA_031762555.1. Classification (NCBI taxonomy): domain Eukaryota; kingdom Metazoa; phylum Chordata; class Actinopteri; order Cyprinodontiformes; family Rivulidae; genus Cynodonichthys; species Cynodonichthys magdalenae. The sequence continues at coordinate 14,788,683 of JARVJO010000330.1, forward strand.
CTGTCCACTTCTCCTAATGTCTCCACTTATCTCATGCTTTGCTCCAAAAATTTCCCTTGTGTGTTTGTTGGAGATTTGTAATGAAGAAAGGGTGATGCTAATGTTAAAATGGAAAGGTGTTTGGGAGAATTTGTGTAGAAGGAAGTTGAGGGGTAACAAAGTTTCCTTTTTGTTTGTACAGACATCAGATATTGTAGCTGTTGAAGAAGGCAAGAAATAAGGCTCCTGAAAGTAAATGATTTACACAAGGAAGTTTTGGGTTGGGCTGTTTTCCCCTTCTTTTTAAATCTAATCTGCTTAGCCATGGCACATCTCCACTTTGAAAATAGACCAACGTGGAATGGTGGTACGCTGCAGAGATAGTCTGATGAATTTTGGCAGTAATGCAGACAAAAGCCAAAGACCCTTCTGCTTGTGTCAAAACCTGTCACTTTATATTCATCCTTTGGAAGAATATCACCATATTTGGTTTTGCAGGACAATAAGTCAGTTCAAAAATGTCAGGTCACTGTTTTTTTTTTTTAAAGCTGATTTCTCATCTCTGAAGAAGCAACTCTGCTCCAAGACCATAAGGCAGAGCTTAAGTAGGGTTTGGCCAGACCTTGTACAATTTAGCTGGCTAAACAGATGGCCCAGCGCAGGTCAGGGAGAGGAACCTTGCAGAAGAGCTTTTAACCATCTGGGTTCCAAGAAACACTGTGGTTGCTTCTCTGTCTATACCTCAATTTAATTGTGAACTAATGGATCTCTGCTGGTCAGTTATGTTTGTTGCTTTGACAGTTCTCTGTGTGAAGATGAATGGATGATCTAACCGCTCACAGAGGCAGACAATCAATTCTTAAATTAATTGCTTGACACCAAAAGAAAATTAGTTTTGTTAGATGGAAAATGAATAGAGAACTTGTTCCTAAAGAGTGATTAATACCACCATCATTGTGGTGGTTTAATGTAATAAATGAGCTGGCAGTTTAATGTGAAATAAAAGATACAATAGAATGACAAGATTCTGAGTTACCACACCTGATTAAGAAACACTCAAGTACAAAATTGCCTATTGGATTACCTGTCAGATTTTGAATTGATTGTTTTGCTAAAAAGATTCAAATTTATTATTATTCAGATTTAGCTATATTTAGACAGATGCTTTTTTTATTTTTATTTGCATAGATATGTCAATCTGCTCATAAAAGTTTAAGAAACATTAAGTGCATTTTCTTAAACTTATAAACAGTCCTTTATAGAAGTGTTTTTGTAAATAATTTGTCCATCTGTGAGTTTTCTTTGTGGCATCATTTGGGTTAATTTGTTCAGTAAAATGTACAAATGGAGATATCCCATGAGTCAGTTCACAGACAGAGAAGTAGTGGTGGTGCTTATCAGAAACTATGATCTACTTGTGATTAGTCACTGTCTGATTCATTGCTTTGACCTTCTCAGAACTGACAACAAGTGTTCCTTTGTAAATAAATACAGAACTAACAATTTTCACACATAGCAATTACTTTCTTTTTAGGTTTTTCTTTCTTCTATAACATAATGTTGGGGGTAGTGTGGTTTTGGTTCACATATTGCAGCGATGTGAGTTTAAATCCAGAAAGTACACTGTTAGGGCCAAAGCCAGCACTCAGTCAATATTTGACTTTTGGTGTGTAGTCACTGGCAAGGAAAACAATTAGCAAACTCGAGAGACCTTTTTAAAGTTTTTGCTGGAATACAGACTAGAGGTAAAAAATCTCCCTACTTTGTCAGCTCCAGAGTGAAATCTTCTACAGCTGCTCACCACTGAGAACGACTAGCACCTGTTTCCCATGTTCTCCAGGTCTATGTTCATAAAAAGCATCAGAGCAAAACCGCAGTAGTGAATAGTTAGTGGGTGGCTGTAGGAGCTTCATTAGATTCTCGAATGTGCAACATTTGTGTGTTTGCAAGTGTTGCTTTAGTTCAGCACTTGCCCTGTGAACTGCTGTTGTGACACACCGTGTGCAACAGCTTGGACTGAGGCCACCCAGTGTGAACTGGACACTCTGGTGTTTGTCACCTTTTTCTCTGTTCTGTCCATCTGGCAGCAAAAAAGAGAAAATGAACAGTACCGTACAGGTGGGAAGAGGCACTAGAATTACACAAAATTGTGAGAAACAACAGGAAAGGGGAAAGAAGATTATTTTAATTTGTATGGAATGAAAGGTAAATTGTGACTTAATCTGTGAGATTCAGAAAACATATGGCACGCACACAACTTTCCTTTCCAACAGGGCCTAATAAAAGTGCTTAACATTTCCCACTCTGTGCAAGGTTATTTCAAAATGGTTTAGTACAGTTTTCTACAAGAAATATGACTTTCTGAAAGTTTCTGCCAGGGCTGTTGACTCTGCCTAATAGAATTTGTTCCCTTTATGCCATGTTGAGAACTATACATTTATTCCTGCTGATCCACAAACTCCGCGATAAAATAAGATTTAAAATGATATAAAAAGACTTGCACAATAGATTAAAATGAAACAGTAATGGCTAAAAATTGTCTAAGGATTATATTCTGCTGGTCCCTAAACAGGGCACAAATTTTGTCAAGGATAATTATCTTGGTGCAACACTGGCATGAAAACAAAAAACAAAATGTTATTCCTTGTTTGTGGATGTGTGCAAGTGGCTCATGCTTTAGTGAAACTTGATTACCTGGTTTGCTCAAAGGCAACCATATGCTGTTTATGCTTCTGAAATAAAGTTGAATTTCCTGTTTTTCCAGCAGTTCCACGTATTGGGTGCTTTGTTTGGGGTGGTGGAGGCTGTATTTTGACTGTTTGCTTGTGTTTAAATAGTACCACAAGAGTGGTTTACAGATACATGCATTAAAAATATTTTTCTTTGAGTGCTGAAAACAGGAAGATTACCATCATTGTTCAGAGGCATGTAACATGGTACACTTTCACTTTTATTACAACAGGGGAAAATAAATTATTGAACAATATTATAAATCAATATTTATCATTAGAAAGAAAATTTAAATGAGGACCATTCACAGTTCTTTCAGCGTCCATGTGATATCTCATTCACCAAATTTTGTGCCTTAATTTAAAAGTTTATATTACAGTATTCCTCTTAAGCTTTTATGAGTACCACCACAAAAGTACTAAGCTCTCTAATTTGCCATAACAGAGGTTGAACAACAGTAGTACTTATGAGCTTATTTATATCAGGCATAAACAAACCAATAGGTCTAACCTTAAAAGATAGTAAGTCATTGGGCTGTGCATGTTGTAGACTATTTGGCGACTCAAAATGCTCTGGTGAATTTTCAGTTTCACCTAGAATGCAAGACTCTGAATCATGTAAAGAATTTGAGAACTCCCTTGAACATATTTCCATATTTCAGTGTATTGATATTTTCCTACACCCCTAATGCGTATCATCTATGATAAAACCAAACACTAAACACACATCACAAGTTGTTTACATTTGAACATTGTAAACACTTTGGACAGTCTCAATGGGCAACTGATTATGAGTCAGTAAAGCAAAACTTGAAACTAAGATCACATGCAAATAAGCTGTGCTGAGACATTTTGAACTCTTATAGAAACATTTCTGTAACTGATCACTGAATTCAACTGCAAACAAAGGCGAGAAACAAACAATAATTATAGTCAAAACAATTGAAAATTTGCATATTTTGACAGCTAATATGACTTTAATGTTCTCTGTCAGCCTTTGGCCAGTTGCTGTTCTGCCACCTCTATTTGCTGTTGCTGTGGTGGATTGAAGGAGAATGATATTGACGCTGATTCAAATGCTTAATAAGGACAGAGGAGTAATGTTTAAATGTCGCAAATTTTGAAGCACAGACACAGTTTTTGCAACAAATGTTTAACTAATGCTGCCATTTGTGTTGTTTCAACTGTTATTACATTATACCAGGACCTGACTGACTCAGTCCATTAAGCCACATGTCTGCCTTTTATGCAGACTCTTGTTTCAGTTCAGCCATTTTACTGTGAACATTTTAACTTTAAATCATTCCGTCTTCTGGTCATTTGTTGTGTTTTTGGCATTTACCATTTACAAGATATATCTTGTGCCAACATAGTAATGCAGTATGTAAATGTGTTGAGAAATTGTTTAATCAATTTTCTCTTTGCTGGACACTGATTGAAGTGCAAAGATATTTTTCTTTGACTAAACATCACAGCTGTGGCTGCAGTAACTTATTAACTGGCAAAGTTCCTTTTTTTATTTTGTGACTTTATTGTCTACAAAGACATACTTTTACATACTTTGCAGCACAGTTATATTTTAGCAAACAGCTCAAGATAAAAGAAATACATTGGTGTCTAAATATATCCAGAACCAGGTGTGTATGCACTCGAAATGATGTATGATAAGGACGGTGCTGCTTGCATTATTAGTGTTTTTTAGTCACGTCAAGGTGAACTTGGGCTGACAAGACCTTGCAGCTGCACTTTAAACTTGATCGTGCCTGAGATTAATTATAAGCTCATGACCATATTCTTTTGAGGAAATGGCTTTCATTTTTGAGGTCAAACTAGATGGACATTTTAAAATAAATTTGAGTTGAGATGATTTCAGTAAACTTTCCCCAATTGTTTTAATTTCCTTTTTAAATAAGTTTTATTAATAATCATTTTCAGTAGCATTCAAGTCTTTTAATTCCTAAAGTAATGAAACCGTACTATATTACACCTGCAATGGGGCAACCTTTTCCCACACTTTGTATTGGCCTAACTATACACTGTGGTACAAGTCTAGTTACAAACTGTTTGTTTAGAAACTCCCAAAGGAGGCTATCATTTCACAAGCATCAGAGGAACCAACAGGCACTATTATCTCTATCTGACCGCTATCTTTCAGCCCTGACTGCATTTTCTCTCCACCAGCTGAGCAGATCTAGGCCAAATAGCTACACAAATGTTGGGTGGAGGCAGCTGGAGTTTGTTTTTCAAAGCACAACATCAGACTAGAGATGTGACTCCACTCCATTGTGCATCATGTTGCTGTCACCGTCTTGATTTGCATCGACAGTTTCTCAGCCGTATACAAACTCTGGCCCTGAGTGTGAGAGAGTCTTTAATTCTGAAGAGACAAGGACCGAATGAAAAACGATCCGCAGCAGTCCGGCTCGTCTGTGAGAGCTCCCGTGTTCCTTTGGGAGCTCACAAGAAGAAGGACCTAACTGCCTCTTCTTTCAATGGCACCATTCAGGGGGAAAGAATCAAACAGTGAGAGGCCTTGTGGAAAAAAAAATAGGCAGAAAGGGAAAGACTGGTTGGATTTGTGTCAGACCTTTGTTTCACTATACTGTAACCTCACCACACACACTTATACACACACAGACACATATATACACACCCCTTGACCCTGTACTCCTTTCCTATTGTTGTCACACCGAAAAGAGGACACCACTGTCACTTCTCATTAACATTATAAATTAAACTGATGGGCTTGGCTTTCAAGATGTTGAAATAATGGTGTGTGTGTGTGTGTGTGTGTGTGGACGGGTTTTTCCTACTACGTGGGGAAAATTTCCTCAAAAAAAGCAGCCTC
>JARVJO010000330.1:14795018-14819454 GCA_031762555.1 Cynodonichthys magdalenae
ATAAAGTCTAAAAAACATGAATGGAAGTCAATGGAAGGTCCCCACGGGGTTCAGAAACAAACATGTGTGTGTGTGTGGGTGTGTGTGTGTGTGTGTGTGTGTGTGTGTGTGTGTGTGTGTGTGTGTAACTTCAGGGGATTTGTAATTCAAGGTCTAAATAGTTTAAGTTCCAAGTCACTTAACCAGGGGACAATAAAATAAATCATAGTTTGTTTTTTCAGCTGTATCTCTTTATGTACATGTTGGCAACATGTTAAAATGTATGTATTTGTTGATTACTAGTTGTTTGAACTTCAAATTTGATTGAGCCTTTTGCTCTATTTTGTTTTGTGATATTGGTGCATGGCAGTAAAGCATGTCAGGGTCATTATTATTTATCATAGTGAATTGAGGAAATATCTGTTTAACTTTTTTTCCTAAATAAATAAGTAAATAAATGGTGTTGCCAGATCTCCTCCTTATCCTCAAATGGGATTTTTCTCTGCACTAATGAAATAATCTGTCCTCAGTAAAAAGCACGAAGAAATGCGCTTTAGGAATATTTCTGATTGAAGCTTACCCCTTGTTTGACCCTTGCTTATCTGGTCACTGGAAATGGTGAGATGATCTTTTAATTCTATTGCTTGGCTAGGAGTCTGGACTGTGGCTTGTTGAATGAGAGCTTACATCTGTGTATGTCAAAAGCATCTTGCACACCCTCAGAGATTGAGCTGGAGCAGGGTTGTGATGGATAACTTTAAGGACTTGAGAGGAAACAGTTAACCCTGACCTGTCAGCCTGACCTTTAATAAGGTTAGTCAGAGAGGTCTCCTTTGGGAAATCAATAACCCAACACAAGATAATCATTACACAATCTTAAGTCATTACTGTTTCTACGTCAGCTTTAATTCCCATTAGAATATTGTGTCTGAAGACACCAGCTCTTTGCTGCCAGATATAGGGTTTCTATAAATGCATAACTTCCAAAGGAAAGCCACAACCCGTCCCCCAGATGTCTGACACATCTTCTCTACTCCCTGTTGGAACCGTTTTTTTTTTTTTCCTGAGGCCTCATCATCATTTAACTTCATTAGTCTGTCACTGCTCTGGTTTGGTTACAGGAAACAACCAGCAGTCCTCGTACACAGATGACACACTCCTGCTTTTTCATTTCAACAACACAACTGGATATAAATACTAAGAAAAAAGCTATTTATTGTTCATTGTAATCATTTCTTTGCATATTTAAACAGTTTTATTGTTGGCCTGCAAAAGACACATTTGCACATTTACTTCAAACAACATTAAACCTCAAGCTGAAATTTAAACTCATCAAATCGTGTTAGATACGCAAAACACATGTCAGAAACCTGTCCGAGTCAGCTCATCTACAAGAGGCCATGGTAGTTACCTCCAGGCAGTAATAGTACTGTTTCCTTCATTGCAATATGTATTTAAAAAATTTTCAAGTAACCTAGTGTGTAGTATATCTCCTTTCAGTTTTAGTAGATTATTTGTAACTTTACTTTTTGCTGACATGGTGGATAAAATTGACATTATGGAGTTTAATAAATGCTTCAGATTGTTTTGTTTTTCTTTGCACTGTCAAGCATTTTTACTTGGTGATTACAGGTTTTAAATACTGGAGCACAAATCATTAATGTGATGTTGCTATTGCCTAAAACAGTTTCTGTCTTCCCGTGCTCTGCTAGTTGTCCTACAGGAGAAATGCTGGCTAATTGGATCTACAATGAACAAACCGAATATGACAGATGTATTTGGGACAGTTGAATTATTCTCACAGTCAGTTTCAGAGCTGTCATCTGCTTGACAGGTGAACATGCGTTCATCCAAATGGTGCTAACTATTAGTAAATGCATGTGTTGCTGATTGTGTAGTGACAAGCATGCAGCTCCAGCTCTATTCCTGTAATACGTAATGATTTTTTATGCACCTCTTGTTATAATTTTAATTGTAACAGTGATGTCTTGATTTCCAACAGCAGCAAGTTCATGCCATGGAATTTATAAATACATATAGTAACTTATGATGTGTTATACTTTTTACATAAGTCAGATACCTCGATTTATTCAGAACAAATCCATTTACATCTGCATCACCCATTTACAGTTTTCTAGAGACCACTACAACTGACATCATCATTATGTGAAGATGGATTGTTGTCAGTCTGGTAAACAAACAAAACACATTAACAGAGGAGGAATTTGGTTGTAGGCAACTCATATCTGCTCATTTTTTGTGTATTTGTTTATTTACTGAGTCTGATGGCCTGGAAGCCAGAAAAAAATCACAAAAGTCAAAATATGTGGAGACGCTTGAGTCAGCTGATGAGCAAAAATATTAGCAAAATTGAGAATATTGAACTACTTTGAACTCTTTCGAGCTGTGCATGTGAGGAAATGGATGAATGACCGAAATCAACTGCCATTGATTTCCTATTCTGACCTTGGACAGTTATTAGTCTCTTGTTGGGTGCAGGAAAGTGGCATCTAAGGTCATATTCACACTTGACAGTCCAGTAGACTCGGTTCAATTGGGGACCAAAATTGCAAAATTTGTTTACATTTTCAGCTGGTGCGTTGTCAAACGAACTAAACCTTGTGAACAACCTTTAGTGAGGAGGTTAAATGTTGCGTTGGTGTTGTTCTGGTGACAAGTCTTAATAATTCCTGAAGCTCTAACGTATTTCGTCAAGTAAGTGCACAGCTGAACATGCCTTCAACAAAATTATCAGAGCAATAAATTCTGTAATGTCAGACTCATTTTTGATACATTTGCCTTACCAGAATTTGTCAGCTACTTCTGCCTTCTCTGCTGGTACAATTCCTTTGTTTGTTTTAGTTAGTCATGATTGCTGGGATTCTCAAATATGAATTTTGATTTCAGTCAGCCCCTTTTCGAGCATCCAAAAACTACACAAAAGTTGACCAAAATGATTCATTTTATATGAATGTATTTCAGTTTAGTTGCAGGAAAAAAATCACCAAACTTCTTTTGTTTCATCATAAAAAAACAGTCTTTATGAAAATGTACAACCTGACTAAAAGTAGTTTATTCAGATAGTAAACTATAAAATAATAAAGATTATGGGAGTAGAATACAGAAGAAAAGCAATTGTCCATTGTTAAAGAAAATTAATTCAAACTGATCAGACTTAAGCTATTCCCTTAAATAAATTGTTGCATTTAACATGCAGACCTATTTCCCTTAATGGTCCCTGCATTGGGTTAATCGGTGTGAAGCTGCAGTAGCCCACTGTTTTTGCCTGAGATGTCTCTTGAGAGAGCTGAAACAGCTGCGACAGTCACCCCCTAGGACTCATCACTACCCCCCATACACTCACATCCACAGAAATACGCTAATCTCACTGCCCTCCCAGTGGGATCGACACTGAAGCGATAAGGTTGTAATTTATCACTTGTATTGTCTGTCTTCCTATGGGATTTTCGCATTATGAGCTACCATATCTCAGTGAAATCAGCTGCAGTGAAATGCACGCCAATCTTGCAAGGAATTTACTCTAAGTTTGGGAAAACAGACTCAGAAACTGGTCGACTGATCTTCTGTCTGATCTGCACGCTCCTGAGCTGAAATACATCTGGCAGTCTGACAGACAAAATAAGGGTTTGGTCTCCTTCATCTGCAACAAGTAGTTGACAAACTCTAGATGTAATCATTAGTCTGAGCCAACAGTCACCCGATGCTAGAAAAATATCTTGATGACCTGAAAGACTAGCTCTGGGGTGAGAAAATGCATGTATAATGATAATTATATTTCCTGATACACTAACAATGTAGAAATGATCTTTTAAGAAGTTTTGATTTATAGCAGCTTATTGTATAGTTTGGACAAGACTGAGCAACATTCAGGCAATAGGTTTATTACAGTAGTGTATAAATAATAGTATGGCATATTTATTTTTGATTCTTTTTTAAATCTTCAGTTTTACTCTTCTTTAATTATCTTTCACTGGGGTTAAAAACATTATGTTGTATTACATTTGCTTCCATTTGTCTTTAACATAGTGACTGATTGTTTTTACTTCAATTGTTAGTTGTAACCCTTTAAAAAATGATTTCCAGACCATATTATCTTATGAAAACAAAAACTATAACAGATGCTGTAAATTTGCTGATAAGTGTGCTTTTACTGCCATGAGCTTTTTTCATTTCTTTATATAGTTTAAAGCCTTTACAGACGTGCTTTGATGCTCACATGGTGCGTAGATGTAAGTGATTTGCTGCTGAAGAGCGAGGGAAAATGGATGGACTGATTAAACCACAGAGGTAAAAGGAGCTCATCTGAGATCAGACATTAAAAATAAAATTAAAAGATCTAGTATGGATTGTTTTGTAAATCTAAAGTTCGCAAAGATTTGTTCAGTGCGTGAGCTTTGCTGCAGTGACGGCACACATCAGGCTATGAAGTGACCATCTGACGGCTTTGCTCTGTACGTTACAGCTTTGTTTGTTATTACTTTACAGCTCCACTCTCAGGTTGCATGTCCTCACTGCCTGCGGGCAGCCGCCTACATCATACGTCTTTTTGCTGGTGCACCTTAATGTTCCTATGGTAACCAGTGCCAGCATACCAGTCGAACAGCTACAGCAGCATTTTCAATTGGGTCTGCTGGAGGCAGCTCTATTTATTTCGCATTACTACATAACTGTCCCTAATGTCTAGTTGTTGAGTAATTCCTAAATAATTATTTACATCCATATTTGTATTTTTCAGCTCAGGCATTTAATATAAAGTTTCTTAATTAGATTAAATGAAGAAGTAGTCATAAAATTTAGGATTACACTTAGTCTTGGCTCGTTTATTGAGGATAATAAAATTTTGCTTGACATGAATGGAAAAATAACTCTAAAAGAATAAGTCCGTCAACTGATCTGCTTCTGACTGATAAAATTATCTTTAGTCTGTATGGTTTTATATGTAATTTTCACTTTACTTTCAAGTGACTCTGCTCTGTCTTGGTTTTATTTTAATCAAGATGCGAGAATCGTTACTTTGTAAAAACTATGTATCACTCACTTGTTAAACTTAGAAGAAGGATGCAGTGTAAGTCTTTTAATGCACATTTGTTGCTCAATTTCAATATGAATATAAGCTTTGAGGATCACAGGGGAGAGAGGCAGAACATGTGGATGTCTCCACCTCTAGTGTTGGTGTTTAAATACTGCTGCCCACTCTCCCTCTGCAAGAGGCTTCCTTCATCTACTGATGCATGTGTACTCATCACACATTCCAGCTTACTGTGGAATATATAAATATGCAAACCCAAAAACACACCAGTCATTATACACTGGAATATCTGCTCTGCGTTTTGAAACTCACCCGTTATAGTAAACAATCATCCAAGTTGTAAAACTATTACTTAATTTTACCACTTATTAATTTCATTTGTATGATTAAAATGCAAAACTTATTGCTCTCATAGAGTCTCCTCCAACTTAGAAAACTTAGTTAATTCTCTGCTACTTAATTCACTATCAAAACTGTTATTTAGAGAAATAATTTAAGGCCCATTGTGTTTTTGGTGGTTTTAAAATGGGGTGACAAGAACATGTCTATATTACTAAATATTCCGGTTTAAAAACTGTAATTTGAAGGCACAGATATATTGTTGTATTTTATGAATGTGAGTACAAGCTTTAGTAGGCTCACATCAAGAGAAGGGCTGACAAAGCATAAAAAAATACATCAAAGTGGCAATAATCCATCCTAACCACAACAAAACGCCAGGGATGTTAAAGGTGCAGACATGCCTGCAGACACATATATACACAAGATCGTTTTATCCTGTCAGTGGTAGCTGCACCCCTGCTGTAATGAGATGAGATTTGCATTTCTTCTATGTAATGCCGCTGGCAGATGGATTTATTTATTTATAAAAATCATTTACGCTGAACTCATCTTAATATCCTAAAAATAAAACATACTGCTTGATCAGACATGCAGAGAGGGGGTCTAAGCCAGCTCTGTTCTGGCTGTTTGACAGTTATTCTGTCTGGCAGAACTCGGAGCCACACAGAATGACTCCTTCTTCTAAACATACAGCAGATGCTCAAGACATAGGCAGAGTTGCAGTCACCCAAGTTGACTTTCAACTGCTACTCATAGAGATTTATTTATGATGCTTAGAGGCCACATAGGTCCTGTGCCTTTATTGTGGTCTTCAGGAATTTCTGCTTCTATGGGTTTTTTATATTGACAAATATTTATAAGACCAGTACAAGCTGTATATGCTCATTTTTCAAATGCATGTTATGTTAGTGCTGGACAGTATGACCCAAATTTTATATCTCAGTGTTTTCAACAATTATCCTGGTATTTGACTGTATTTTTCTTGTAAAATGTACAAACACTGCTTATCCATCATAGTCAGCTGAAGTTGCTCTAAACCAGTTACTGTATTTCTTGACTTTTTTCTTTTACTGTACCTCTGTGTTGCGTTTTCCCTCCTCTACATGTTTTTTCTTCTTCGCCCGGTTGTTGACATTAGTGATGCATTTTGGGCACAAGGGGGCAGGTACAGTCGTGAAGCAAATTTACTTAGCATGAAACTATCCGTGCATGTCACTGAAGAGGTGTATTCTACATTCAGCGATGGCGAAAATGGGTGATTTTTCTTTTTTGTTAGTCAATATAAGTGGTGAAATAAGTGGTGGATTTTGACAGTTGAAATTTAAGTAATTTTTTCATGTTTCCAGCTGTTTGTAATATTTTAGTGTAGATGCATGCTCAGGGTTTTACTTATGAATTTGTGTGTTTCTCTGTGATGGGTTTTTCTCACATGTGCTACATAAAGGCACCTCGGTGCAAACCTTGCTGTGGCTGGGATGTTTTCACTTAAAGTTTAATTTCATTTTCAGGGTTATGGAGTGAAACATAAGCCTTAAATCCATGCTGACACTGCTGGTTTTCAGACCAATACTTCGTTGTGATAAAATAGACACTCACCGAGTCACTGACCCCCATCCAACCCCTCCTCTCTCCCCCTCAATGTGATTGCCGTTCGTGTGGCAGGATAAGTAGAGCTTGATTGATCAGCATTGATTAAAACTGTATTTGCCAGACACTAATGGTTCTTTTCCTTATAACAGTATGTTTGCGATTTTCCTTTCTCCCACTCCTCTGGCTTCATATCACCTCTTGTTCGTTCCTACTGTTCATTGTGCTCAGCCTCCTCCACTTTGGCTTCTCCTCGCCATAAATCTGACTTTGCATTAAACAAAACAAGAAAACAGCTAAGTTAGGATGAGGCAGGAAACACAAAAATAAATTGAGGTTGAAGCACATGTATGAGTTTTTTTTTACCATTATGTGCAGATAAAATATAAATGGTACTTTACAGTTGTTTTCTGTAGAGTGTTTGGTCTACAAAAGCTAAGTGACATGTTTCTAAGTTTGTTTTCCAGCCACATGTATGGCATGCGTAGGCTTGTTTATAGTGCAGATGTAGATCAGACGGATTGCCTCAGGCATTTTTGTTCAGAATCCTCACTAACATTTAATATGTCCAGCCCACATGGATAGCCTTTTCAGCACCAATCTGATCACAGCTTCTTTGTAGAAACACAAACATTTTAGAAAGTAATATAACATAAAATATAAAATACTGGAAATATTTTGTCTTACTTTAGAAAATAAGCACAGATTGTTATTAAAAGTGAACATTTATGTTTTGAAATGATGCTAGCTTGTGAAACATGATGCCATAATGCCCAAAATCATTTGAACACCTGTACAAAAACCTACAAATGGACTTTACTCTTCCACAAGGAAGCATAGCTGTAAGCAATAAAAAGAAGTCAACTTCTGTTTTCTAAAACAACAATCCCACCCCCCCCCCCCTTCCATCAGATTAAAATACTGAGCTTCCTCTGCCCACACAGTCACGCCAAACCTCGCCTCATCTGTTTCACTGGCACAGCTGAAAACAGAGCAGGTAAAATTACCTCATATTATGTTTCATTATTTAAGCTTACAGATATATTTGTCAGTTCTGACAAACTGACTGTTATTTGCTTTAAGGCCATATCTAAACTGTCTTCAGAGGCAGCTCAATGAGTACTTAAGAAGTTTTCTGTCTGGGATTTGCCCAATTGCAATCCTTCTTTTGTGTTTGATCATATAATATCTATCAATTTCCAAGATGTTTGATTACAAAAAAGTGGAAATAAAAGACTTGATTAAAGAGTGATATACTCAATGACCTGGATATAACATCTGTTTTCCTGAGTTTGTAGATAAAGCACTTTCTAAGCAGGTGAGCCGACACGTGCTCTGCTTTCATAAAGAAAATCTTCACAGGCAAGCTCATTCAAAATGCATTATTATTTTTACCACTGTATCAGATGTAATCATAGTTTCATAACTCCACTAGTAATTTACAAAACATTTTGTTTGTTTTATTCTATTTGTTTGGCATGAATGTGCAAATTTACAGTACTTTTGTTTTGTTTGCATCAGGGATTTTAACCTGCACTTCAGCTATTGCCCAAAGTGTAGTTTGAATATAAATTAACCTTTTTGTTTTGTAAATATTGGGCTATTATTGTTTGTGATCTTCTTACTCAGTTTAAAAGAGAAAGTAGTTAATCCCATCTCTCTACTATTATTTCTTTACAGCTTTCTATTCATTTTTCTTATAATCATAAATCTTGTGCTTCTTCCACAAATAAACTAGGAAATCATGATTGGTGGCCTGCAGCTCACAACTCCTCGTTACATCACGTCTGACTGTGGTTGCATACTAAATTAGTCTTTCCACTTCATCCTTTAGCCTTTTTTTCATGCACTGTCTTGGTATCATGGGACATCCTGACAAACAGGCAGTCAAAATGAAGCGACACTTGCAACTTCAGCGAGATTCAGTAAAATGGTGTAGACGGAAATCAATTGAGACAGTAGGAGCAAGACAAGAGGAAAGATCTGCGAGGAAAACAAGGCAATTCATAGGGATGCAGCTTTGTGAATGCATCGGTTAGACAGAGAGAGAAATGTCTCCTTCAGATAACCCAAACAGACTTAACAAGCCCAATATAGAACAGAGTCCAAGGCTTCAGCTGTGTGTTTCCTTCCAGCTGATATTTTGGTTTGTCTGTGTTGTTTTTAGTGTTTCCTGTAGAGTTTTAGTTAGGATTTCAGCTACCATTTTCAGTTTGTTTTTGGCATTTATCATACTGATAGAGCAACACTCACAAATAAGGATTGTTTATTTACATTTTTCGGTGTGTAGTAAAAGTTAAACTGATGTACACAGAATAAGAAACTTGTTCTTTTCAAAATTAACAAAAGCCTACTATTTATCATGTAAGCCAGCAGCGCACAAGATCCAATTTGTATGTCAAATCTTGTGTCATGGAGGGAAATCAAGTTACTTCTTCAGTCATGTCATGAAAATGCAGGCACACTGTCTTTTTCAAGCTTCACAAAAATAAAATAAAATAAAACTTTAAAGACCAAAAAAACTGTAGGTAATATTAAAAAGAACTGATTTTTTTTAGCACTTCGTCACTTGTTTCTTACTGCTATTCTTGCTTCTTATAGTCCCAAAACTTTGGTCTTTCCTCGGAATTTCTTTATTTCACTAAATGTATCCGCAGTAAAACCCCTGAAAAACACAGTGGTCAACCAGCACTACGCACAGGCCAAATGAAGCACATCGAAGATGTTTTGCAACTGAGAAATTCAAGTTGCTTGACACGTTATGTCTGAAAATGTTGTCTGGTAGCTTCTGTAACTGTTGCGTCTTCTTGAGATAAGGTTCACGGGGACATCTTTGCAGTTCTGATCTGTTCTCTGCATTCTAAGTCTTGATTATTTTATTACTGGTTGGTGCTGTTCTCAGACGGGCTGGAAATATTTTATTGTCCTCATACGGTGTCATGCTCTTCTCTGCTTCTATCTGCCGTCTGCCACTCATCTGTACCACCATCTGTTCTTCAAACCAGACCTTAATCTGTCTGACTTCAGTTTTCTTTCTTTAAACACTTGCTGGAACTTGTGCTGATGTCTTTTATCTGTAAATGCTTCCTGTACATTCTTAAAAGTCTTTCAGTCTTTGTAAATCATTGGATTTTTGCTTGTTGACATACATCCCTGCAGCAACATATGGCAGGTCGATCCCTTCTCTTCTCTGATTTAAAGTCTCTGCCTCAGTCCTGACTGATCGCAGGTCTGCTGCATTGCTGTGACATACCAGTGAGGAGCAGCAGCAGCACCTCCTCCACAATGATTACGTTCATTCCTTTGGAAGCTGCCCTTCTCTGCCTGCTCTGTCATTACTTCCATCTAACCAGCATAATTACCAACCTTGGTGTGTGTTTGCGGTGCATGCGCCAAGCCCTGCATCATGCTGGGCAAGTCAGAGCCAGTGTGCCGAGAAGGGAAGGAACATAAGTGGTAGAGCGGGGGAGGTACATCCTTGTGCTAACTAATCACTAATATGTGAGTAATTAAAAGGCACAAAAATGTCTGATCTTTATATGCTAAACTCTGTGCCAATCCTGAATACATGTGCCCAATTTTTAATCTAGACAAAGAAAATTATTTTTTCTGTATTTGTCTTTGGATTTTATTTAATTTTGTCAAAATTACTCAATATGAAACATGTTTTTATCTAATGTTACCTAAGACCACAGTTTTAGCGTCTGTTGGTGTTAAACGTAGGTGTGTTTTTTACTGATAAAACGGACCACACTCTCTCCATTGCCTCTCTCATCAGGCACATAATGAAGTCATTCTCCAGCTCCTGCAGCTGGGGCGGATAATCTGGGATTGGGTCTCGTAGGGGGATCACAGGACAGCCTTTTGAATAAGGACAGACTCTGTCAGAAAGCATGATCAGAGCTGGAGCCTTTGGCCCGGAAATGCTATTGCTCCTCCAGAAACAAAGACGTGACACATTTGTGTGGTTTATTGGATATAGTGGGATTCTGTTTGCTCTGAATGAGATTTGTTGGCTGTTCCCATGTGTGTCTCTCTCTGTATAAGAATATGAGGAATGTAGTGCAGGGGCCAAAAACAAATTCAGCAAGGACTTGTAAAAATGTTATATATCATAAAAACACACACACAGCCCACTCTGAGCAGCCTTTGTTGCTCATGTTGTGCTGTATAACAAGAGTTATATAATTCACAACCAATTCAGCTTAAAATGAGAACTCAGGAAAGCTACACTCCTGTTTTTTAACTTTATCTAAATGATTAAATCTTAGTCTCACAAAATAGGCTGACAAAAAATTGAATTGTGTTTTATACTAAACGGGAAAGAAAGGACATCTAACAACTAACTGGAGCACATTATAAAAGGCGCTGTATTTCCAGATTATGTGGGTGTTCTCGGAGAGTAACTCAGTTTTAGATATTTCAGTGACTTCAGCAGTTTGAAGAGACTTATGGAGATAAGTGCTTTAATTTGAAAATGGAGCACAGCAGAAGTGGATGAATTAAGCAACTTTTACATTTTAGACATCTTTCCGAAACTCATTCAAAAAAAATAAACCTTCTCAGACTATTAAAACTACACTTTTATATATTTTATCTATGGGTTCTTTGTACAGTTTGTTGTTGTTGCTTTTGCTTCTCTGTTTTCAAAATGTCAGTAAACACTAATAAACAAAATTTAAAATCCAAGCATAAGATCGTTTTCATGTAGTTTCAGTCTGAAAACACCTGGAATACCCTCTGATCTGCTTTTTAGGAGCTGAGCCAAATGTCATGCAGGAGGAACAACAAATGGGTCACACTTATTTAACTTAATTAGTTCTGTTAAATTTTTAATGTTTAAACCATTGATGTTGTTTTAAAGTGATTTAGAACACAAGAAACATTTGTAGAAAAGAAATAAATATTTAAAAGTCCATAAAAAAGCAGGTGGTGCCCAGTTTCATGCATACACACTGGTAACTGTAAAACAATCAATAAAAAATACATTAAGCATCAACAGTTTCTAAACAAGATGAGTTCCTACAAGGCCATTGGTTTCTTAAGATTTGATGCTATGTGACTGTCATGTTGAAGCACACTGATGTGGTTCACTGAGCAATGCTTCGCTCTTTCCTTCCTATTTCTGGCTTCACCCAGCCTCGCCCCTCAGGCTGATGCTGGGTTTTCTGTGTGCTCTTGTCCTTTTCTGCCCTCTAGTATTTAATCCTTTCACTTTTTTAACATTCTATCACTATGATCATTATGATTGTTTCTTGTTTCTGACACTCTTTAGAAAGCATGTTGTTTTTTGTCCATACAAAACAGTGCATAAAATAAAATCTGTGTGTGCAAATTCAAAGTGTTGATGTTCATGTTTTAATATGAAATGAAATGTTTTAGAGGGTTTAACTTTGCAGCAAAGCAAACCTTCATGTCATGTGGGTGGTATGAGTGTGTGTGTGTGTGCGTGTGTGTGTGTGTGTGTGTGTGTGTGTGTGTGTGTGTGTGTGTGTGTGTGTGTGTGTGTGTGTGTGTGTGTGTGTGCGCGCGCGCGCGTGCGTGCGTGCACAGACACACAGTGAGTGATAATAATATCCCTTGTCAGCCTCCTGAAGACTACCCCAAATGGAAGAAATCCGCTGTCACATCCCCTCACCTGATTTTCTCAGTGTTTCACAGTTGAACGACTCACATTTCTCAAACCAGAGCTGAATTTTTCTGTGGTTCTGTTTGGAAGATGTGGACCATGGATTCAATTAAAGAAATTCTATATCTGATTTTAGCTATATATTTTTTATTAAGGTGATACTCTGAAACAGTTTTAGTTGGATAATTATTTTCTTATTTTTTCTTTTAACCATATACAGGAAATAACCCCAACAGAAGAGGAAGAGGATCAGCCTTTTTTCAGACCAGTCCCACAATGCACCGTTAAAATGTTTGTTCACCTTCCAGTTAAAAGCGATGTGTTTGGGCGCTGGAAGCCACAACATCATTAGCAAAGTGTTTGCGGGGCCTCTCTACTCCCTTTCACCAAGCGCCCCTCCTGAGATGGGATGCCTGCAGACTGCCCGTCTGCCCTGAGCTCTCCTGGGCTGTCATGGACATCTACAGAGACAGAGGGGTAACTTGCACCTCCTCAGACCTTCTAGATGGAGGTGGAGGTTTGCCCCAGCCCACGTTGTTTCGTCACACCCCTAATGGCCTCCCAGCTACTGGCCCAGCAGACCCAATAATCCAGTCGCGTATCTCAGTGCCCAAAATGGGTGTTCGTGCACGGATTGCTGAATGGCCTCCACGTCGTGCACAGTCCCGGGAGTCATTGCTTGAAAATGGGCAAAATAGTAGCAATCACTATGACGACTGCTCCATTTCATCTTCTGTTCTGTCATCTGACATCAAGTTGGTGCGCGGAGGGCTGGCCAGGTTGCCCCAAAGAAGGTCAAAGGATGTGGAGTTCAGCGGAGGATGGATTATGGGTGAGAGAGGTTCACCTGTCAACTCCAGAGTGTTCCGACCCTTAAGACAGCGCTCCAGCAGTGAAGTGACGCTGAGTGAACAAGATGAAAATGAGGTGAGTCTTTTTTGTTTTTGCATAAATGCTAATACAGAGCACGTTTCTTTACAGTAACGTAAGTAGAGTAATTAAATTTAACCACTAGCTCTACATTAACATTTGATTGATAATCATAGGTAAAACACATCTTCTCCTAGGTTGTTGTCCGGGGAGGTGGCAGGATGGGGAACAGGTTGCGAGAGTACGGAAGCACCTCTTCAATCAACGAACAGGGCATTTCTAATCTGAGTTTCTTTGACATGATCAGCCAGTTCGACCAGGTAAAGCCCGACCAGCGCAGCTCAGCACCCACACAGATTGGGGAGCTGCTGCGCCCCCAAGACTCGGCGTTTATGGCAGCTCTACCCTCTGCTCCTTCACCTGGTCCTGCATCTGGAGATGACCAAGGAACAGGAAGGAGGGACGGTCCTGAGAGAGTCCGAAAGAAAAGTGGAGGGACAGAGTCATCACTGGGCACCTCTGGTTTGCTCCGGAAAATTCGGAGTTCTAGTAGAGGGGAGCTGGATGGAGGAAAAGGAGAGACTAATGAAGATAGGGGAGGGAAAGGTTCCACAGATACCTCCTACAAACCGTGGGTTTGTCCTAAGAGCTTTGTCCACTTTGATGCTCAGAGCATCCTTTTTGACCTCCATGAGGCAGCGGCTCAGCGCAGCTTCGACACCCAGAGGAGGAACACGGCCACAGGTGCATCAGCTGCTTCAGTGTCTCCCTCTATCCCCAGCAGATCATCAGCTCCAAACTTAAATGAACATATTTACTCCAGCATTGAGGATCTGACTAAGAATGTTGATCCTGGCACCACAACACCCTCTCTGGTTAAAGACCCTTTGGATGGGCCATCGACCAACAGCTCAAGCTCATTGCTTCTGTCCTGCCCTCACTTTGTAAATGAGACAGGGGGGCACTCAGAGCGAAACATCAGCTTCCTCAGTTTATCAGTGGAGCGGGGAGATGGAGAAGGAGGAAGGGGTTGGCTAAGGAAAAGTAATGCTAGCATGTCGGTGCTAGAGATACCAATTGAACATCAAGTGTCGAGACTGGAAAGACTGAAACTGTACAGTATAGAGCATGTTGACCTGGGGGCCCGCTACTACAGAGACCACTTCTATGAAAAAGGTAAAACCGATATTTCCTTTAAATCAATGCCATGAATTCATCATTAAAATCTAACTAACTAAAAAGATGGCTATTCCAACTTATGCAAACTAATTTAATGCTGGAGTTTATTTACAGTCCAATGGCATGATTTTTATATTTTACTCTGATTTGAGCCCTTTGAGTTATCATGAATGTTTTTGTATTGTTTAACTTTTAACATCCAGCAATGCAAGCGTTGGGCAGAGCCAAACAAACTGGCAAACCTCCAGAAATTTTGAAAAACACATGTAGCTGCCATTGTAAAGTTGGCAAACTCAAAGCTGATGATGCAGCACCTGTCTCAGGATCACACCCAGTACCAAACACACCAGCCAACTCAGCTTTGTTTTACACCTGGCTTTTAGTATCAGAAGTAAGTCTGAACTTCAGAGAGGAGCATGTTTGGTTTGTTTGTGTGTGCACATACGTGTGGGCATTTGTTGTCAGCACCACTTCTTCAGACACTTTTGATGATACTTACCCCTTGGCAATCATCATCTGGCTCCAGACTAATTAGTGCCAGATGTTATTAGCAGTGTGTGCAGGCAGGCAAGTTTGTGTCTGTAAGAGAGACACAGGCCTGCAGCGACGCAAATAAAGGTTACTGTTCCAAAAATACATGCATCTGCTGACTCCATTCCAGCTTAGTTGTCCCCCTGTGATGTATGTTTGCTGTGCTGTGCCTTGTGTCCATGTTGCCTTCAAAACGTTGACATTTCTGCCACGGGACATGGCACAGACAATAAACAGGCATGAGGTTCCTAACATTTATGACTTCCCAATTGACTCAGACAAATAAAAGGAGTATAAATCATGGAAGCTAGATTTATTCTGAAGAGTCTTGATAATTCTGGATAAGTCAAAATTGTTTTATCTTCTAGTACAGTGATGCTCCTACATTAACATAAAAAGGTTCAGTATCCAACAACTTTGTAGTCCTTTAATCCTCACCTCTTCTTTCAGGTTGTCTCTTATCATAACTAAATAGATTTTTAATTGCTTAAGTGTTGATTACTAGATAGTTGGCCATTATTTTAGCCTTCTCCTTGACTATCACTGCATATTTTTTTTTCCAATTCTCTACACATAAATGCCATTCAGTTTAACTAAATAGACAATTTTCTATTGTTTAGGAATAATATTACCAGTTATTTTCATTTAAGCATTTTTAACAAAGGTTTTTAAATTCTGATGGTTGCAAACTTTGTTGATCAAATAATAAACAGCATTTAAAAGTTGAGAATTGTAGCTTCTCATTGATAAGGAGTCGTGTCAGAACTTTCTTTTCTTTTTACCAAGAGCACCCTTAACTAATCTCATGCTGATGTGCCAAACTATAGACATAACACAAGTTCATGTTCAGACATAAACACATGGATATTTCTGCTCAGTACAAACTGTAGCCTTGATTAACTCTGTCCTTCACCAGAGCACTCAAACTACTTTGGGACCGATAGTAAGCTGGGACCTGTCGCCGTTAGCATCCGCAGAGAGAAACTGGAAGATACCAAAGACCTGAAAGACCAGTACCAGTACCGCATCATTGCCAGAACAAGTGAGGTAAGCACTTGTCTGTGAGTGTTTGTCCTGAAGATTTGAGTGACAGGGTGAGGGATGAGTCAGCCACAGGAAGCACGCTCAAGTTATTTTCTCACCTACTTTCAGTTTATCCTCCCTTACCTGTGACAACTTGTGTCCTCTCTGCCCTGATGATTACCTCCCCTGCTTCCCACCTCACCCTCTGCTCACCCCCACCTCTCCATCCTGCCAGTGGGAAAATTCCAGTTGTTAAAGTCCCAGTGCATTGAAGACAAACCAAACACTGGCAGCTCTGTCTGAAAAAATTGGCCCCTCACCCAGCCACTTGTCTTCTTAGCTGGATCAAATCTTTGTGGTGCTTATAATGACACGCAGATAGTTTGGTAGAAATAACTTGCAGATTCTTTGCAGTTTTCCTTAGATATATTGTTGAAGACTTTTTTGTGCAAATTTTGGCACAAAAATGGTGTTTCCAGGGCATCAAATTTAATTGTCATAGCTTTTTAATTTAACAAGCGTAAAAAGTTAATGACTAAATAAGTTATTGTTTTAGTACGCCTATTATGTTTGTCCCTATACACCATAGTTGCTGATTTTAACTTGACTTTAGAACCTCTAGATATTCACCTAATTCACCTATAATCAATTATGTGGATTTTCTTTAAGAAGGGAAATTAATGTATAACCTATTTAATTATTTCTAAGCTGTTATTGTTAGTCATATTGTTTTCTTTTCCAATTTATAAAATAGGATAACACAGTTCTAACATGTTCTTTTTTTAAAGATATGTTGACTTAATTTTAAAATGTATTGTGCAAATGTCAAGAGCACACAAAGCTAAAACAAAGAGTGCTCCTGTTCATGGATTCATGCAGTTTTGGATTGAGTTTATCCCTCTGTGTGGTTGGTGTGGTGTTGTTTTTAGCTGGATTACATGGCTGCCTGGCCTCATCACTTTAACTCTGTTGCAACAATGAAGGCTGTCTGTTCAAGAACACAGAGCTAAGCTAACAGAGGCAGCCAGCGCACCCAGGCTTGCTGTTCCCATACATGAAGAGTAAAATAAAGGAGATTGATCGCTGAATTTATTCTCTCTCACTCAGGCCGCAGCACATCTCAAATATCCCTCCTCTGTAAGTCTGTCATTTAACTCTGCAGCACTGCTGACACAGCAAGGTGAAGAGACTTCCTCTTTCTCTCGTGCTTCTTTCACTCTCCGTTGCACTTTTCAACACTCGCCGTCCCCCTTTTCTGATATTCCAGCTCAGCACGTCACTTTCCCCACCGTCGCACAGCATCTGACGAGCTGAAACAAAAGCTTCATAACTTCAGCTGCTTGTCAATCAGGTTTGTATTTATATGCAGCAGATCCGAGTCTCTGAGGTTCAGCTGTCTCTCTGACCCCCACCAGCACTGGATCCCGCCATGCATTTTTAATAAACCCACATGTGAGAGAGCGTGGCGAGGAGGAGGCAGTCCGCTCCTCCCAACTCTACCGATCCAATGTGATTATAGTCTCACTGTCTTCAAGTGGGTCAATTTGCTCTCAGCAGGAGTCCGTGCACTGTGACTTCTCAACACTGAGCAGAATATTATTTCACATTATGCTGGTGTAGAGTCTCAGTCATCCAGAACGTGGCAAATCCAAAAGAAAAACAAACGGATAAAAAAACAACTAGACTTAGATTTTTGTAGTTGAAGGCGTTTCACTTCCCATTCAGGGAGCTTTCTCCATTAAAAATTTTAATTTAAAATATTATTTTACGATAATTAATTCACACCCCTTCACTCAGAGCACTTTCACTGTGTGGCTGTGAGTGTTTGACAGAAGGAAAAAGCATCAGAGCAGCAGCAGGGCATTATTTTAAGAAGTACAACAATCTTTCTTTTGTTCAACCTATTTTAGACTTCAGATACTCATATTTATTTCCACAGGCATGGTGCCTATTATCTGAGTGAGTGTGTGTATATAAATTGAACTGGATATTTTGCTGCTGTTGATTTTAACCTCGCTCTTTCTCCTGCCTGTAGCTCGTGACCCTGCGAGGCTGCATTTTGGAAGATGCGGTGGCGTCCACAGGGAAACACGGCACGGTTCGAGGTCTTCCCCTCAAAGAGGTCCTGGAGCAGGTCGTGCCCGAGTTAAATGTCTCCTGTTTGAGACTGGCGCTCAATACCGCCAAAGTCAAAGATCAGCTCCTGAAACTGGATGAACAAGGGGTGAGTTTAATGCATCTGTATTTGCCATAAATTTTGTGGTTTACCCAATAAAACTGTATGCTGGATTGCTGATTCGTTCAAAGCTCCCCTAAGGCTTACTACAGTCAGCATAAACAACAACTGATAAGATGAAACATCGGCAGTATGTTGAGACAGTGTCTGCGTGTGACAGAAACTTATAAAACTGATAAACTGTTGTTCCAAAGTACGTCTGTGTAGTGAAAGTTTTGTGAAGCAGGGCTTTGGCAACGTTATCTCACCTTTTATTTAATGGTGCGCGAAGTGCAGAATGAAGGTTTTTTGCCAGCAGGGGGTGTGTTGTTTGTGTAGGTGGCTTATACAACAGTGAAACTGCTCTGTGTATGAGTAAGCAAGTCCATACATCACACACACATACACACACACACACACACACAAACACATCACAGCTGAATTAAAGGCTCATCTGCTGACACAAGCTTTGTGTAGAAGCAGGAGGTTTTAAATTGTACTGTTTTAACTGTTTGTTCTGTGTGTGTGTGCAGCTGAGTCAGAAGCACAAAGTGGGTGTTCTTCTGTGCCGAGCGGGTCAGCGCACAGAGGAGGAGATGTACAACAATGAGGAGGCATCACCTGCCTTCTCTGCCTTCCTGGAGCTGCTGGGGAAGAAGGTGCTCCTCAAAGGATTTGACAAATATGCTGCGCAGCTCGACACAAAAAGTGAGCACCTCTCTGTAATATAGTAGAGTTGACTGTAACATTGATTTAGTTTCTTGTATTTAAAGACACACATGAGGCTGGGCGACAAAATAAACTTTAAAATATTGTTTATTTACAAAGCATCGCTATGGGTGAGTTTTTGAAGTTCCTGTACAATCAAGCAGTGCTCAGAGAATGGGTTGTGGATGACTCCAACCTACTACCACACAATATTTGAGTTATAACCATATTTGTTTGCGCTAAGATTAATTAGCTGTGGCAGCCACCTCTCATCAGTTTGACTCCAAAAGTTAATCAGTTTTAGATATACAACCAATGATTACTTTCACAGAGTTTTATTAATTTGAGTCCAGTGATTCATGAGATGTTTTGCTATATACAGATAAAGACATGCACAGACTTAGGTAATTACAGTATCCTACAACCTTCATGACAAAGGGCAAAAGGGAAGTTATGGGTTATTCTAAAGCTGAAAAGCACTTTAATTAAACTATGTGCCAAAACCCCTAGAGAAGCTCAATGACTGAGTCACAGTCTGTGGAAACACATCTGAACCAGAAAGTCCAGTTCAACAACACTGTGTTATCTATAATTAACCTACGATTATAAAAAATGTATTTTCTTCCTCCTCTGAAGCTGACTCAACGGGTACCCACTCCCTTTACACGGCCTACCAGGACTACGAGGTCATGTTCCATGTGTCCACCATGCTGCCGTACATGCCCAACAATCCACAGCAGGTAAAAACTTACAACCCCTAATTCTACCTGAGGCTGTGTCCTTTGTAGCTGGGCAAACATTGCTGTGTATATATGAAAGGAAAAAAAACACACAGCCACCTTTTGTTGTCACCCAAGTCTTTTCAAAGCATGCCTGTGGTTGTTAATTAGAACTTCTGCTGTTTCTTCTGAATCATAAAACAGCAACGATCCAAGAAGTTGAAACTTGTTGCTCATGTCGCCTTCATTTAGTTTCTACCACTTTTTTTTTTTATTTTGCCTTTTGGGTTTTTATAGCCTTTGTTCTTTGTGGTTTTTCTGTCCGCCCTGGCTTTTCTCCTTTTCCTCTCTGCCTCTCAGTTTTGAACTGGATCACAGTTGGGTGGGGTTCAACAGTGGGTAGTTATTAGTATATTTTCTCCCTTTATCGAGGCTTTTTTATTGTTCAAACAAGGCTGCAGTGCCTCTCATTTTCATGTCTTTACAACATGGGTTATGTGTAGAACTACATGTAAAATAACAGTTTGGGAAGTTATCTGAGTGAAAGGCTCACACGTGGGCACATGTGCTCTGAAAAGCCCTGTTGGTGCTCAGGATTTGTTTTATATTTTATGTCAGTAGAGATACTACAGAACAGAGTAGACCACATAGAAGTCATGTTTATTTAAAACTATTTTATTTTATAAGTAAGAGCACTTGGTTATTCATAGACACAGCAGTTAATTGGTAAAGATGAATAAGCTTTTTGTTTTTTTATTTTTGTACCGGTTCACTAAATCAAAGATTTTACTTTTTAACAGTTTGAAAAGTTGAATGTCTGTGTAAAACATGTAGTTCCATAAATGGCACAATAACTCCATCCAGAGGTTTAGACACTGCAGCAGAAATGCCATTCACTTACTCAGATAAACCTCTAGGTGGCAGCATCTGGCATTCAAAATAACCCACAGTAGAAGAATAAAGCCAGAAGTACAAAAGCTGCTTTAAAGCTTTTACATGCAGAAAAGAAAAAAGCTGAACCCAGGCCTGTGCTGCACAACAATCTACAAAAAGTAATTGTTAAATGTTTTATATCAACATGTTGCATTACATGAGAGTAAAAATCAAACCAGAAAATGGTCACATCGCAACTTCTTTCTTGTTGCTGCACATTACATAAAGCTCGATGCTAATTTTTTTAAAACCACAGCCTACAAGTGCAAGTGAACGATGCTCCTGTGGCCCAACAGTGAGCTTCGTTATGTAATTGGTACTTTCACACTTCTGAGTGCAGATGAAGAGAGGATTGGCATGCACTGCAGCACAGGAACAGCCTGGACTGTGTGCCATGTTTCCAACATGAACACAGACAGACACAAATAATCCACACAGAAGGCAAAATCTAATTACATAAAGAGTTGTTGGTTTGTGTCTGACAGAGAATGTCAGACTTTCTGTCGGTTACAGAACCAATTATTTTATTAAATTGTCGTTTTATCTTTTTTTTTTGCCTTAGCTCCTGCGAAAGAGACACATAGGGAACGACATTGTCACCATAATCTTTCAAGAGCCAGGAGCCCTGCCTTTCACCCCTCAAAACATTCGCTCCCATTTCCAGCATGTCTTTATTATTGTTCGTGTTCACAACCCCTGCTCTGACAACACTTGCTACAGGTAAATGTTTACAGCAGAACAAGCAAATGTTCTTTTTACACATTTCATGATTATTTCACATAATTTGAACCTACCTCCTCCCTCAGTGTTGCTGTGACACGGATGAAAGACGTGCCTCATTTTGGACCCCCCATCCCCAACGGAGTCACCTTCCGTGACCCAGAGATTTTTCGTAACTTCCTCTTAGCCAAAGTTATTAACTCAGAAAACGCAGCACACAAGTCAGAGAAATTCCACACCATGGCAACACGAACGCGGCAGGAGTATCTGCGAGACCTGGCCGAGAACTATGTCACCAGCACGCCGCTTGACTCAGCCGGGAAACTTGATAACTTTTTTTCCCTCGCGTCTAAGAAACGCGAGCGCTCGAAAGCAAGAGAAGGTGCTGAGCTAGGGGCAGCAGGGGCCATCGCCTGGAGGGTCCTGGCTCAGGACTTCAGTGGAGGAGGTACAGAGCTCCCCTGTGCTTTGGGTATCTCAGAAGAGTACGTGCTCCTCATAGACTGCTCCACCAAAGATGTGGTGTTTAACTGTTTCTGTGGGGACGTTATTGGCTGGACACAGGAGCGACTGACGTTAAAGATCTTCTACGGAAGAGGGGACCATATTGCTGTGAGAGTACCAGATGGCTGTGCGCAGGATATCAGGGAGATGGTGCAAAGATTAAAGGTGAGAGTTCAGAGCTTGACTTATTTTTGTCATCAGTCTGTTTCAAAACTAGCTATTCTTTATTGTGTCTGTTTTTTCTGGGCCTATGTGTTTTATGGTTTCATTTTTAAAACTGGTTGTTCTGCTTGATTAGCAACACCATCTACCTTATCTGGTTTCAAGATCAGGGGATTTCTAATATCGACTAAGTTTTGAGTGTTTATTATACTACTATGACTTTTTTTCTTCTTTTGCCTGTTTCCTCTTCAGAGGTCACAGCGATTCATCCTCCTCCATCTCCACTCTGTCCTCACTACATCTACCTCCATGTCCTCTCTGTCTGCATCCATATATCTCCTTTTTGTCTTTTTTCTGGCAGCTGCATCTCTAACATCCTTCTACCAATACACCCACTGTCCCTTCACTGGACATGTCCACACCATCTCAGTATGAATTTGTGCTGTATTTCTGATTATCTCATTCCTAATCCTATCCATCCTTGACACTCCCAAAGAGAGAATCTGAACATCTTCAGCTCTCCAAACCATGCAGCATAGCTGGTCTTATTTTCTTGTTGATCTTTCCTTTAATCTTTCCTGCCACACTTTTGTCACAAATCACTCCTGAAACATTTCTCCATACTGCCTGGACTCACACTCCTCAGTTTCTTGGACAGTGAACCCTCAGTACTTGAAGTCCTACCTTGTAGCCTCACTGTTTCATCTGGCGCCTCCTCATTCACACACCTGTACTCTGTCTCTGTTTGCTACAGCTGACTTTCATTCCTCTTCTTTCTCGGGCATACCTCCACCTCTCCAAGTTCTCTTCCACCTGTTCCTTGTTCTTCATAGATTACAATGTCATCTGCAAACAATACTATACTGAATGTAATACTAATATCTTTCCATGAATTTTTAGCCAGGTGTTTCTTGTTTAAATTACTTGACTCTATTGTTAGACTTTATATGAAGCAGGGCAGTGAAACGTCACCAGTAAGTTGTGCAGTAGCGACTCTGTTTGGGATGCAGATCAACTTGTTTTTTATATTTCTTGATTTGGCACCCATTCCAATGGATTTTGGAGGTGCATGTTTCATCCTTGGTTTGAAGCAGTAAATTTAATCATCTTGTGTTTCCTCTGTTCAGTCGCTGACAGTGGGATGTTCGACTGTGGAAATGACTCTAAGAAGAAACGGACTGGGACAGCTGGGCTTCCACGTTCGCCTAGATGGCACTGTAGCTGAGGTAATATCAAATGATAAGAGTCCCCTTCTGTATTAATAATTTGTTTATAAATATCCAAATCATATCTAATTGCATTTGTTTTTCAGGTAGAGGAGTATGGCTTCGCCTGGCAGTCGGGACTGAGGCAAGGCAGTCGATTGGTTGAGATCTGCAAGGTGGCCGCTGTGACACTGACTCACGAGCAGATGATTGACCTGCTGAGGACATCAGTCACAGTGAAAGTGGTCATCATTCCTCCGTTTGAAGAGGGCGGACCGCGCAGGTGAGTACGCAGCATTTATTTCCTTAGAGAGCTGAAGTTTTGAGTGACTGGTTCATTAGGAGCTGTAAATTCAGATGTTAAGGCAGAGGAGAGCGCTGAAGTGGAAAGATTAGTGAGCTACAATGAGTAGAGGATGATTTTCACCTTAACACACAAAAGCCTTGGTGAGGTAGTGACCAGACTCCAGTGTTCTGAGAGGATTGTGTGTGGGCGTGTGTGGAAAGAGGAAGTAAGCTAACAGAGAGAAACTGGCAGAAAGAGGCATCAGACAAAAAAGCATTTGTTTAACATGAAGTAGCCAAATCTGCTGTTCTTTCTTTCTCTGTTTCTCTTCTACTTATCTAGTACTCTAAAAATCACCATTTTATTCAGGAAATGAAATGGAAGAATTGGTATAACTGATGTTATCAAAATGGTTTTAAAATGAAAGTAAAAACTATTTTTTGGGAATAATCAATGTAAAACTCTTGTAAACTACATGAAGAATAAATCAGGCAAAAAATATCACAATCGTTGCCATTTATAAAACCAGAGAAATGTGACATAGTCGTTTGCATATATTTTTCAGTTATATTGTGTAGAGTTCTGGAGTAATGTGTATAAAACGAAAGTTACGTTTGTAACTATGGTTCTATGAATCCCGAATGACCGCCAGAGGGCAGTGCTGAAAGCACTGAATGTTCCCTTCGCGCATGCGCTGTTCGAGCAGTAATACCATTGGAGTCACACCTGTGACCAATCGGACGACTGATCAGAGGCTATATAGCCTGACGTCGTCCGAAGCTCTGTTCCTCCAG
>JARVJO010000330.1:14819554-14864471 GCA_031762555.1 Cynodonichthys magdalenae
GGGGCGAAGCGCAACCTTCACTAACCAATTAGCACAACTTAGAAAGGCTAACACCGTTAGCTCAACTTAATATATCAGGCTCAAAAAGAGTCAGGAGAGGGGCGAAGCGCAACCTTTCACTTACCGAATAGCACTCCAACGGAGAAAAGCTAACACAGTTAGCTCAACTTAAATATAATCAGGCTCAAAAAGTCAGGAGAGGGGCGAAGCACAACCTTTCACTGACCGATTAGCACTCCAACTGAGAAAGGCTAACACCGTTAGCTCAACTTAGATACTAGGCTCAAAAAGTCAGGAGAGGGGCGAAGCACAACCTTCACTGACCGATTGGCATATGAACTTAGAAAGGCTAACACCGTTAGCTCAACTTGAATATCAGGCTTAAATAGTTAGGAGAAAGGGCGAAAAAACTAGAAGCATACCCAACAGCTCCGGTGTATCAACATTCAGAGTGAGAAAAGAAAAGACGCTGTGAGTTGGAAGACGCCGTCCCTCAACAAACAGCGGGTACCTCTTTGTTGAGAAGAGAAGTCCATCGCAGTCCTTTAGGAGGGCGAAACACCGCTGCTCCTGCCAACTGGCAATCAGGACATCCAGCGACGGTACAATAATCCACAAGCAAATGAACTCACGCGAGAAGAAAGAGGAACAGAGCTTTGGACGACGTCAGGCTATATAGCCTCTGATCAGTCGTCCGATTGGTCACAGGTGTGACTCCGTTGGTGTTACTGCTCGAACGGCGCATGGGCGAAGGGAACATTCAGTGCTTTCAGCAACGCCCTCTGGCGGTCAGCAGGGATGAAATAGAACTTTAGACCTAATAATTAAACCTAAAAAAATTGTAATTAGATTAATAAATATTGCTTTTTTATTTCTACAAATCCTATATTCATTATTTATTTACTGACCTTTATTTAACCAGTCAAATCCCTCTGAGGTCTCTTGTATGGGGTCTGAAGGCAACCTAACATGCATGGGTTTTATTTGGCTATGAGAAGAAACTGGAGAAAATGTACGCAAGCACAAGGAGAACATGCAAACACTACACAGAAGAATTCCAGGTCCTAACCTGGGATCAAACCCAGGGCCTTCTTGCTGTGAGGCATCAGTACTGATCACTGAGCCACTGTGCTGTTTTTAAACTCTTCTGCTTTAAAATTTATAGATGGAGTTTATTTAAGAACTTGTGGAAATATTATATCAAGTTTGAAAGAATAGTCCTCTTTCTGGTATTGAAGGGTTTTTTAAGTTAAGAGAAAATTATAATCTGAGGGGGTCCTTTTATTTTTCAAGTAAGTCAGATCAAATGTCAATCACAGATGTGTATCTGTTTTGGGTGTTAAACTGTGGAATTATTTAAGTTTATGATGATAAAAATAAAGTACGGAAGCCGAGAGCGGCCGTTTTCCACTATAATGATTTTGCTATGGTTTTCTCATGAAAAAGACATAACATGTTGTTATCACGAAATAACGAGGAGCGTTTTCTCGAGATAACGAGTTAATTTCCAGATACTTTTCCTCTTGTGTATCATTCAGTAATCATAGAGATGGCCTGTTTATTTATCTGTCTGCCAATTAATTGTTCATAATTTTATATCATTTTTGTATCATTAAACAGGCTGAAATTGCGATTTGTTTGTCTTGTACATATTACTTTCATATCAGCCCTCATCATCTAAGGACATGGCTAGCCCGACTGGAGATCAGCAGGTGTTTACACAGTGATCTTGATGATATAAACTTTATCAGTCACCTGCTGAGGGGATCGGGCTGTTTCCATGGTTACTGAATGATACACAAGGAAAACCATAACTCATTATCTCGAGAAAACGCTCTTTGTTATTTCATGATGACGACACAATTAACTTATCTCGAGAAAACGATCCTTGTTATTTCGTGATAACGACATATTATGCCGTTATCCCAAGAAAACTATGGAAAATAATAATAATTATTATAAGCGGGAAATGGCCGGTCTCGGCTTCCGTAATAATGAGCTTATGATGGTGGTAGTTAATATGGAATTTTGATGCTTGTAATTATAATGTTGATTAAGGTTGGTAATGATTTGTATTTATGTGTATGTAAATGGGTGAATATAGCAAAGCCGTTGTTGTATGGACTGCTGCTGTTCTAGTTGGTCTTTTTTTTCCTATTATTTATGTGTGGTTTTTGTTTTTATGCATTTTGGGGACTCCATAAAGAAAGAATAGTAAGAGAAGGCACAATGAGCTGTTGGCTTCTACCTCTTTCCTTTTGGTCATGTATAGTTTAATTTCTTTGTTTTAACTGTTCTTTTGATCTGATTAAATAAAATTATTCAAATAAGAAACATAAAAATTAAAACAATCTAGATCTTAAACTTGCTTTATTCTCACCAACAATCTCAGCTGCCACTCTTTTCTATCTACACATGTGAGACAGATTAAAGCAGCTTTATGTGGTATCGCAGAATAGTTATTCATGTGGAAAAAAAACAAAATAGGCACGTTGTGTTTTTCTGAGCATCAGAGCTTCTAAAGACCATAATTGTGGTGAGCTGTGTGATCACACCGTGGTTAGATTCCTTTAATGTTGAAGGCAGTTTAAATACTATAAGTAAAACCCCTTCCTCTCTCTTACACACACACACACCGCTGTGGCCTTGAAGCAGCTGATAATTAAGAGTCTTATGTTTCGCTCTTCCTCTCTGACTCGTTAGCTGTTGTGCGCCAGATGAGCAGATTGCATGAGATTAAAGCTTGAAATCTGCATGGGGGAAAACAAAAAAAGAGAAATTAATAAATAAAACGTAGTGGAAGTGATTAATTAAAAATGCATGCCCTGTGTAAATGGTAAGGAAGGGGGGGAGGGGCTGCATGGTTGAGGAGAGAGAAGGAGAGAAAGGCTGGGAGGAGCTCTGGATGAGGGAGGACGTGTTTCAACAGCACCCGGAGTAAGAGGAGTGGGCGGAGGAGAGAAAAGATGAGATGAAAGTTGGACGGATCTGCCTTTGCTGCTTTGTCTGGGCTGCAAAAACACAAGATGGATGGATACAGGCAGAAAGAGATGTTGCTCTGAGTCTGTGTGGGGGTGTGTGTGTGTGTGTGTGTGTGTGTGTGTGTGTGTGTGTGGAGCTTCAGTTGTCGTCTCGGCTAATGTGATGAGAGAATTACTGCGTGCTGTCAGACGCAGGCTCAGCTCTCTCTGAGGTTTGTATTCTCTACTTGTACGTGTATGTTGGTATTGATTGTCTTAGAAGTGTTCCTGCATTGATTAAAGTATCTTTATCACACGTTACATCCGGGTACAGTAACCACTGTCTTCCCTTTTTCCCCTGAAAATCTGCTGTTTTCCCCAAATTGTGTCTGTTTTTGTGTCCATCTGTGTTCTGTTTACATTCCTGCAGAGCAGCAGCCAACAGTTGTCTCTTTGTTGAGTCGAAGGCTTTTTATTTTACTAAGCTGACCTGTTTTTCTTTGTCTATAAAATGTGAAACGCCCTGGATAATTTCTCAAAGCAAGCAGTGATACGTTTACATGTTTTCACTCAAATTTTCAGTCTATTTGATGGTTTAA
Source organism: Cynodonichthys magdalenae (assembly GCA_031762555.1). NCBI lineage: Eukaryota > Metazoa > Chordata > Actinopteri > Cyprinodontiformes > Rivulidae > Cynodonichthys > Cynodonichthys magdalenae. The sequence continues at coordinate 14,823,114 of JARVJO010000330.1, forward strand.
CAATCAGTGAGAAACAGTGAGAAACAATTAGAGGCAATGATTTATGAATAATAATTAAAATTCATTCACTGTTTACAAATATATTTTTTATCTCCTAATGTTTAAAGAAGAGTCAAATCTATATTTATTTACAGGTAATTGCTGACCCATTACACTGCCATCATTTATCACTTGGATGTGCCACTTCTTGTTTTTAATCTTTGTAGAAATTTCAGTTTTACTTTAACACTTCATCACCCTGCTCATTTCCTTTTGTCTCATTTGAAATTCCACCTCATCTGCATATTTAATGCCAGCTGCCCTCATGCAATAGAGTTGTGGATGAAACATGGATGTCAGAGGCTACTATAAAAAGATTTTAGGTGTGTTGGTTTAGAGAACTGAGGTGATAAGATCCCCGCCCCTCCAGCTGGAAGCTTTGCAATCAGTTCTATAATTGATGAGAATAAATGTCAGCTTCATTTAAAGGCTTTCTCTATCATCTGACATCTTATTTTTCTGTATGAGAGTTTAAAGGAATAATTTTTGTTCAAGAAATCAAGGCATGTCTTCATTTGAAGCAGTGATTTTGAGTGAAGAGCTGTTTGATGAGATGTAAAGATCTCTAACTCTTTCTTTCACACATGGCACAGAGATTCAACCTCGGTCTCACAGCGAGTAAGATGGAGTCTTGATGTGCCAATAATCAGCTTCCTATTCTCAGTTTTTTTATCCATTGGTCTCAAGAGAACCCATTAGTCTGTAACATGTCTGCTGTACATATGAGCTCCCAGAAAATGTGTTGCAAAACTAACAAAGTATTCAAACCATTCGTGAGGAATTTATCAAGCTTTTTTTCATGCACTGGACTGAGTACACACACTGTAGTTAAGCCACAGATTCTCAGGAAGACGGACATTGAAGTTTAAAATGTTTTCTGTACTTCTCGTCCTCTCGTTAGGGGGTGCACAGAGGAGTATGAAATGAAGACCATGGAGCAGAAACCCGAGCTTGAGTCCCTGGCAGTGGTACATCGACCCTCTCCTCGCCAAACCTGGAGATGGGAAAGCTCGCCAATTCCTCCAGTCCTCCACAGCGCTCCCATCCAACCACGCTGGGCCCCCGTGGTCGCCCCACCTCCTCCGATATCCCGTAAAACGATGATGCCAGCTCTCTACAGAGAACCACAGCACCTCGTCACCAAGAGGTAATCTCATTATCTATCACTAGATTACAGGAAAATCACTACAAATAGTGTGTTACAGACCTAAACATCTTGGCAGAAAATGACAAATAAAGGGAAGAGTTTTATTTTAAATTGCCTTTTAAAATGAGTTTTTTATTGAAAGTAAAAACATGGGCTTAGTGATGTGATTTTACTGGCAGGTGGTCTTACTAATTAATCCTGTAGCAAAAAAGAATCAAAGTGATTCTGAATACAGTTAAATGACAGAGATTATTTGCTGATATTGTTTTATGTTGTGCAGAACATGAAAACCTTTTAGAAAACATAACGAGAGCTGATTTTAGTCTTAATAATTTTAGAATTGGCTCATATCTCATGACAGACGTCTGAACACTGCTTTGTTTCCAGTGTTGCCACAACTTTGCTCTGTTTTTACTTCATGGTGTGTTTTTAATCTGGCTATCAGTTCTTATATTGATATAGTTATAAATTAATCAAGATGAAAAAATGTAAGTTATGTCATCAAGTGATAAGATAAGAACCTACTGCAGGTTTCAGTTGAATCATTTTGACTAAATATTTGACACAATTTTATTGTAAAGGCAGTTGTGTTGTGTTTGAATAAACATGTTCAGGCTTATTACATGTTATTACTCATGTAATAAGGTGACACTGACTCTTCCTGTTAAACCTAAACAAATAACAGATGAAAACATGTATTTATGGTAACAACCGGGTGGACGGTTTGAACGGTTTTGAGCAAACTCTTGACAATTTACGACTAAGTAGGTGTTATTTACTGTGATTTGTGTATTTAAATTTCATGTACTTGGAGCTGGTGTCACAGTGCCCACTTCTAACAAGCCTGTTTCTCACTTATTTCAGCCTTTTTTTTTCTGTGCCAATTTTGTTCAGATGCATTCATTTTCTACAAACAGTTTAACCACCTGCTCACTCTTTTCCTCCAGGCCAGTGAGTTACCCTGAGAACCACTACAACTTGCCACCTGCAGGAGGCGACAGAGGCATGGTGTACAGAAACCCCTCAGCCAGCTTCTCCTCCCCCTCCTCAGGCCTGGTGGGCCTTGCCACCATTGGGTCACCTGGAATGACGCCAGGTCCCTTTGTACGCTACAAGCCTTCGCCCGACAGGTGAGTACACGTGAGGCTCCTCTGCGGTCTCCTCCGTCACCTCTTGGTTTTGACTCAACATGCCGAACGTTACTCATAACAACTGTTTATTGTGCCGGAGGCAGATTATGTCGGTTTAAATGAGATGATGAATAATGTGGCTCGTTCGAGTCTGCAGCGAGAGATGTGCAAACACACCGTTTCCCAGAGAAAGGATCTGTTGTGTGGGTGGCTCTTCCTCGCAGTGTGGAGGTTGATAACATCTCACCCAACCAGAAAAACGTGTTCATTTAACTGCCAACAGGATACAGAACAGAAACTGAAAATCTCCTCCAGATTTCTAAACAGTCTAACCTTCTTGACTGATTTAGTTAGAATTTTCCTGCCCAAACATTTTTTTAGCTGTAATAATATACGTATGTATGTATGAATATAGGGCTGCACAATATGTCACAAATTTATTGTCATTGCAATAACAGCCTGTGAAATAAGCATATCACAAAATAAATGGTTGGCTCAAATGTTTGTAATCATTACCACTTGGATGAATGGAGACAATGTTGGTCACTTCAATGTGAGAATTTGCAGTTAGATTTAGATTTGTTAATTTTTATTTAAAGATATTTGACTTATTTTCAGATGTTTTTATTATTTATTTTAAAAACTGATGGTAAGGGGCCTTTTTCAGTATTTAGAGCATCAGAAAATATTTAATGGAGTGATGTTTTAAAGTCATTAAGAAACTGTACTTTATGCAGTTTGTTTCACAGCAGCTGTAGCTAGTTGCACTTTAAAAAAATAAAACCATCATGTTGGAATGGAAATGATGTATTAGTTATTTTTTTTGCTCTGAACCCAGAGCAGAAAGACATCAAATGTTCATTTATCACAAGTCATATTGTCATGGCAATATTAAGCACTGTTACTGCACATTGCAGGTTTTCCTGATATAGTACAGCCCTATATGAATATTTCCATTAATCACACCCATGTCTTATATATAGATTTACAGTACAGCGCCCCCCGCTGCCCTACGAACCCCTCCTCAGTGTGGATATCATCTCCAGTGGAGAGTCTTCAGGCTTCACGAGTCAGGAAAGCACCATGGAACGCAGCAAAACAGGTACATCAACATGAATTTTATGAAAGAAGCACAAAAAATTGTAATTAGCAGAAGAATAGCAGCAAAGGTCAGAATGATAGCTGAAAAAGTTGGAAAAAACTAAAATCAGCAAAATAGAAGCTGAAGGAAGCTGAAATTAGTCCTATGAAGATATAAAAGCAGAACCTGTAAAAAGTACAGTAAACATTTTAATAGGATTTTAAACATATTAAAAACCTCTCCATTCATTTTCATTGATAAAACCATGGCAGAAAAAGCTAAATATCTCTAAGCTAAATATGAGTATAAATTGCTGAAGTACCAAGATCACATCAGGATTGTCCTGAAGGAGCTGAACATTTTGATGTATAAATTGTTGAAACAGCACTCAAATTGCAGAACGTGCTGAAAAACATACAGAAGAAAAATGGAAGGCTTTAAAATCATTAACACAATAGGATGATTAAAACCTGCAGGTAAATCAATGCAGCAAAACGAGCCGTATATACACCAGAGAATAACAACGTAATCATTCTACTGTAGCTCCAAATCTGCTGTTTGTTAATTTTTTCACTGTATCTCCTGTAAAGTTTATTATTTGTAAGATTTAAGGTTGATTGGACCTTTCAGGTTGGTTTGTCTTTATAGAATAAAGATTTTGGAATGAGATTTTGTGCAAAGAGGAGGTCTGTGTTTAAATGTGCTTTAAGTATTTAATCCTCTTTTCCAGCCATGAGTGTAATTTATTTAATCCCGTTTGTGCGTGTTTTCTGTCTAGAACCTCTCTGGCATGTCCCAGCATCAGCATCATCATCATCATCTCGAGGACCAGGTGGCGGTGGGGGTCAGAGGAGACAAACCAGACAGGATGTCCTGGGGAAAGACTCTCCGAACAGACACTCGAAGGTCGGCCTCATCGTCCGTCTGTTTTATTTGTTTATCTGTAGCCCACTCTGCCTCGCTGACCGAGCCCATCTGTCTGATGTCCTTGTGTGCCCCGCAGGGTGAGACTCAGTACTCCAGCCACTCCAGCAGCAACACTCTGTCCAGTAATGCATCCAGCAGCCACAGCGACGAGCGCTGGTTTGACGGGGGACCCGCGGGAGAGCGAGGAATCGACCTAGTGGATCCTATCCCCGACCTTCTCAACAAAGGGGGCTCCAATGACAGCGGGATCGACGCCTCCACTCACTACAGCAACCCTCGCCACGGAAACATGTCCAACAGCCAGTCCCACATTCTCATGCACAGCTCTGCAACCTACAGCGGCATCCTGGAGCTGTCTGTGGGGAGGAGCAGCGGCGATGGGGAAACAAAGAGACGAGAATCTTCCCCTGTTTTACCAGCTGCTGCCAATCAGAGCAAAGGATACATGACAAAGACGTTCCCACTTCCTGGCTCTAGTGCTGAGAAAAAAGATCCTTTCAAACCAAGGTAAGGTTCTGATGAGACACATTTTTGTTTCAGAAAGCTATCGTTGCCTTGACAGGGCAGATAGGTGCTTTTTAACATGGAGTCTCAGAGTTTTCTGCTGCAAATTTATTCAAAAGTTATTTTATTTTCATTATATCTACAACTTTCAGTGCCACCTCCTGTATTTCTTTGATTTTTTTAAAAACACTTAAAGGTATTTTTTTAGAAGTGCACAAGGCATTACTTCATAATCCCTGTGAAACATACAGATTATTGTGGGAACCCTGCAATTTAAACGCCTACAGTCATTCAACACACACACTCACACACGCCTGATGCTGGATTAAAGCAATCTGTGTTTAAATCCTTCGTGTCACCAACCCTAATTCTACAGTCATACAAAGACATTGGTTTGCTTTCTGCAGTTAACTGTAGTTGTAGTGGGAAAAAAATCACATCTTGTTCAAATTGTAAGCTTTCTTTGTTTCATTTTTTAAAAATAAACGTTATCTTTATGGGCTGAAATTGAATTGAAATTTTTGTCTGTCCAATCAGTTTCTGTTAAAATGATGATTTTGTTTTAATAATTCTGCATCAATCTGTGTCTTTAAAGGGCGTACACACCACAGGGTTACAAGACTCCCACTTCAGAGAAAGCTCGGCCTGTCCGAGCCTCTACGACCACGCCCACTTCATCTCAAATGAACTCTGCCTCTTTATCCGGCTCTGCCCCCAAGACATTTTACGGAAAAAGCAAACCAACAGCCCGGCCAACAGGAGACGGCACCTCATCACACTCGAACACAAAACCTTTCACCTCCGACAGCAGCAAGAAGTAAGATGTTATCAAGTTTGTTCAGATTTGATCCTTTTCCAATCCTTAGCGAAGTAAAACTGATTCCAACTAAATGCTAATATGATTTCAACGTAAAATGGACCTAACTCACCTGTTTAACTGAGCTCAAGAAAAACAAAACGGAATTTGTTTTTGTAGTCAAGATCCATAAATTGACTAATGTCTTGTCTCAGCAGGCAGGTGGATACAAACTCCAAAAATGTGTTTGGACAACCTCGGCTCCGTGCGTCACTGAGGGACCTGCGTTCTCCACGCCGGACATATAAGAGTACCGTCGAAGACGACCTGAAGAAGCTGATCATTATGGACAGCCCTGGAGAGATGCTACAGGGTGATCCGGTGAGGAGTTTGCTCCAGCGTTTGTTATTACTCAACAGTTTTTCTGTCCAACTCTGACCTCTGCGTTCTTTCTCCCTGCAGTCTCCCAGACACACCTTGCAACGCACTTTTTCTGACGAGTCGCTGTGCAGCGGGCGCAGAGACTCCAGCTTCGCCTGCTCTGAGAGCCAAATGACCCCCGCCGACTTGCTGTTCACCTGCACGCTGCCTACACGCAAACACTCGAGCTCCTCCAACCACTCGCTGGGCAAAAAGAGTGAGTGTTACAGAGACTTCTGCAGAGGTTATTTTTTTTAAATGCAGCTTATTTCCTCTCGTTTTATTCTCAGTGCCGCTGTCTTCATCAGAGTTGTCCCTTACAGAAGTAAAAGAAAAAGTTCCCCCTCTGAAAAGACTCGATCCTGGGCTGATGCCCCTCCCTGACACCGCCTGTGGACTGGAGTGGTCCAGCCTGGTTAATGCTGCTAAAGCCTACGAAGGTGAGGAGAGGAACCATTGTAAGATTTATCACCCAACCACTGATTTTTCTTTTTCTTGAGTCCTCCGCAGCCTTAAATCTCCACCCGCACCTCAGTAGCACCGTGTTGTGTGTAAAAACATTTGTTCTGTGCAGCTTTTTGAGCGTTTGATCTTGTGTGTTTGCTGCAGCACAAAGAACCGTTTCTCTCTCATCACTGACCGAGCCGCAGCCCAGAGGTCCAGAATCAAGACCAGTTAGCAGTCCGGTCCTGTTTCAGACTCCTCAGACACCACGGACCACACCAACGATCAGCAGGTAGGTCAGACTCACTGTTAGGAACCTGAAACAGACAGCACCTATAAACGTTTCTCCTCTTAACATTTCTGGGTTTTCATGATCTCAGTGCTGCCACCTTGTGGTCGTTTCCTGCACTCAGTGTTTTTTTCATGAAGTTTTTAACTGACTTCACTTTGTTTTTAATAAACTTGTTGTAGGAGAGTTTCTGTCTGTTATGCAAACATAATCATTGAAAGTGAAGAGTTTTAAAAAGGTTGGAATTATCTAATTACGTCTAAAGAACGTGTGCTGTTTGTGTTTACAGCGATGAGGCGCCCAACAATTTGACGAGTAAACTTTACCAACTAGAACTGATGTTACAACAACTGAACTATGATCTAGAAAAGGTGAGACAGCTTGTATGTTTTTAAAAACATGCTTAAAAACTCTTGGAACCAAGAAAATGAGCAGTAACTTAGCAGGAAATTTGTATTGAATGAATCAGACAGTATTTTATGCTGTCTTTTCTCATTTTTCTGTTTCTCCACCATCAGGAGAAGCAGGATAAAGTCGCCCTGCTGGCAGAGATGGCAAACCTGAGAGAGAACAACCAGCGCCTGCAGGAGGAGAGCCAGACGGCCAGCAAGCAGCTGCTCAAGTTCAACAAGCTTTTTACCAACGTCAGTCCAGGAAGTGACCACGAGGCCCACGCCGTGACACAAGGCAGCAGCTCACAGAGGGAGTGATGGAGCGTTGCAGCTAACTTGTCAAGTTCAGGCCTGCCAGAAACCCTCTATACCCATGATTCTTTGCACTCACAGGTGCGGCAGAGGACGCAATGATGTCGATCCCTCAGCTCCCACTGAACTGCCTTAAATCAGAGACGATGAAAAAAAAAAAAAATTATATGGAACTGCAGCACCCCTAGAAAGTCTGGGCAGAGACCCCCTCACAACCCAAACACACACACACTTCACTTCCTGTTCTCTGAGCCCTGTTTATTTTTCTAAACTGAAGTGAAGACGTCTCACTGTACTTATGATGCATTAAAACACGTTACTATGCCAGAGGAGTGAACAGCAGAGGAGATACTCGACTGTTTTAAGGAACACTACGTCTCTGGAGAGGCCTAATACTGTTTCTGCAGCAAACCAGCCAAAAAAACAACAACTTGTACAGACTGCATTTCCCAGAATGCACTAAAAGTAATGAAAGCTCTACAGATGTGGTGCTGTAGGTGCAAATCTCATGCATCATCATCACAGTTGTACTAAAGAGAGGACAGGTGGTACAAAGCTTACTACAGCACAACTGGGTTTGTGCTTGAGGCATTTAATTTCATGTATGTATGTGTGTGTGTGTGTGTGTGTGTGTGAGATGAACAAAGCTGTTTACGCTATTTTTGAGACTTTAGGCCACAAATTTTCCTGTCCCGTTTACACAGAAGAACTGTGGCTCGTAGACATGATGATCGTGTTGATGAGGCGTTCTCATCACAAACTCAGCGACACATTAACATATCGGTTCCTCCTGTTGTTTCATCTCAGATCTGAACTTAACGGATCATTATTTTTGATCCTGTGTGTGGACAGTGAGGACGAAGAAAAACGCAGATCTAATTAACTTATTTTAAATATAAATAAATAAAGTAAATTAATGCCATACTTGAAAGGAAAGTGTGTGCCTTCTTAGTTTAACTGAACATTTGGCTTGTAGGTTTGTATTCTTTTAACAAAGAAGCTTTTTTTTTTACAGTAAAAATGTTTTTGGGGCACAAATTACAGTTTTTTTTAGCCACCAGATTTAAAAACTCTCAGGAGGTTTAGGAGCATAACTCTTTAAACCACCAATTAGATTCTGTGATTTAAATCCAAATGAAGCTCTGTCACCAGGGAGCATTTTACTGCACATGGAAGTCATTGAACAACACTGAAGCTTTTCCAGAACGTGTGTCTCTGTGTGTGTGCATTTATATACTCTGTAATGAACCCAAATGAACACAAAAACTATTTATACAGCCAGCTTCCCTAATGATAATATTGTGTATATCTATTTTTCCTACAAAAATGTGTCTTAGTTTGGATTCCTGATACCTTGCAGATGACTGGGGATAAATCTGAGATTTCAAGAAACAAATTCTAGCTCTAAAAATCAGATCAGACTGCATCAGTTTGAATTTTCCAACTTACTCAGGTTCCTTAAGATGCTGTTAAGTTACACTAAATCATCACCATCTCAAACTTTGTGCTGCTGATATGCGTCCCTTTAATATTTCTGATGACTGATATGGAAAATGTCTATATTATGAAATATCTCAATCTGCCTGTCAGGCTGGAAACAGGCTTTTTAAAGTGATCATAATGTCTTATTAACGGTTTGTTTTCCATTAACTTACTAAATGCAAAGGCTGTGATGAGAAGTTTTTACCTTTTACTGATTCCTGCTTTTAAAAAACAGATTTTCTCCTGCTCGTCTGTCTAGTAAACACATCAGCTTTAACGTCACATCTTTGTTTGATCCTCTACATGATTTTGTTTTTGTACTTTTCCGATTAAATTGAACACTGATGATTCTGCTGTCAGACCTCAGCAGCTTCAGCTCGTTTTAGGTTTACCATGTAGGAAATCTTTCATCCACGCAGCTTTGAGACGTGTTGCTGTGATTTAAATTAGTCTTACATTTGCTTTTGTAAAAGGCTTGAGGTTTCTTTTTTATACATGTAAAAATATAAATCATGATCATGTATAATTTTAAGCTATTTAAGATATACACAGAATTGCTGTTGAACAACTTAGTGATGTTTTATTTTTTCTTTCTTTTGAATTTTTTTTTATATATATAATTTATTTTTGAACATGTTGGCCACTGTTGCAGAAAGTAGTTGAGATGAAAAGGTACTGTTTTTACCTTTGATTTGTATGTTTTTTGTTTATTTCTGTGGAAGGGGGCGGGCTGCAGAGATGAAACATTTTTCTTTGGGTTGTAATAACTTGTACATTTAAAAGTGTAAATTATGTTTTCATTATTTTATAAAAAAAATTAAAATAACCTTAAAGTTTAAAGTCATTGAATTTTATATTAACTTTAAGGCTAGAGATTCATTCAAATCCAGCCACTGACTTGAGATATTTTGCTAACAGATATGTTGCCTTAGCTGATGAGCAACAACAGAACTTTCATTTTAAACATTTTCATGAATTTATAAAAAAAAAAAAAAAAAAAAGTATCATGGCCAAGTATCTCATGTACAGCAGGTTGTTAAATAAAGCCACATCCCCTCATCACTTTAAATAGCCACCTTTCTAAAATAATGGCCCAGGTCATTTATGTTAAATGGCAAACTTTTGGTTGTTTTTCCTCAAAAGACTTTGAGGGGAAAAAAAAAAATGACTTGGACGATTATTTTAGGTGTCTATTTAAAACAGCATTCCTCTTTATTGAAAAGTACATTCTTAAACATTTTAAGTCAGATACATTGAAAAAAAATTCCTACAAATTAACATTAGAACCTCTATTTTAGACTATTCGGAAAAACCAATGTTTCTAGAAAATAATTAACATTTAGCATTTCAGATTGGTATTTTCTACGACTGACGTCTGACTTCCATAAGAACTTTCTTCAGATCTAAATAAAACACTGCGCTGGTCAACTCAAAAAACTTTATTTTTAAAAACTTATTTCAAAACATAAAAATACATTCCTGTGCAGTTAAAATTTTGTTCTGTACATTTTAGCAAGCATGAATGAACATCAAGTATGAACGGTTTCTGGAGGATTATAACATCGGGCATGTTGTGTTAAGATCCGCAGGCGAGGCACTCGTCCCTGTTCTCCAGAGAACACACCATGGCAGCTTTGTTTCGCTCCATCTCCTGCTCTAAGGCCTTGCTCCGCTGCGTCTCCATCAGCTTCTCCTTGTTCAGGGTGAACTGGATCGGACTGGCGGCGGGCTTCGTCCTAAGATAATACATACCCGTCTTCAAGCCCTGTGATAAGAGAACCAGCAGAGTCAGTTGTTGCTTTTACAGCATCAAGCCCCGCCCCTACAGGTGTTAACTCACCTGCTTCCAGCCATAGAAGTGCATGCTGGTCAGTTTGCCGTAGTTTGGCTCTGCAATATGGATGTTCAGCGACTGGCTCTGGTCGATGTAGGCGCCGCGGTCAGCAGCCATCTTTAGCACCATCTTCTGGGAGATTTCCCAAACTGTTTTATACAACTGCTTTAGATCAGCTGGAACCTCACTGATGTCCTGTCAAAAAAAAAACAAAAAAAACAATCCAGTTTATTTTAATACAGCTTAAGAAAAAAAAAAAAACACTTGTCTGAAGTGTGTGAAGTTTCATCACCTGAATGGAGCCGTTGTTTGCGATCAGCTTGTTCTTCATCTCCTCGTTCCACAGCCCCCTCTCCGTCAGGTCTTTGAGCAGATGAGGGTTGACGATCTGGAACTCTCCGGAGAGGACCCTGCGGGTGTAGATGTTACTGGTGTATGCTTCGATTGACTCGTTGTTGCCCAGGATCTGGGCGGTAGACGCCGTGGGCATTGGCGCCAGCAGCAAGCTGTTTCTCACGCCGTGTTTGGTGATCTTCTCTTTCAGTAACTTCCAGTCCCACAGGTCTGTCGGTGTCTTGTCCCACATGTCGTACTGCAGAATGCCCCTGCTGACGGGCGAGCCTTCATACGTCTCGTAGGGGCCCAGTTCGGCGGCAAGCTCGCAGCTAGCCTCCAGAGCAGCGTAGTAGATGGTCTCAAACATCTGGATGTTGAGCAGCTGAGCCTCCGGACTTTCAAATGGGTAACGCATCAAGATGAAGGCGTCTGCTAAACCCTGGACTCCAATTCCGATTGGCCTGTGGCGTTTGTTGGACGTCTCGGCTTCAGGGACTGGGTAATAGTTGATTTCAATGATCTTGTTCAGGTTTTTGACGATTACTTTGGTCACAGATGCCAGTTTTTTAAAGTCAAAAGTGCGCTCAGGCGTGACATACATGTTGAGAGCGATGGATGCCAGATTGCAAACCGCCACTTCGTCGGCGCTGGTGTACTCCACGACCTCTGTGCACAAGTTGCTGCACTTGATGGTGCCCAGATTCTGCTGATTGCTCTTTCTGTTGCACGCGTCTTTGTACAACATGTACGGCGTTCCGGTCTCCGTCTGTGACTCGATGATGGCGTACCAAACCTGCTGAGCCTTCACTACACGCTTCACCCTCCCTTCCTTCTCGTATGTAGTGTACAGCTTCTCAAACTCTTCCCCCCAGCACTCATCGAGCCCAGGACACTCGTTGGGACACATCAGAGACCAGTCCTGGTTGCTCTCCACACGCTTCATGAACAGGTCAGGGATCCACAGGGCGTAGAAAAGATCTCTGGCTCTCTGCTCCTCCTTCCCTGTGTTCTTCTTCAGCTCTAAGAAGTCAAACACATCAAAGTGCCATGGCTCCAAGTACATGGCGAAGGCTCCGGGTCTTTTGTTGCCACCTTGATCGACATAGCGAGCTGTGTTGTTGTAAACTCTCAACATGGGGACCAGCCCATTGGAGTTCCCATTGGTACCGGCAATGTAGCTGCCAGTGGATCTGATGCAGCTGACCGCAACGCCGATGCCTCCAGCGGATTTGGAAATGAGGGCGCACTGCTTCAGGGTGTCGTAAATGCCTTCGATGCTGTCATCTTTCATGGCGAGCAAGAAGCAGCTGGACAGCTGCGGACGATTGGTTCCTGCGTTGAAGAGAGTCGGAGAGGCATGAGTGAACCACTTCTCTGACAGCAGATTGTACGTCTCGATAGCCGCTTCAATATCAGTCCCGTGGATCCCAACAGACACCCTCATGAGCATGTGCTGTGGGCGCTCTGCCACCTTGCTGTTGACTTTTAACAGATAGGAGCGCTCCAGAGTCTTGAACCCGAAGAAGTTGTAGGAGAAATCTCTGTCATAAATTATGGCTGAGTTGAGGCGGTCTTTGTTCTCCAGAACGATGTTGAGCGTCTCTTTGGAGATCATGGGAGAGTGGCGTTTGTTCAGAGGGTTGATGTAGTTGTACAGGTCCTCCATCACATCGCTGAACACTTTCTTGGTCTCTTTGTGCAGATTTGAGACAGCAATCCTTGCAGCGAGGATGGCGTAGTCGGGATGTTTGGTTGTCAGCGTGGCAGCAATTTCAGCTGCTAGCGTGTCAAGCTCCACGGTGGTGACGCCACTATACAAACCTTGGATCACCTTCATGGTGATCTGAGCCGGGTCCACAAACTCAGAGTTCAGTCCATAGCAAAGCTTCTGGATACGAGAGGTGATTTTATCAAACATGACACGCTCATGGCGCCCATCTGAAAAATATAGAAAATCAAAGTAGTGACATTAGCAATGGAAGATGTGAAATACATACCAGATATTACTATTGTCTCCTAGATTCATAACGTTTTGTATCCTTACATTTTCTTAAAGGGATCTCAGACTACTTGCACATGTTCAATTCAATTTAGTTCATTTATATAGTGTCATGTCACAACATACGTCATTTCAGGGAACTATATAAATAAATCTAATGAAGCCAGCCGATTGTGTTGAATCACTTTGTTGCAGTCTCCCATCCTGAGCATTGGCAACGGTGGAAAGGAAAACTCCCTTTAAAAAGTAGACATATTATGCTTTAAATCCTTCTTTTTTTTTTAACATTTAAATCATGCAGTTGGGGTCTACATAAAGTGAAACTGCAATACTATAGTCTGAACTCCACAAGCCTCCTCCCCCCCCCAATTTTCTGAGAAGTCTCAGATCAACTCATTTTGACGTAATTTCTTTAAATTTAAATGAAGGTGCTTCACACCCTGCCCCTCCAGAATGGTCCACTGTACCATGATAAAGGGGTCTATGACTATATAGTGGCACAGAAACATTTTATTTACAAATTAAAAGAGGTAAAACAACAGAAAACTTGCCCATCCAGCCTTACATGTTGGATCCAGTTCTATCACAAAAACTGAAGTAATAATTCAGAAAACATAATAGAGAAAACTTAAAGGGTTGAAAAATATGACCAAAACAGAATAGAAAGAGATTTCTGCAGCACCAGTAAAGACTAAATTAAACTTTTCCGCACTCAAAGAGACTCCAAGTTCACAACAAAATGCATTTAACAGCAAAAAAGTGGATTTTGCATGATATGTCCCCTTTAACAGGAAGAAACCTCCAGCAGAACCAGGTTCAGGACGAGCAGCTGAAAAGAGAGCCAGACAAACATAGGAGGACTGGTCCAGGTGTTTTTTTTTCCCCACTGGAAGAGACTAAATGAATAAATAAATAAATAAATAAATAAACAAACATGTTATTGATATAAATAATTACAACAAACAAGTACAGGACAGTGACTAAAGACAGAGGAAGAGTGAGGAAATGTGGTCAGTTGTCCTCCAGCAGTCCAAGCCTATAGGCTGGTTTATACTTCATGTTGCATGTCTTGGTCCCCCTGCTGAGTGACAAAAAAAAAAAAAATTGTGCAACTTCCATCTGCTATCCCGTTGACAGCTGTTGTGACCTGAACAGTAAAAATTTTTTTATTTTTAACGATTCTCGAGAACCGTCCAGAATTAAAACAGCAACAATGAATTTGTTCACCGAGGAAGAAATGAAAAACCATTAACTATTTATTTCTGCAATGCCTTCATGAAACTTTGCAACAATTGTCCAATCTTCAATCTATTATTTTTTAGTTTTAACAAAAAATAAAATAAAGTTAAAAAAATAATAAAAATTTTACATTGGCAGAGTGCAAGTATTGTTCAAAGCATTAATATCTATAAATATATTTCCATTCTTGTAAGTAGTCTGGGGTTATTCTCTTATTTTCCTTGTAAAAATCATACACATTCTTTAGTTAAGTCCTATTCAAATTTTGTTTTTGTCTCCCCATATTTCTACCTTGTGTGAATTGCCTGTCACTTTGCTGCTGCTCTGCCCCACGTGACAATAAAGGCCATTTCTATTCAATTTCTAAAATGATGAGTATACACACAGCTAAGTTTGATTTTAAAAGATTAAGGAATTTGAGAAATTATTGAGAAATAAAAAGAACAAACATCTAATTAAGAAATATAGTACTTTTGAACACTGCTTTTACGGACATGCGCATTATTATTTTTGGGGTGTGGTCTTTTATAACCACTTCGAACGCGTTCAGCCAATCACGATCCAATACTGAAACTACGTTTTACATACACAAAAAACCCTCTAAATATGATAGAATTGACCAATGAGAAGGGCTGTCTGAGGACTTGATTTTTGGCGCGATATGTATCAGTCAACAAAGAAAGATGGAACCCAGAAACGATTTTTTGACAGTTTATATGCTGGTGTTGAGCTTTGTCAAACAAAATAAGTAAAAGTTTATGCTAGCTGACCTAATTAGCAGCTAGTCTAAAACTAGCTAATCAAGCTCACGTTAGCAGACAGATTGAAGCACCGTAATGGTTGATTTTCAAATAAAAATTGGTAATAAAAGGGGCAGGAGCAACAGAGAGAGATTGGCTACTTTTAATGGTTATTCTGGGGAAAATAAATGGTTCTCGATAACGTGCAACACCATAAGGCCTGACACCGCTGCCGCGCTCCATACAACTCACCTCGCTTAATCACGTGCATCATGCCGAAGTGTGCTGCTTTTCGTAGATAAAGATGACAGCAATTGCAAGTTTAACGTCAAAGTATGCTAAAGTACGTTCGCGCTCGCTGGAGATCCTGCTGAAAACTCCCGCTAACTTCGTATTTATACAGAAGCCTAACCCTGGGGGGAAAAAAATGACAAACGGAAGTTTTAGCCAATCGGCTAAAAATGGGAGGGCTTTAATTTCTGGGGACCAATCACAGCAGAGCAGAGTATACATCCCTTTTCCTGTCTTTTCATCGATTCGGGCGGGACGAAAAATAGGTTATCAAACCAGTTTTTTTTATTATTGTTTTGTCATGTTCTGTGTACAAACCACCTTGTAGCTCCAAAAGCAAAAAAAATAAAAAATCACACTTCAAAATTCCGAGTGGTATTTACCTATCTAGGGACCTACTTAGAAAAAGGTTTGATATAGATGACAATACTCGCACATTTTGCAAAAATAACATTGAAACCACCCAACCACAATTTTTCTTTTGTGAAAGTCGGGGTGTGATACGAAACGTCAGGGCAGAATTGCAGACATTAATATTTGATAGATTTCCATAAGTTTCTGCTTTTCTATCTAGAGATAATGTCACTTTTGGGCAAACAAACAAGAGGAACTCTGTTAATGTTTTGTATCTAGCCAAGTTTTTTATTCACGTGAACAAAGTACAGAAATATCCCCCTAACTTACCTCACTTAAAAATGACTTATTTGTATGTGAAACCCTTAAAAGGTCCTAAACCCCTGCCGAAACCTCAGAAATTAGTTTTATTTTTGAACATTTACTATGTCTCAAGCTAAAATTCATATGTCCCTCATTT
Source organism: Cynodonichthys magdalenae (assembly GCA_031762555.1). Classification (NCBI taxonomy): domain Eukaryota; kingdom Metazoa; phylum Chordata; class Actinopteri; order Cyprinodontiformes; family Rivulidae; genus Cynodonichthys; species Cynodonichthys magdalenae. The sequence goes on from JARVJO010000330.1 coordinate 14,839,330, forward strand.
GATTTTCACTTAATTATTTGTTCCCTAAAAATGTAAGATTGAATTTTTACCAAACAGACTATGTCAAATGTTTGCTGTTTGTAAGTACGTGTGTTGTTTCAATTAACAAATAATAATAATATTAATAGTGTTCTTTACAAGAATGAATTGATTTTACTTACAAAGAAAATTGCGCAATCATAAATATACATTCCAATAATTTTAGATTTATTATAAGGTGGAAACGGTTGTGAGTTTTTTTACTCTTGAGATTGAATTTAAGGATTTTAAAATATGTGACCCATCATATTGAAATGAGGATTAAGTCATATTTTGTCAAAATCAGATTCCTGGCTTTAAAAGTTACATTTTGATACCTGGGTCATTCTGATTAAGCTTATCCAGTAATATGACTTAATATGTCTTGTTGGTTATGATAATACATTACTGTTTGGTCTAAATCCTAATTTAATGTAAATTTATTGAGTAAGTTTTGATGTGAATATAAAGAGAAAACCTCAAATAGTAATTGTACATTAAGTTGGAAAGAAACAAAAACATTGCTAGCTCACAGGGAAAAATGTAAAATTTTAAGGCGTTTTTTCAAAATCAGTTTTTATGTTGCTACTGCTAAAAAACAAATGCTTCCGTTTTTTTAGGATCATATTTTACATATGTTCAAAATCAGGCATTTTTTAATAAATCTCATAGGGGTAGCATTTTTAACCAGTAGGTTTGATGTAGTGCTTTCCCTGATCGATAGGTGGCGATAACGCGCAAATCATGTGTTTTCCAGCTTTTTAAAACGGCCTTAAAGAAGTAGTGCTATTCGAGAAAATGTTTTTAAAGAGTTGTGGGTTCAGACAGCGTGACAAGTTTTGTACGTGATGGATTTTGTCGCCGTTATTTTCATTGAATATCCTTGAATGTGAGTCTCTGCTAGGAACGCAGCGTCTCTACAGAACAAATTGTCGATAGAAGAATGAACCATTTATTATCATCGTTAGGTTAAACGTTTATTAAAAAGGCCGTAAAAGTCATCCATGTCTTCAGAGACGTGTGCCGCAGGAGACGTGTTCGGGGGTGGACACCAACAGGCTGGTTTCAGCGGCTAAAAAAAATGACTGTGGATCGATATCGTTGAAGCAGATGTCACCGTGCGGGTTCCCCTCAGCTCATCTGCTTCCTGTGTGAGCTTCCCTCCCCGCGACAAGTCTTCGGTTTGGACACGTAGCTGTTTGGATCAGGACTTGGTTCTTGAGTGGCCATGTCGAGGTCCGGTCGGCGGTACAAGCCCCTGCAGCAGAGCGGCAACGGCGGCGGCTCCTTCCCGGCTCCGTGTGACCGCGTGCGAATGCCCAGAGCCCGAGTGCTGCTGCTGTGCCTCCTCGGTGTCCTGGTGCTGGCGGCGGTGCTTGGTGTTTACCTGTCCAACGACACGGCGGGCAGTCAGGTGAACAGCGTGCCGGCTGCAGACCTGAGCAAAGAGAGGGTAAGAAAAGCTGGGACTGAATTAATTATTCAGTTCCACTTTAACAATGAATTTATTAGTGGGGGAAACATCCGAATATACACTTATTAATAATGTTTCTTTGTGGTTTCGTCCCCGCTGGTCATTCACTATTGTTGTTTTTATTCTGGACATACAGAAAGATCTGTAACAGACCCAATATATCCAGATTACGAAGTGTTGTATCTTAAAATGAATTGTTTAAATGAACTATGTCCTATGAGCATGTTTTCCTGTTCTGCAATGACACGATTTCCCTTTAAGCAAAAAGGAGATTGTCTTGCCTTGTGTATCTGTTAACAAAATATCTCATGAACCACGTCACCGATTTTAAGTAAATTTTCCGGAATTAACAGCTCATTAACTTTTCGAATTGATCCAATTCACACGGGTGCCAAAGCACATCGATGCTAGCCCACATAAAATGGCTGTACCTCTAACAGTTTTAAAAAAATTGAGATAAAATTTGATGTGGTAGTAGCTGAGAGTCATTCACAACACGCACTCTGAGCATAGACCAAAAAGGCTTTGATGCCATCCTTTCCCTCCCTGTTCGTTTTCTGTACACAGCATTCTCAAGAAATCAAAAAAACAAGTTAGTCATCTCTCAATAAAACAATAATTAGAAATCATTAATGCAATATGACAACAACCTCAGGGGATGACATGTTTAAACTTGGTAAACTTTGTTTTTGTGCTTCTATCATCTGTCTAAAATAGAAAAACCTCAAAGTAAACTGTTGTAACACGAAGAGGACAAAATGACAGGATTAGGAAACAATTCATCAAACAGGAAGTTGATTGTTTCTTAGTGTTTCCTGTGGAATTACAACCACATCTTAGTTCTGTGTTTTTAATTTCTCCACAATTTCATCAGTGGTCTTCCTGTTTCATCTAGTCGTCCCACAAACCCAGCAAAGTATCTGCAGCTCAGATCAGCTGTCTGGCCTCCCAGGTGGACGCGGCTCGCCTGTGGGAGACTCACCTGCGGCCGATCCTGATAGAGAGGCTCCCGGGGACAAAAGGCAGCCTGGCTGTGCAGCAGGTGTGTGTAAATATTTAAAGACTCTCTTTTGATTTTGTTTAACCTCATCTCTTCATCTTTCATCGTCTGCTCTGCATCGCAGCACATCACCTCCACCCTGTCCTCGCTGTCTGCCGGCTGGGCCGTGGACCTGGACTCCTTTCAGTCTCCGACTCCTCGAGGTCAGGTCACCTTCACCAATGTCATGGCGACTCTGGACCCGACGGCTCGGCGGAGGCTCCTCCTCGCCTGTCACTACGACTCGAAGGCCCTGCCTCCGGACCCGCGGGCCCCAGAGAGGGTGTTTCTAGGGGCCAGCGACTCAGCGGTGCCCTGTGCTATGATCCTGGAGCTGGTCACCTCTCTGGATGCACAGCTGAGGTCCTTCAAACTGCAGGTTGGTGTTTTTGTGCCTTAATCTGAGCTAAAAGCTGAAGCTGTTTATATGGTGCTTTTCTGTTTTTATCTCTGATGAGGTGTAAAGATGGAAAGTGTCCTGTTTTCCTCCACACTCTTGCTCATCGCTCTCCCTCTGAGGCTGCAGTGTGTATTAGAAAATGCTGACTCCTGCTCTGACTGCAGCAGTCATCTGTGTATAACATTATCTCTCCAGGGACTGTTATCACACACTGCGACAACAATGAGGAACTGAACACTGACCTCAGTTGCTGTTCTTTTTTCATTAAAGTTAGTTTTGTTTTTTGTTTTTTTTGGAGACACATTTTGTTTCTTGCCCTCCCAGAAACTCCCAGTGACCCTTCAGCTGGTGTTTTTCGACGGTGAAGAGTCGTTCGAGGAATGGACCGCCACAGACTCGCTGTACGGCTCTCGTCACCTGGCCAAGCTGATGGCGAACACGCCTCACCCCACAGCCTCCTCACACACCACCATGCTTCAGGCTGTGGTGAGGACACAGATCCAAGTTTACAGTTTTTACAACATTTATCTCTTTGTGTCGACCCAATAGTTGAGACTCGGTGCACATTAACTGGATGATGCTTTATAAATTTGCCAGTAATTTTTGTTCATAGCCTTGAGATTTAAAGTGCCTGTGACACTTCACAAAAACTCAAAGAAAACATCTTTATATTTAGGAAACTTGACAAACTACACAAAATTTTACCCATTTTTTCACATAACTGGCATATTTTCTTTTGAGCTCAGCCAAAGTGAAACAGGAAGTGACATCAAAGGGGGACTCTTTGAGAAAAGAAACAATCTTGGTCTTTGTTTATTAAAACAATATTATTTGAACTCTGACTCTTCATGTCTCTATTATAAAGACTCAAAATAATGTAAAGAAACATCAGATTCTTCTCTACAGTCTGTGTTGTCAGCTGTTGTAGCTCTGCTTTGTTTATATGCTGTCATTCCTCTTTGACATCACTTCACATTACTTCACATGCAAATATCTCAACAACTGTTCATCTCAGCGACATGATTTTTAATGTTAATTCTATTGTTTTGCAATTAGTTATTAATGTTATCTTTCCAAAAATGCATTCATATTTATTAAAAAATGTCTATTGCACTTTTGGACACTAAATACTGAAATGAAGTCATTGTTTTTGTTTTAAAAAAAAAAAACAAAACTTCAAATTCTGACTGCTTCTGTAACGTGACTTTTAAATTTTCTCTTCAGGACCTCTTTGTGCTGCTGGACCTGCTCGGGGGTCCCGACCCGCTGATTGCAAACCACTTCGATAACACGGCGCGATGGTTCGACCGCCTAATCGCTGCTGGTTCGCCATCCATCACTTTTATCCTAAATGTTTAAATCCCAAGCTGTCATATGCCCAATCTCTTCCCTCGTCTGTCGTTCCCAGAGAAGAGGCTCCACCGGCAGGGTCTGCTGAAGTCCCACCCATCAGAGCAGACGTACTTCAGGAAGGACGTTTACCTCGGACCTGTACAGGACGACCACATCCCCTTCCTTCACAAAGGTGAGCTGCAGCAGAGTAATGATCAGAGACATTTTCAGAAAAAAAAAAAAAAAACATAGTTTCTAGAAGACAATAATTACCAGTACTTGAATTTGTTTTAAATGTTTATGTAACAAAAATAAGTAAATTAAACTGTTAGAGCCATAAAAAAAGGATTATACAGGTTTAAATGTTTTAGCTTTAACTTTTGTCTTTAATAGTAAGTGAGGTAAACAAGAGCTTAAGTAACATTATTGTGTAATTCAGACTTTATTTTGAAAGTATTACTTCCAGTAGAGTCTTCGTGTAAGTTAAAAAAAATGGGACCAAGGACTACAGAAGCCGTGCTAGTCGTTTGTTACTGGATATAATGGAAAAACATGTAGAAAGGGAGTCTTCATTTTCATTTTCTTATTTTTTTCTTATCATTTTGATTATTGACCATTTTTATGACATTTTTTCAGAAAAAGGATTTTTGTTAAATTCATTGTTTTGCACACGTACTTTACTTTTTCAAGAGTGACACAAATAAAGGATCTGCTGCCATAACATAAACTATTTGAGACCCATCATATCGAAATGAGGATTAAGTTAAATCTTGTCAAAATGACCTAACCACATTTTCAGATTCCTGACTTAAAAGCTACATTTTGATACCTGGATCATTCTGATATCATAAACGGAACCAGAGATATGCCTTAATTTGTCTTGTTGGTTACGATGATACATTAATATTTGGTCTGAATCCTAATTTTATGGAATTTTAATGAGGAATTTTTTATTTCATTATGAAGAGGAAATCTCAAATAGAATTTGAATATTAAGATTTCCCAGCTGGAAAGAAACAAAAACTTTGCTAGCTCACAAGGAAAATCTCAAAATTTAAAGGCGTTTTTCCTCAAAATCTGTTTTTTGTTGCTGCTGCTCAAAAGAGTGCTTCAAATTTTTGTTTTCTGATTATATTTCACACAGTTTGTTTAATTAAAATATTGATAAGGCATTTATTTTTTTATATTTTGACAACGCAGTTTTTGTGTTTTAATAAAAGCAGTATATTTGCATATTTCTCCTTGTACCACTTTTAGACTTAATCCTCGTTTGGATGTGATGGGTCACATTTTTTTTGTCTTCATTTGCGGTAGGCGTCCCCGTGCTTCACATCATCGCCACGCCCTTCCCTCAGTTCTGGCACACGCTGGACGACACAGAGGAGAACATGCACCGTCCGACCATAGAAAACCTCACTAAGATCATGGCTGTGTTTCTGGCTGAATACCTGGGTTTGTGAACAAACCACAAACTGACTCAGTGGTACAAACCAGATATAAAGACTTGTTCCCTTCAGTCTGGAGTGAAGAATGAATCAGTAAAGTTGGACACAGAGTCTTATTTTAAAGTTCCTGTACATCCTGACAGGAGCACCTGGAAATGTGAATAAACATAGTCTTTTTTTGTTTTTTGTTGGTTCAGTGAAGAAAAACCTTAGCCTTAATAATAATTCACCCTGTTAACATGTTGAAGATGCACTTTACCTTCTTACAGGAAGACGTGATCAGCTGCAGTGCCAGGGACATCATCATGATGTTTAACATAAACACTTTTACACAATGTTTAAAGTCTACTGTGAATAATTTTATTTATTTCTGTAGAGTTAGAGGTAAAGAAAAAGATGCATTACATACTGACATAATCATCAGCATAGTCCCTTAAACAGGGTTTATTTTAAAAGTCATTGTGACACATGTGAATACAACATTTGGATTATCTGCAGGGCTTTATAAATTTAAACTGGCAACATGTTTACCGTTTCTTTTTTTGTTTGTTTGTTTTTTTGTCTTTTTCATGTTTTGGTGTCCTGCCTTGATACTGTCTGAAAAATCAACAATGTGACAACCTAACAACCTTCAGACAATGTGGTGTAAAGGAAAAGGTGGGTGGCAGAGGGGTGGAGGTGTCTGGTGGTGGTGGGGATGCGGGCTGCCAGGAGGAGAGCCTTCGTTGTCAGAGGAGAGGTACACTTCTGAAGGTCCTCTACTGAATGATGTTTGGAAATTGATGCAAGAAAGAAAGAAATTTGTTATTGTTCGCTTTTACCACAAGAGGGCGCTGTTACATAAGTAAATGCTATGTGGAATTTGGCGAATGCTTTGTAGCTGCAAAACAAGTTTTGGAAACTTTACCACAAAACTTTGAAAATTAGAATTTAACAGAATATCAATAAAACCCTATTTTTTAATAAAACGTGTTGGTTTGTATAACCTGCTTGATGCTAGCTATTGGTCAGTGAGGCTAGCGCAGGGGATCTATATGGTTTTTGCTATTATTTAAAGCTAGCTCTGCAGGCTCCCCTATTAATTCACTATTTTAAGTAAAACTTTCCATTAATTGTGTTCAAATGTTTATTTGTCTAATAATAGTTAAGGTAGGTAAATGTTATGTTTCCGAATAATCACTTATATCCCTCTGCCTTCAGTCTCATCACTTTCATAAAGAATACGATATTAATAACTTGTACTTATTAAATAATGCTTCTAAATTGCTGAGATATATCAATTTCAGAGCCAACGACTTGTTTTGTATCTGACCTGGTTAAGTCCATAGCTCGGTCTCTCTGTCGGCGGTTCTTGAACCAGTTGCTGACCTGAGTGGAGGTGAGGCCAGTTGCGGCTGCGAGCTCCCGCTTCTCCCTGGTAGACGGATAAGGCTTTCGGTGGTACCACTTTCTCAGAATACTCCGAGATTTCTCCTGTTTATAGAGTTTTAAAATTTCTAAATAAGTTACTTTGTATAGATATATTACAATAAATAACTATACACGAGTTTTTTTTTTAAATAATTGGTGTATAAGGAAAATTTTTACGTGTGTGCTCGGAAAAACCCGAGGTCCTTGAAAGCAACACGGCTGGTGCACAATCAATATATTTTTGTTATTGCACCTGAATATTTAACTACTTTTCAGTCCTTCTGCCACAATTTCTGCACTACCTGTTTATCTTGCAGTAAAAGTAATGTGCACAGATAAATCTATCTGTGCACATTTCTTGGGCTCATGATTTGCACATCTCATGAGCCCATATTTAATTCACAATGGGACATATTAAACATATATGTTTCAACTCAGAAATTGCATCATTCTATGGAAAGAAATATGGCAATTGTGAGTTTTATGGCAGTAACATCTCAAAGGTTGGGATGATGAAGGTCTAAAGTGAATTGTACAAAATAAAAGTATGAATATTTTGCAGCTCATTAGGTTAATTGTCTACTGATCAGAAAGAGACGGTACAAAAAAAATTTATTTTAGAGAAGCTGAATTGCTTAGAAGTTAAGATGTTTGGGGGGAAAATTGTGCAAAACCTGAGCCTTTAAGCACATTTATATCAGACAGTTTTAATATACTTTAAACTTAACTTGGTGAGTTTATACCTTAAAGCAGTAACTGGTCTCCTCTCCATCCCAGATAGTGTAAGGTAAAGGAAACTTTCTCCTGACACGATACTTCCCCACGGCTCCCAGGGGCCGACCCCGATGCCCCTCAGCCTCCATATAGTGGGCTCTCAGCCAAAGCTGCTGCAGGAATGGGTGGCTACGTGGGGAGAAGGGGAAGCCCTCCAGTAGGGTGTAAAGGTCCGAGAAGCGCCCCTGGTGAAAGGCCACTGCAGCTTTAGCCTTCAACACACTCTCCAGCTCCCAAAGGCATGAAGAGGATGAGGAAGGAGGGAGAGTAGAAAGGAAGCTGCAGAGTCGATCCATGTAACCACCTTGCAGAAGGACCTCGCACACACATACGACCTGCTCTGCTGTGAAGATCATCGCTGCAGGAGAAGAGATGAATGTGTAAAACCTTGATTTCACTTACGTTTGTTCATCTGAGAGCTGAAGCCTCTGTGCAGGATTCTGGATGAACAAAAACTAAGTGAACCTGCATGTGTTCTAGCACGACTTATCATACCCTGCCACAGGTAACCTGAGCCCATCAGGGTTATAACAACACACCAGAGATATCCCCCGTTCTCTTGTACAAACACATGCCGCTGCACCTTCGTACATATTTTTGAGCTTTGCTATTGTACAAACTAGAAAACACACCTGAAGGTTTCATTGCTGGGAGGGAATAATGCATTTGAATAAAATTTCAATGCCAAATAAAAGGCAAACTACCCGGATGAACAATGACTCGTCTAGAACAGTCCACGTCTCTAAAACACATTACAGATGGAGGCTGAAAAACAACGCTGAGCCTAAATGTAAATGTAGTTTATTACAATATTGTGTAATATAAAAAATAGAATGCATTTGAATACAAAAAAAGAACAGACATGAACAATCCCTTTTCAAAAACAAAACGATACAATATCTTTGGTAAATCTGGAGTCATATATGTGACAAACAGGACAATAAAAACACAAATGACAGGCTACGAATAAATGTCAGAGTACAAATCAAAGCCTTCACAAGCTGTAATGTGAGCAATCTTTGGTACAAAATATGAAAAGGCTCTTTTTGTTTTTACCCTAACTGATGACTGAAAAACATAGAACAAAACAAACAAAAAGCACATTGTATTTCAAAGTAGAGTTAGTGACCTCAAAATGGATGCAATAAGTTGCATCACATTGTGACCTTAGGAACAATTAATGTAAATTCCTATATGTGCGTTTTTAAACAAGAAACTGATTGGTACATGCATTAAATAGATTAGAAGTACAAAAACAGACAAACATACCATGATAAAAAAACAAAACAGGCCAATATTGTAACTAGATGCAACACTGAAGTGTAGATTTGTGTACCACAAATGGCCCAAATTAACTGCTACCTGTGCCATGACAGTATATTATTTAGAGTTTAAATTCTGAAATGTGTATCTCAGTTTCTGTCTTGTGTTGTTGGTATTTCATTAAAAAAAAAACAACACAGAGCTTTAGAATAAACTTAGAGTCAAATGGCTGTCATATTAATGTGGCAACGCAACGTAAACATATCGTGAATAAAATGTGCAAATTATACATAAACACGAGCTCAAACGATTATGCAATCAAAATCAGCACATAGTGTTTCACTGATAACCAGTGGATGTGGATGTTAAAAAAAGTGAAGTGAGTTTGGAAATTTGGTTTTCTTAGAGAAATTGCAACTTTTTTTCCCCAAATTTGGATGTATAAATAAGACACTTATCAGTATCAATATACTTTTACGTTTTGGCTGCTTTTGATGATAAAAATTTTACAATTTATAATAAAACTTTTAGTGTAATGCACTGCCTACGTTTCACTTCTTCTCCCAAGAGTCCCGGCTCTTTGACGCAGCATTATGTCCATAAAATAAAAATAAAAAACGAGCTAAACTTGCATTGCATAGCATTGAAACCCTTTTATATCCTGTACAATTTTAATAATAATGTTAAGAGGCTTGCTTGGTTGAAAACTGCAGGAAAGTTTTCAAGAATGAAATGCAGTAAATCTGCCCGTTTTAAACTGGACTTTAGGAACTTTAATGTAGTTCCAAAAGAATGTTCCTCTTAAATCAAAAAAGGTAAAAGTTTAAGATACAATGCAGACTAGTCTACTGCTCTTTTTATAAAGAAAATAATCTGTACTGTAGTCCTGGAGTGTTGTGCACATTCTGATTGGAAAAAGAAAACTTAAGTTTACAAAACTTTAAATTTTGGCAGAGAACTGGTTTTCACACTGGTACCATTTGCTTTTGATTGTCTTGTCTTTGTAGTGACTTTACCTCAGCCAGCAAACAAACAAAAAAATACTCCAGATTTTGCCCAAAGTCTGTAAAACTTCGAAGATGAGCTAAAATCAGACCAATCCAGGTTAGATGTTTGGTCATGATTTAGTAAGTCACGTGAGGTGTGTGAAGGTTTGGAAAAAAACTTCAAACGTTGCTAAATTCTCCCTTAAAAACCCAGAGGAGTAATTTCCTCTCATACTGCGCGGAACATTTTTATAAAAGTGCCACTTCGAACCATCTCAGACATATAAGACGACGTTAGAGGATGCATGCTGTGAAGCTAAATGTGTCGAGTCATCTTTAGTGATATACTCACCAGCTCTCTACTTTAAAGGCCCAGATCATCGTCCACAGGGACGGACTGGAGCTGAGTGAGGATCTTAGAGTCTCCGTCCATCTCCTCAGGGTTTCCCAGAGGCGAGCTGGCCTCCTCATCCTGGCCTGGAGAGGGGCTTCCCAGAAGAAGCGACTCTCCCCCTGGCAGGGCTAACAGAGCAGGATCTACGTGCAGCTCCCCCTTGCCGCGGACGTCAAACAGAGTCAGGCTGGTGGACGTTGAGAGGGGCACGGGGCTCCACGCCGGCTGGGACAGCTGGATGTTTGGTGCCACACCACTGTAGACGGGGCTGAGCGTGAGCATGCTCTCTGGAGTGAGCGTGTTCTGTGTTGTGCAGGTGACGGACTGATCCAAAGTGTGAGAGGAGATGGCAGGAGCCTGGCTGCTGGGGATCGCACACTCCGGAGCGCAGTACAGAGGAGACGAGTTGATGAAATTCAGAGGAAATGTTGCAAGGCTGCTGGGCGTGGTGGTTGGAGGCTGGGAGGCCGCCGGAGGTGTGGAGGGGTTGAGGACTGCACTCACTCCACTTGCAGGGATGGGGGCAGCGTCTAGGACTGGTTTCAGGGGCAGACTGGTGAGCTGGATGCCTGCTGGGATGGTCAGAATCAGCTTGCCTTGCTGGACACTCAGATAAGGGCTGCCACTGAGGACAAGGTTACCTAAAAACATTAAAAATAAACATCAATCGAGACAGAATAAACTCTGTGTTCAAATCGTGTGTTAAATGTTAGAAATAAGAAACAACAAACTTCTATAACTTATTGCATAATTGAAACAATCATCCAGTTCAGTTGACAGAAACTAGCTGTTTACTATAATTTTCATCTTTCCTGTCTTTTTATTAAATCAACCTTTAGAGATAACTCATACAGCAAATTCTACATCCCTCTAGATCAGTGGTTCCCAAAGTTGGGGTCACGTCCACGAACAACAATTTTTATTTGACTTAGTTGCTACAAAAGAATAGGTTTAGTGTATTTAAAATATATTAAATTAAGATAAACATTTGATGTATTTTTTTGCCCTGTTTATTTGACCTAATACTAATGCTTATTAATCAAAAATAATTGGGGGCACAGGTCTCTGCTGATGGTATTTTGTGAGTCAAAAGATGAAATGTTTGGAAACAGTTACTCTACAGAGCTTCTGTTTCTCTTTACTCTTTGCCTTACATACCTTGTAATTACATGTAACAACTCCTACATACTTTAGCTATGTATTTTAACTGCTAAATGTTCAGCTCATTCGTGATGTTTCGACTATGACGTTTAGTTTTTGTAGTTTAAGACTTTTTTAAATATTTAACTTTATTTAAAATGCAATTCCCCACAGAAATACAATAAGATCTGTTCAACTCCTTTAAAAAAAACTTGGTTCACTTTGAAATCTACTAAAGCCTATTTGTTCTATTTTTGTCTTCTTTTGCTACTTTTAAAATGGTAAATGGACTGTACTGTACTTGGATACTCAAAGTGCTTCACACTACATCTGTCCTCATTTACCCATCCACACAGAACTCTACTACATCTCTCTACAAAGCTAACATGTACAAATCAATATATGGAGACTAATCAGTGCTTTAAATCCCATTCATACATTGGTGGGACACATCAGAGGCAGTGGGGGTTCAGTGTCTTGCCCAGGGACACTTCGACGTGACGGAATAGCGGGTAATCGAACTGCCAACTCTCACATTAGAGTAACAGCTCCCCTAACCGCTCTTCCACAGCCGCCCCACTTTTAACTTTTCACTAGCCTTTTGCTACTTTTATGTTTTGTCGCAGACAATGAAATTTCTCTAACTGAACTTGAGCTAACTCAAAACAAGGCATAAAATTTTGGCATGCAATATGGGTTTGTTCAAGAAATACTACTTCTTAATGATAATTTTTTAAATAGGAGAATGGAAGATATTTATTTATTAATTTTATTTAGTTTCAGTCAGTTTAAAAATAATTACTCTCTCTGGGGAATTTTATCATTTACTTCTCAAGTTCACCTCACAAGCTTATTTTCTTGTTCCATACCCAAATACATTTAATTGAACTTTATATTAAAAAGAAGAAACATAATCTGACTTAATCTGTGTACCTGGAGAAGCAGAGGGCAGCTGAATGATTCCTGGGTTTAGCAGCTGCACTGCGGGGGCCATGCTATTCGGGGTCCCCGCACTCTGAATGGGTCTCAGCTGGTTTATTCTGAGTGGGCCCGGAGCAGCCCCTCCTGCAGTTGGAGCAGAAGCTAGGATCTGTAAGGGCATCCCAGCAGTGGGGATAGAAAGAGACGGGCTAGCTGGGACCACTTGTGGGAAGGAGATGTTGGTGGAGGTTTGGATGGAGGTGACTGGTACCAGCTGAGGCACTGAGAGTGGGACGGGTGCTGTGCTGCTTTTAGCCTGGGGGGCCGGGACCACTTGCGTTGGGGAAGATATAGAAATGGCCTGGATTTTGCTCGGTGTGGAGTTTATGGTTTGCTCTCCCAGCTGGTGCATCATCTGCTGCTGGAGGTTGTTACTGTTGAGCTGTGAGATGGAAACAATGGTAGTGGCGCACTGAGACGTGGTTGTGGAGGCGCCTAGTTGAGCCGGCGTGTGGCTCGTGCTTAGAGTCTGGGTGGGTTGGAAATGAGGAACCGGCGAAGAGAGCGAAGACATTGGGACCAGCTGAGGGCACTGGGCTCCTGAAGAGTGCTGGACCAGATGGGACACTGGTGTCCCCTGAATGGAAGGCACCACCTGGGGCAAAGAGATGGGCTGAGGGGTGGAGTTACTGGAGAAAATCACAGAGCTGGAGGAGTCTAACTGGGAACCAGTGGCGACGCTGGCGATGTGTGGACTGGACATTGTCACTGAAGAAGAAATAACCAAGCCTGCAGGTGACAGAGAAGCTGGGGGGGTTAGGAACTCCTGATGTTGAGGGGTCTGGGCTAAAACTATTGATGGAAGACTAGTTGGAGAGGACAGAGTTAGTGAGGAGGAGGACAAAGACGAGGAAGACGATGTAACCGTCTCATTGCTCTCTGATTTTGGAACAATGATGAAATCCATTTCGTTGTCGTTTTCAGTTTTGGTTTGCAGAGGTGGAGAAATGATAGTTTGAGAGTTAGGCACTGGTACGGCGTTAGTGCTCAAAACTTTAGACGCCAAGACCGACACTTCCTGTTCAGCCTCAGAAGCAGTCTGCGGCGGCAACTGCCCACTCACCCCAGGTTTGGTTATTACCGGAGCCCCGTTCAGGATTAGAGGAGAGTTGGAGGCAACGGGACTCAGGGTGACGGTACGGCAGTCACCCAGGTTGAGCCCGTTGATTATGACGCCAGCACCTGCACTGGAGAGGAGCGAGTTTCCATTAAGGAGCAAAGGCTGAGAGGCTGTGAGGAAGCTACTGGACCCGTTCAGGATGAGCTGACTTCCTGCGTTACAAGGCACCGCAGAAACAGAGATGATGGGCGCCGCGGAGATGGCAGCCTTCTCCGGTTTGTCGGGAGCGTCGTCCATTACGCTCGCCTCATCTTCAGTGCTGTGGTTCCCATCAGACTCACTGAAAAAATAAAAACAATTCTATAAACAGTTTCCTAACTTTTTGATGATGATGATAATGATGATGTACTTTATTTGCAGACTCGTGGTCCATAATACATAAAAAAGACAATAAAAAATAAAAATACACTTTAATTAAAGCAAACTATTATTTTTAGTACTGAGTTTTCTTTTAAATATTAACATCTAATGTGAAAAGGTTTGGAGACTGAAAAGTTTAAACATTTCTAAGAAAGTCCACACGTTAAAGACTATTAGCTAAACGGTTTGATCAAAGATTAAATTTTTAATTTAATCTCAATCACTGGTGACTGCAGTTGATTTGAAGACAAAATAATTGCTTTACATCACCTCCTGTATGTTGGAAAACTAATCATCTTTGCCTGGTACTAAATGCCTAAGTCAATGAGTGTTCATTTGCCCGATTAGCAAAATATCTCATGAAGAACTGAAATACTTTTACTAAAACTCTCAGAAAGTAATCACTGGATGTACCTCTAGAGTCACACCTAGAGTGACTTCAGCCCATACAAAAATTACTACCTTAGTTAATTTCATAAATAATGAGCAGAGCTTTGGTGTGGTTGTAGCTGAGAGTAATTCACATCATGTCTCACCACTCCCGAGACCCCATCTTGTGCATTGCCCTCAGGCAGGACTATTGTCCCGTATGCGCCAAGTATTGTGTGATTGGTCAGAACATTGTGGGAGTGTTGACACAAAAAGGTGTGTAATCCACACTTTCACTTCAGCTGTTCCACTAACTTGACCATTGTTTTTTTTTACGTTGGATGCCCTTCCTGACGCAAACGTTGACTACCAGGCTACCACGGCCCACATGTGTGGAGCAGGGGGAGGAGCAGCTGATGAGGGTTAAAATGGACATATCCTGCTCTTACAATCCTTCCTTTGTAATAATTTTGTACATTAAATCCTTTATGCAGGGGTCTTAAACCCCTCGGCTGCCATCAATCTTGTGGTGCAGATGTTGCAAAGTTGTGTCACCAGGATTTCTCCCCTTCCGTTTCTCTTCAAGTATAACATGTTTGTGCAAAAAAAAACGTCTCGCAGCTACGTCAGTGAGATTGGATGTCTTGTAAAGTATAACCAGAGTTGTAAAGTACCAAAGTAAAAATAATTTGTTACATTACTTAAGTAGAAATTTTGGTTATCTGAACTTTACTTGAATAACTATTTTTCAGCCAACGTTTTACTTGTACTCATTTTTATCAAATGTAGGAAGTAGAAAGTCATTGCTATTATTTTAATTTGACATGTTTTCATTACGGCTTGTTGTTGTTAGAAAAAAATATAAGCTTATTCAGATAAATCTCACCTCCAGGATATATATAGCTTAGTACAAAAATGATGGCAGAGTTATGTATGCAGCTGAATCAGATTTTTAACATTAATATTTTAATATAACATTATAGTCATAACAGCCTTTAAAAAAATGTTTTTGGGGAGGTCACCTCCCAATAAATGTCATTTAGGAAATTCTAACCACTCACTTTTATTTTTAAAAGTCAGCAAATGTCATATACTTTAAGATTTTCACTCAAGTTAGAGAAGATTTAGTGATTTTATAGTAAGATACTTATACTTTTACTCAAGTATCACTTTCAAGTACAAGATTGGGTATAACCACAACTAAAACTCTGGCATGAAAGGCAGCACGCCATATACATTCCTTAAAGGACTTTAAAGTATTTTTAAACAAACATGATCTCCATCCGTTTTGTGCAAATAAGACGCCCGATCAGAACCCACCATAAACTCTGAGGTATGTGATAAGCCCCCCTGTGCTTGGTCTTATCTACCCAATGGTTGTAAAACTCTGATTTGAGCCTGACTGAAAGCATCTTCTCACCTCCCCCTCTTCTTTCTGTCTTCAAGCTGAAGCTCTAACCTCTGTCACCCTCTGAAGCTCTGGGGGCGGCAGTGCAGGCTTTCAGGAAACTTGAGCCTTTGTGGGACCATCTGGATCTCACATTTCATAACAAAGCAACATGCTTTTTGGTCTCTGATGTCTGGCTTCACTTGCCGTCAAATGGTACCGTCCGCCTCCTCACTCAAACATAGTTATTGTAATTATGTGTTATAGTTAGGCATTTGTTTTTGGTTACTTAAAACAGCTTTGTTATTAAAAACCTGCTGCACATTATAACCTGAGATAGTCTTGCCTTTTGCTGAGAGTTCCGGACGGGGTCCTGTCCCTCTGCCTGCGGTTCTTGAACCAGTTGCTGACCTGTGTAAGGGACAGTCCTGTGACTTTGGCCAGGTTCTTCTTCTCGTCCGGAGTCGGGTACCTGTTGCTCTTGTAGCACTCCTTCAGCGCGTTGCGGGACTTCTCCTTGAAGCAGTACACGGTCTCCTCCCCGTCCCAGATGGTTTTGGGCAGGGGAAACTTTTTCCTGAGCCGGTACTTGTCCACGGCGCCCAGGCTGCGGCCCCGGGACCTCTCCGCCTCCTTGTAGCGGGCTTTGAGGTACAGGTCCTGCAGGAACCCATGGTTCGACGGGTGGAAGTCGTGGCTCTCCAGGAGGGCGTACAGCTCCTTGAACTCTTCCCGGTGGAAGGCCACCAGAGCCTGGGCCTTCAGCAGGGTCTCGTTGCCACGTAGCAGCTCGGACGAAGGAGGTATGGTGGAGAGAAATCTCCACAGGCGATCCACATTGCCCGCCTGCAGAAGGGCCTCGCAGAGGCACGAAACCTGGTCTGTGGAGAAACTCAGAGCCGACTTTTGGAAACTTTGGAGCAGTTCTTCCGACACCTGGACGGGATCTTTCTCTTTTTTGGGCTCCTCTGGGCTGCTCTCTGATTGTTCTGTGGATTCTAAAGACAAGGAAGCCATTTTCACTTTAACTTTTTTCCCCCACCAGTAGTTCCTCCTCCCCCTGTCTCCCTCCCTCCCTGCCTGCCTGCCTCTGAGGTTTAATGTGCCTGCGAGCCAAAAACCAGGCAGGTTCCTGTAATAATTTAATCCAATAATTGAAGCTCTAACTAAAAAGTTGCAATTTTCTTCAGAAGGCTTTTAAAATTAAACAAACTGGGTATGAAATGTGCTTAACTTTCTCTGGTGTTAACTTTAGAGCCAACATTGTTTAGCTATCTTTATGACTCAGAAATAGATCCATTAGTCTGTACATTTAAAAGAAAATGGCAGGACTACCTCATGTTCCTTTCACAAATTACACTCATGGCAAAACAAATAATAATAATAAAAATATCTAAATAACAAAATGTTCATTCTTATTTTTTTCCTACTTTTCATTTTTATATGATTAGAGTAGGTTTGGCTGACTGATGAATAAGACAAGACATGTAAATGTATGTGGAGTAGTTTTACCTTTGTCTGAAACAATGAATTTAAATTATCACAAGTGGTGTAAATAAGAAATTATGAATGTATGATTTTATTTGGTAACATCAAAAGAACAGTTCAAATGAAATACACAAAAAGGTAAACTCTATATGACCAAAAACGACAACTATAATTAATAAGCTTCTATTATTATACTGATGAAAATATAATGTACAGTATGTTTATATCAGACTATGTGTTTATGACGCCATTCATAACAATCCTATTAAAGAAAAAAAAAACAGTAGTTTTACTAATATTAAAGTTTTAATTATTTTAGCAAATTGTTTTTTCAGAATTTAAAATGTCCAAATTTAAATTTCAAAATGTATTTCAATAGACTAAAATAAAATGTATTTTTTTTGTATTTAGACAGTATGCTTGCAAAAAATCAATTAAGAAAAACTGTAGTGACCAATGACAAGGAAGTTAAAAAAGCAATTGGAGTGTGGTTATCTATTGCTGGTTTGGGTAAATTCTCATTTATACATTAGGTTTAATGGTTATTATTTGTTTTGTTTATAGGAAAAATGTCTACCTATTTGTTCTGCTTTAATCTTTTTTATAATCATTTTTTGAGTGTAACGTGGTTTAAACAAGCACTATCATTAGTTTAACAGTTCAGTTTTCTCCCATGATCACACTGATTGAAATGTATCACCTGTATCTACAAGTCTAAATGTGAACCTTAAAGAGAGAGAACATGTGATAATAGAGCACGGAAAAAATCCTGGTCAATATGATTAGATATATGGTCTAAAGATAAGATGTGGTGAATGTAAATATTTACTGTGAGAAACAGGTTAAATTGAGGGAGTGTTTTAGCCCCTCCTCTCCTTTCATTCATTCACAGTTAACTTCAAGCTTCTTTATTTTCCAAGCATAAAGCGACTTAGAAATGTGGCTTAGAAAAGGATATGGAGAAAAAAAAGAAAAGAAAAGGATACGGAGTAATCTTTTTTTCTGTGAAATGGCTAACAAGTGAAGTTTAGCCACTTTTAACTTGACTTTAGCACCCCTCCTATTTGTTGTTTCAGTTTTGTTCACTCCTGTCTGATGATTGACAACCAATCAGCATTTCTAGTGGGCGGTCCCACAGCTTTGGTTCTTCTGAGACGAGCGCTATGCAACGGGAGACTCCAGGCTGCAGCCATACCCGACTCGATTTTATTGGTCAAATTGGTTTGATCACGCATTTGATTGGTTGGTTTCACCTGAGGCGGGTAGAACCTTCCAGAGTAGGGCGTAAACAGGAATTGTCGCGTGAGTCTTTGGCATAAATACAAAGCGAAGCTTAATGCATAGAGTTCATTGTTTTTGAAGCACTGCGGTTACTCCGGATTCCTGAAAAGTTGACAGTCGACTGTTGTCTTCACGATTTGTTTCCATTTTTGAAAGAAGTAAGTAACTGTGGCAACATTTTGTGTGTGTCTGGATCCAACGTGACTGATAGTACTGTCTGACTACAGCTTAGCTAGCAGCAGCATGCAGCTAACTATTTCAAACGATCCACCCAATAAGAACATATAAGAGGAAAATTAATTGATTACAATAGATCTGTTTAATAAAAGCGAAGATTAACACTCACTTCACTTGGCTTAAATCAATATTTTATACTTGGACGTGAAAACAATAGTGAAATGTCAAGTTAATAAACACTATTTCTCTGTGAGGTGTCTACAACAACAGTCAAAGTTGTGGTTTATTACGGTTTTATACCGTCTGGCTGCTCGCTCCTCCACACACGGTGGTTCGCTTAGGAACCGTCAATAATTTACCGACCGAAAAAAAGGTGTAGGAAAACCAATCAATAGCTTCCAGGTCACGTGACTGACATATGAAACCCATGTCAAACTGTTCAGCTAGCTTGTTTAAAATTGAAGATTTTTCTTTAATAGCTTGCTGGTCATGTCATGTGACTTAATGAGTCAAAATCAGTGTGAAATTATTCTACTAGATGAGACACAGGAGGCACAACCATTATTTTTTGATTTTATTGCTTTTTCTATTTTTTTAGAATTTATTTTGTGTAAAATTATTGATTTCTCTTCAATAGCTATAAGGTCGTGTGACCTAATGACTCAAAACCAGTGTGAAATTGTTTTACTACTTTAATCAGATCAGGCACACTAATCTTTATTCCAAAATGATGAGTATATATTGAGTGAGTATAAATTGCACCAAATTCAATTTAGGAAATTTGAAAAAATTTGTGCTGAACAAATTACTAAAGAAAATAGAAAAAAAATCAAAGAAAAAAGGTTGTGCCTTGTGTGTCTCATCTAGCTGAACAGCTTGACATGTTTTTCATGTGTCTGAGTCACATGACCTGAAAGCTATTTAATTTTTTTTCCTACACCTTTTTTTTTGGTTGGTAAATTGATGGCAGCCAGAGGGATGCCGGCCGACGTCAGACTGCTTTCACCGGTTTAGACGAGCGGAAGATGACGCTTGATTCCCGTAGTGCGAATATCTCAATATCCAACATCAAATTAACTTCACCGCAGTCATTTACATATATTTCTATGGTGACTTTGCTTAAGT
This sequence comes from Cynodonichthys magdalenae, assembly GCA_031762555.1. Taxonomy (NCBI): domain Eukaryota; kingdom Metazoa; phylum Chordata; class Actinopteri; order Cyprinodontiformes; family Rivulidae; genus Cynodonichthys; species Cynodonichthys magdalenae. Next base: position 14,859,293 of record JARVJO010000330.1, read on the forward strand.
TAAAGATGCAATTCAAATTGTTTTGTCTACATTTCCAGGCCTTGTTCATTAACATTGAGGAGGATGGACAGTGGAGTTGTAGTAGTTACCAACTCCATTGTGACAGTACGTGTGACCAGCACCCTGTCCTCCTTTGAATCGCTGCGCAAGTTCGATAGAGGGATTACTATAGCAGAAATGAAGGTAAAACGCACAACAGATCTGATGGACACTTAAAGTGGGTTTATGTTGATAACTCATGCCATCCTGACCATTCTCTTTTATCATGTTGAACTCAGGGAAAATTGGAGATGATTGTGGGCGTTCCTGCCTCCTCCATGGATCTGGAAATTTTTAGTGTCTCTGATAAGTTTTTACAGAAAATGGGCAGTGATGAAGCTTTACTTGGTTCCTATCCTGTGGATGACAACTGCAGAATACATGTATGTACAAGAAGAATAATTCAGAATTGCCTGTAATATAATGTGTTTGCAGAGATGTTATCAAATGTTCAAATTTCCAGAGAAGCTTGCAGTGACCGTTGAAGCAGGGTTTATTTACTTTAGCAAACTACAAATATTATTACAATGTATCAAGACATTTTTGACAAAAAAATAATGTCACAAAAATACCCCACATTTCATCAGAATCGAAGATCACGTTGAGTTTAAAAGCACTACGCCCATCATATGAGCAAAGTGCCTGGTCTGCAGTGACTGTGAAAAACAGCTGAAGCTTTTGCTTTTCCAAATGTTTATCAGTCAGTCGCTTGTTGGATTTTAATTTACCAACAGTAATTCTAAAGTATTATTAGTTATTAGTTTATTCAGCAGCATGCAGAACTGATGTGTTTCTTTCTAAAAATATTTATTTTCTGCACAGGTTATTGATAAAAGTGGGGGTCAGGTGGGCGAATTGTTTGATGTTTCCAAAGTGGAAAAGTTTAAGCTCTCAAATGAAGCATATGATAAAAGAACTGGTAAGAGTTTCCTCGCTTTATTGTTCTAAATTAAATTAAATAAATGGATAATAACATTTAAATTTTGATAAAATTACCAGGGTTTAAATAAATATCTGATAAAATATAATTACTGATGTTAATATTGAAGCTTTTTGGTGAATATTTTAGACTAGGCTTGAGTTACTGTTGATTGCTTTGATGATGCCAAGTGTTTTAATATGGAAATTTTGTATTTTTCTTGAGACTCTGCAAGGTTTTTTATGAAAAAACACCAATTTGGTCATTATAACGAGGATCAGGTTGCTCAGAAGAAAGCTGAGATTGCTGCTCGGGATGAAGAGCAGAAGGCTGCTGCTGATGCCATTTCTGTTGGCAGCCGCTGTAAAGTGGAAGTCCCTGGGCAACCCACAAAACTTGGAACTGTCATGTATGTTGGTAGGTGTAGAGAATGCTTAGAGGTTTTTGTCTTTTTTTGAATTTTAGTTCAAGATTTTATTGTAAGTTGTGATGACTTGGGCTTTTTTCTGATAGATCTACTTTGTTTCACTAGTCAAAGTAACTCCTAAGTTGTCTACATGAACAACTAATAAAACAGGTTCATACAATCCTGCATGTATGCATAGTTCAAAAAGGACAATAAATATTCATGGATGTGCACTGAACTGTAATACAAATTTTGGAGATAACAAAAAAAGTTTTTTAAAAGTACTTTACATGGGCTGAGAGTGGTTTCATATCAAAGAATCATTTCATCTGATTTGCAGGCACAACAGAGTTCAAGCCTGGTTATTGGGTGGGTGTGAAGTACGACGAGCCCCTTGGAAAGCACGACGGATCGTAGGGGCACTCAATTTTTTTTTTCTCCAAATAATTTAATGGATTTAGCATTGTTGGAAGTAATTTCACCTGATGTTTTCATCTTGTCTTCACAGAGTTCAGGGGAAAAAATACTTTGTATGCGATAACAAATATGGAGCATTTGTGAAGCCACTGAGCGTGACGGTGGGAGACTTCCCTGAGGAGGATTACGGTTTAGATGAGATTTAACTGGACAGACTGGATAAAAGTTATTGTTTTTCTTTAATTTGGTAAATCCTTTGACCGTAAGTTGAAGCATCTTCTGCACATAAATCAGAAGAATGTTAGTCATTTTAGGACTACATATAGTTTTTTGTTGTGTTTGTCTCTGTTGGGCGCAACCCAAAAGCACTTTAGCCTCTTTTTTTTTTTTTTTTTTTTCTTCAACATGACAAATAATTCAGTCTAACAGTGTTTCATAAAGGAAAGAGTTTTTCAGCCTAAGATGGATTTTGTTATTTTACTCCATGTACTGCTTAAGTTTTTATGTTAATTCCAATGCTTAAATTTGTTAATTTTGGTCAATATTAGTGTGGTTAAAAATGATTGTATAAAAATGTTCATAATGAATCTTAGTCCTGGTTTTTTCAAGACGGTACATTTCTTTGTTATTCTCTGTGATTTAGATAATTGAAAGAATTACCCCGCTAGACTTTGACACATTAAATTTATAACCTACTGAAGTTACTCTAAATCTGTACTTCATACGAAGATGTACTTCCAGTTAGACTTAGCCAATATATCACCATAAATTGTAGTGTTGAAGTGTATTTGTTGGTGTTGCAACCAATCAGATGCAAATTTCTTAATGCTAGGTTGGCCCTTGAAGGAAAAAATATTTCAAATCCCATCTAACTCTAATTTCACATCTTTATATCTCACTGTACTGTTTTTAGACTCTTTCTGTTCTCAAAATGAGTCAACTTTGGAAAAATGTGTATTTTGAATTAATGTTTTGTTTTGGAGAAAATGTAAGTTAGCATTTTAATGTCTTTGCAGTAAAATATTAGTAGACACATATATATTTTTTAGTTTTCCATTGCTCTCTGAAGTGCTGATGTTATTGTGTGCCAAAGGTAATAAAGACAAAAATAAAAAGATCAGTATATTGATCAGATTGCATCAATTCTGCTTCCTGTCTCTTTGTTAGCAACACCATCTGTAGTAGCTGAGGTTGATACACAACACATATTAAGAGGGTTAACAAATCATACTATTTTATGTCCATAAAGTTAAATGATGCAAAAGAAACTAGTTTAGTTTGAGTATAGTTCTGAGTTTTATTCCTATATACAACTTGGGCAATACACAAACTTTCGATTTTGCCTGTTCTTTACAAGATACAGTAGCTTCATTGAGCCTTAATATAGGTTTTTGTTTGTTTTTTGGGGGGGGGGGTAGCCTAAAAGCTTATACTCTTAGTCTGTAGTGACAGCGTGGCAAGGCAGAATGTTACACGCACTTTCATAATCAGGTCGTGACAAGAAAGCCCCAATATTGCAATATTTATTATTCCTCACATTTTTTTCCCTAAAGACTGCACCCCTTACAATGACGTTTACCTTTTGAGTTCTCGCGAGGCTTCGCATTTCCCCCACCAGCTAGCTAGCAGTGTGATGTGTGCGCGATAGAGACGGAGAAAGATGGCGACGCAGGGGAGCGAATCAACTAAATCTACCGTGAGCAACGGGGAGGTAAAATTAATGACACTCACAGCGGTTGCTTACACGTAGCGGTTGATAAATGTGGGCCGAATCGATGGGTTTGAACGTCGTATGCGGGACTTTTACCATTGTCGAAGTGTTTCGTTACGCGAGCTTCAGTGACAGTTGACTTGAGAGTGCCGGTTGGTTTTAAAACGACCTCCTCTCTTTACGATGTGTTGTGAAATACTGACCGCTAACGAGTGGAGATGCGAAGCGAGGGCAGCGTAAACGGTGATATTTTACTTGAAAACGAACGTCTAAAGAAAAGGGAGACGATAATTAGGTGACTGTGACTGTATCGATGTAAACCAGCTGACAACCGCAGCGTGACACAAGAAGAAGGCCTGAACCTGAACAGCGCAGCATTGCTCGATTTACTGAGCTAATCGTTAGCCTCTCTCCCCTTCAGTCAGTCTATTTTAGTAAATCTTTTACCTCCTAACTTTATCTACATGTTCTAAACACAAAGCTTGACTTGACAGCATCGCCGCCTTTTAACAGTGAACCAAGCAAGATTAGTCATGGTCAACAATGTGTAGCCTAAAAATAATGAAAGATGTTTTGTCTAAACATGAGCAGAGTTTTATAAACGGACTTCAGGGCTTAGGAGACCTAAATTGCCTTGAATATGGAACTGGACGCGAATGTCTTCAAATTATAATAGAAAAAGAATAGGGGGATGTTTAGACATAACTAAAAATGGACAAAACCATATGGAAATGACTCCTGAAAATAATAATGTTCTAATCAAACATGAGCATAACTCATTGCAAAGTGACACAAAAAACCCCCGAATAAAACGGCTAATTTAATACACCTAGTAGGTATCCAAGTCATCGAAAAGAAGAGGCTGCGTTATAAGATTTGTGGCCTCATCATAATTAAATGCTATAAATCTTTAAAAAAAAAAAAAGTTTTTCCCCAAACATGATTAATGTTTATCAAGTCATCAAAGGTCATTGTGAATAGCTTTAATAAGGCAAACCAATAGTCTCTCTTGTGCCTAATGCTAAATCCCATAAAATAACTTAGAGTAGTTGCAAAATAAATCTATAAAACAGATTAAAAATTATACATATAACAGATGCTTGTCAATAAAGAGGATCAGAAGGCGATCAGTAAGTTGCTTAAGGGTTGATATTACCATGTTTTTTCTTTAAATTGTGTTATTGTTCAAATCTGAACTACTTACTATGTCTCCCTCCATCTATCCATTTTTTTACCCACTTCTTTAGGGTCACAGGGAACCAGTAAGTATCTCCAGTAGTTACTTTGTAAGAGGCAAAGTACACCCTGGCCAGGTCCTAAATCCATCACAGTAACACATAAACCATGTTTTCATCAACATTTCTTAATTCGCATTTTGAAGTTTGGCATTAGAAAAGGTGAATGGAAATGGCTTGATTCGAAAAAACTTCCTCTAATGTGCAAAAATGTTTATACGCTTGCTTGAGGTGGTTTTTGGGTTTTTCGAAAAAGAGTTAATGCGCACAAGGAGAGATGGAAACACATGAGTCGAATAAGTTCTGACGTAGCGAACATTAAACTCACGTGTTGATCAGCTGTTCCCGCTGTCTGTCTGATACCGGTATCAGAGCGACTGCAGCTGGACCCTCCTCCCGCTGTCGGCGTCTCCTCAGTTATTCCCGTAACGTGAAGAGAATTGCATTTCTTT
>JARVJO010000330.1:14867578-14882137 GCA_031762555.1 Cynodonichthys magdalenae
GTTTGAGTGTAAATGCAGTTTTCAGAAAATTCCCTGCTCAAAAGTTCTTGTCTCTTGCACTGATTTTTTCATTTAACATTGTGAAGCTCTACTTAGAATATCCAATGAGATCCAATAGTGCAAAATGCAAATTCTTGCAATGTTTTGACTGGTCTTAAGATTTTGATCAGGAGTGTATATGCCATAATTTCCTCACATATCAGTCATTTAATGTCATTTAAACTCAACAGTGGATCTACAACTCAGGCGATGTTAATTCCTTCAAGGAGCACCAGAAATTAAATTTTATATTTGGTTAGTGGATTATTTATGCCAGTCCTGAAGAACAATGCACCAATTTTGACTGTTGTTTGTGCATAAATTGTATACAATTGTTATAATGTACAGTAACTTAATGAAATCAGTGGGTGCTCTTTTTAATGCGTAATGACACTGATCATTAGACGTTTGGCTGACCTGAGCATGTTTTTTTTTTTTTGTGTGCGTTTGTGGTTGTAGGTGAGCAGCAATGGAACTGCTGCAACAGACGGCCAGACTGTGCAGACAGCTGGAAATGCACAGGACCCTCAGCAGCAACAGCAACAAGCACCTAATGCTTGGCAAGTTATTAAAGGAGTCCTTTTTAGGTGAGTGGTACTCATTCTTTTAATCTTACTGGCTTGTTCTCTTCACAGACCAGAGAAGAAGTTAAAAGCCTCGTCTGATGCCAGCGGTGTAATAATTAATAGAATGCATAATATAGTGGTGTCACAGTCCAAACGAAATGGGCAAGTGTGGATAATGGTGTGCTGAGCCCCCGCTGTAGTTTCCTTCTGAGTTTTCTTTGTTCTAGATCTCTGTACAGAGTTTGCAGTCTGTGTTTCTACTGCTTCAGTTTTCTGAGTCACCCTCATCCAGTGAGAGAAAAACATTGAGAAATTTTGTTTTTCATACTTAATGGCTGACAGAGGTCAGATCTCTAAATAGATCTGTTTTTACAGTCAACTTTTTGTTCTGTTTCATGCTCACTGTACTCGCTAAGTTTATATAAAAGGAGCTAATTTTTGCTAATGAGTCCAAAAGTCCTTTCTATTTGACTTACCATAATTTACTTTTTTCTAGACCGTTTTTTAGGTTAGTTCACATATGTACCAGTACCAAAAATAGGACCTATAATCAACACTAATATTACTTTTTTTGGGTTAATTTTCTAATAAAAAAATACAAATTTAATTCAATTAATTGTGCAGCTATAGAGTTGTTTTCTTACAATGTTTAATGTGTTATTTTTTATTTCTTTCATACATTTTACATATTTATAAGTTAATTTTAGCTATGGTAACCTAAACACTTCTTTGTTTATTTTTACATTTACATCAACAAACTCTAATTTCCTCTAATTTGTTCTGATTGCTTTTCCTCCCCCCTCAGAATCTTCATAATTTGGGCAATCAGTAGTTGGTTTCGCAGAGGGCCGTCCACTCCTGACCCCAACACACCAACAGGTGCCCCCAGAGTTCCCAGCAGGAATCTCTTTCCCAAAGACACCCTCATGGTACAACACTAATTCTCTATACATCTGGGTTGGTTGGTGAGCTCTAATAAAAATAATAAATATGTTTAATAAACATTGATGAAATAATGAATACTAAGATGTATTTATAAGGACTTTTTAATATAGTTTTACATTTACCTGTTTCTATAGATGTTTGTGTATTTTTTGTTTTGTATAAATGTTTTTTGTTCCACATTATTCTCAGTATAAAAAGCCTATTAGCAAGTGTTAAAGGCCTTCATTCCTAAACATCTGTCATATTTTAATCCCCTAAAGTAATGGAGATGTACCCGAGAGTTACCTTGACTCAATTTCTCTCCTGACACGGTAATATGATAAACACCTTTATTTTCTCATCATTCCTGCAGGACTTGTATGTGTATGTGTCCCAGGAGGAGGTGTTCTCTGACTTCAACAACACAGATGCACTGTTCTGGTTCCACAGGGACCTGGTCTATGGAGACTGGGCCACAGGGGAGAATGGAGATGGCTGCTACCAGAACTATAAGGACTTGGACATCCCAGAGGTACAGAATTACTCAAGATCATGAAGATTCTGTGACAGACAAAAGCAATTTTTTTAGATACTATAATAGATTAAGAAGAAGGATATTCTATTCTATTCTATATTATCTGCTGGAAAGATCATGTGAAAATAGAGGTAAAAGATGTGAACGTTTCTCATGCTGTTTGGTGTTTGTGTTGCAGAACGTCCAGCAGAATGGCTCCCTTTACATTCATATCTACTTCACAAAAAGTGGATTCCACCCAGACCCCAAACGCAAGGGACAGTATCGCAGACTGGCAACAGTTCATTCAACACGAAGTATGTACATTAAAAATGCAAATACACAAATTACTATATTTTAACAACACGTGATCATTTCAGACTGTTAATCTTTGCTTTTTTATTCCGTCAGTGTTGAATAAATACAAGAGAAGAAAGTTTCTGAAAACCAAGAATCTGCTCACAGGAGAGACAGAAGCAGATCCAGAGATGATTAAGGTTAAAATAACTTTATATTTTTTTATGATTGCACTTTTACTAAATGACTTGAATACACAGAGTATGATGCAGTTTAAAGTCATTTATTTAATTACATTATTTACATACTTTATTAGTACAGGAAAAAAAAAATATATAGGTGCCATTTTTGCACCAGTGTCAGATTTTTAATATAAATGAGACATTACAGAGTTGTGATGCACTTTTTCACACAATTTGACAAAATTAGGCATTAAGGAGTTTAAATAAAACGTTTGTCAATTAATATGTCCGTGTCATGTTTTGTTCAAAATACAAGAGATTACAGAAACAACTTGTAAGTGGACAGAGTTAAGGTCTTCTTAGATTAGATCATGACATGTTTTTGCAATAAAAGTGATTTTATTTATGTGTTTTGAGTTATTTTGTTTACTTTTTCCACTGATTTGCCTGTTTTGCTGTTTTGTCACAGCGAGCAGAAAGCCACGGTCCAGTGGAGATCATCTCCCACTGGCATCCAAACCTTACCATTAATATGGTGGATGATCACACAGCCTGGGTAAAAGGTTCTGTTCCACCTCCTCTAGACCAGTGTAAGTTTCTGGTAAATTCTTAACAATAATTTAGAGTCTCAGTTTCCACATAACTTTCTTAATTTTTCATCATGTCTGACATTTCTACTTTTTTATCCCTCCTGTTACTAGATGTTAAGTTTGATGCAGTCAGTGGTGACTACTACCCCATCGTATATTTCAACGACTACTGGAACCTTCAGAAAGACTATTACCCCATCAATGAGACCCTGACTACACTCCCGCTGCGTCTCAACTACTGCCCACTGTCTTTGTGGCGCTGGCAGCTGTACGCTGCTCAAAATGCTCGCTCTCCTTGGAATTTCCTACCTGAGGACACCTATGAGCAGTCTGATGAAGACCAAGACTCAGTTAAGGTGAGTGCTGGAGGCCCTTTGAGCTGAGCTGCAGCAGTAAAGGTGGTATGTCTCTGTGACATAATGGCATTCTGAAGTGAGGCTTAATCTCTTCACGTGTTGCAGATGTCTCCAACTCATCTTAAGACCACTAGAGCTTTATTTTTGAAACCTGTGATTGAACCGATCAAATATTACAAAAAAAAAATTGACTGATGTCCAGGCCTAAAAACAACCCAAACGATCAATAACAATTTTTATAAAAGGGGTCCAAATTTGCTGTAAGTGCTTTCCAGCAGATTAAATCATAAATGTGGATACAGTATGGACAGAGGTAGGCAACAATACTGACTGCTCAAAATGTTTTGGTATGTCACTTGACCTCAAACAGTAAAAATTCAGTGAGACCGCAACTAAATATCAATGTATTTTGTTATAAGTTTCTTTCAATTTTGATTTGTGACTGGTTGGGCTCTGCTGTCAACATAAACTCAGAATTGTAATGCTTTTGTAAATGAAGGATATAAACAAATCTTTTGTACTTTTCTATAGGTTGCCCTTTTGGAAACAAACCCGTACCTGCTAGGACTCACCATTGTTGTCTCTATTGTACACAGCATCTTTGAGTTTCTGGCTTTTAAGAATGGTAAGCAGCTAATAGTCCACCCCCCCTTCCCCGGCAAGACACTTACTTATTTTGTCTCACCTCCACACCCTCTTCCCCTCAGATATCCAGTTTTGGAACAGCAGGCAGTCCCTTGAAGGGCTTTCTGTGCGCTCCATTATATTTGGAGTGTTTCAGTCTCTAGTTGTGCTGCTCTACATTCTGGACAATGAGACCAACTTTGTGGTGCAGGTCAGCGTCTTCATTGGTCTGCTTATTGACCTGTGGAAAATTACCAAGGTCATGGATGTCAGGGTAAGTCACATACAGAACATTATTGTTTTTGTGTTAATGTCTGTATGAATGTTAATCATTGATAACAAAAATCTCTCAATTTCTTCAATGAATAAATGATAGAGAATATCCATTTTCATTGTTTTCTTCTGTAGCCTAAAAAATAAGTGTTTATAGGGATGCACAGATATGAAAATTTCAGCGTTATTGATATCCGATATTAATATTGCTGTTATGGCCCATAACTGATATTTACCAACTTTCCACACACACAAATTATACATAAATGCACAAACACACTTGTATCTTTTTTTGATACTATAAAAAACAACCAGACTACTGACATGGCTCTCTACTTCAGTTATTACTGGCTGCGTAGCCAGTATTATGATCAAACAGATATCGCTCAACCAAACATTTCCCCTCCAAAAAGAGAAACAAATGGCAAGAAGAAAGAAATCAATACTGGATGTTGTTATTGGCCCAGTTTTAATTATCGGATCGATACCAATATGCAAAAAACATGACCAACATCGGCCGATACCGATGTTAATGCAGATATATCGTGCATCCCTAGTTTTTTAAGTAGTAAAAATACAAAAACTGAGTTTATACAACATCTTTTTATGTGCATACTATCATAATATTGTAACTACTTTTTGTTGGCTTCTGTGTAGTTGGACCGAGAGAACAAAATTGCAGGAATCATCCCAAGATTGGTATTTACAGACAAGTCAACATATGTGGAGTCTTCAACCAAAATCTATGATGATGTAAGTTCAGTCGTCTGCAGCACACAGTTATACTCATCGAGCTTTCATTCTATCTTTGCAGTTGTATAAATAAAGCTATGGTTCTCAAAACTAAGGTCAGGACCCCACAGTAGGTCATACAACACTTGAGATGATCTGAAGAAAAACTACATTTAAAATGCCTGCCTATAGCAAATAAATTTTGTAAGACATAAAAAGTAGTTTATAAATTAATCTAGGCTGTTGGTGTTGTCAAGTGATCATTTAATTGGACAATTTTCTATTTGTGTGGACTTCAACCAGAGTTATTTGGGGTCACTAGTCTCTGCCTTTGTCATTTAGTGGTTCAGAGGCTAAAATTATTGAAAGCACTGGGGGGAAAAGTATTTGACATGAATCAGTTTTTGTGTTAATGTGAGAGTTTGTCACAAAGAAACATCACTGACTACAGGTCAGTGTTTGCCTCTGCTCCCCATGGTGTAACTCCACATGTGTTTAATGTGTTTAGTTTAAGACTGTGTCTCATCATTGGATCTTAGTTTTTTATTAAGACCACTTTTGTGAAGTTTACTGCTTTGATCATAAAATGGTTTGGACAAGCTGGTGTTCATTCAAATTCGGGATTGTTGTTTGAGGGAATTCATTTTTTGGATTTTGATTACTCTGACAGCTCGGTGTCAACATGAAAACTGTCTGCTTTGACCCACGTCTTCCCTCTGTTGTTTTGTTAACAGATGGCCTTCAGATACCTGTCCTGGCTGCTGTATCCTCTGTTTGGCTGTTATGCCATCTACAGTTTAATTTACGTGGAGCACAAAGGCTGGTACTCATGGGTACTCAGCATGCTTTATGGCTTCTTGTTAACCTTTGGTAAGTTCACCCGACGCCTTCATACATGTTAGTGCTGAGAGATTGTCTTCAGCTGATACTTTTTTTTTTTTTTTAAAGAGCAGAGACGAGTGACTGCTTCATGTTCTCATACTTGCATCATGCTTACATACCTAAATCCCAGGAGCCTGTACTAATGCACTGTGTATTATTAGACTTATTATAGGCACATGCAGTCATGCTGCCCTCGGGTTATTTTACTGCCTCTGGTTGTGGAGTTGTTCATATAATCATCTTTGGGGTTTTTTTAGGTTTTATTACAATGACGCCTCAGCTGTTCATCAACTACAAAATGAAATCTGTAGCTCACCTCCCATGGAGGATGCTCACCTACAAGGCTCTCAATACCTTTATTGATGACCTGTTTGCCTTTGTGATCAAGATGCCCATGATGTACAGGATAGGATGCCTCAGAGATGGTGAGTCATTATTAAAATCAACTATTTATAGTCTTCTGTTGTTATTTAAGAGAAATATGGAATACACTAGAGGTGTTTTATGATTTGACTCATTGTTTAGTGTGATGGGAACTAAAGTGGGCGGACAGTAAATCCAAAAGGATTTGTGGTTTGTTTAAAGGAAGCTATGTTCTGTTTATTCTCTTCTAATGCTGACTAAAAAAAGAAATGCACAACTATATTCTCTTTAAGCTTCAACTATCTCAGAGCAACTGTTCAAACTACAATTTTTCTCTGGAGTCTGTCCCTTTATTTGCTGTAGTTAATCCTCTAACCCCCTCTAGTGTCAGATGACTAGATTTTATATTGTAAATGTGTTGCCTGATAAAGTATACTTGACTGTCTTAGAGTGGTTCAGTTTAGATGGTTATCACAGTCAGTTTTATTTATAGGGCTATTCAATTATGAATAATTAAGAAGTTCTGTGCTCACAAATTAGACTTATTGTGATTAATAACATATTAGCTGTATGAACAAATCAAACTGAAACACCAACCAACTGTCTGTTCTGCTGCATTTTATTTTGTTGTTTTAAAATTATTATTCAAAAATAATTTTAAGCAAAAACTCTTGACACAGTTTAAAAAAAATTTATTGAAAAACAGTTTGTCTTAGGTTACAGTAGTTGATCAGTTGACCCGTTCGCTCTCTTGCAGATGTGGTGTTTTTCATCTACCTTTACCAACGCTGGATCTATCGTGTCGATCCAAACCGAGTCAACGAATTTGGCACCAGCGGAGCTGACCACGTTCAGAACAACATGGCAGACTCTGCCAGCGCCATCACAGACAAACCAGAAGGAGAGAAGAAGAACGATTAAGCAAGACCTTTCACTTCTCTGTCCCCCACCTTACGTCCCTGACTGCTGGGGCAAAGCGAACTCGTGGGAATTAGGCAGGAAGCAGGGTGGAAGTCAAAGGTTGTTTATTGTTCATGGACGCCGCTACAAAAAAAAAAAGAAAAAATTCAGTTTAACTGTTCCTTCTGGTTTCTTTGTGGCTCCACAGAGGAATATATTCAGTGTAGACTTGGTAAATTCTTATTTCTGTTCCCCACCCATCCCTGCCCTCTTGTTCTGCAGTTCAAGTGAAGTAAAACAAAAACGTGATGTACTGTATTCTGTATGATTTGATTTCAGAGGGTAACGGTATCTTGGAGTTGATATTTGGAGAACAGGTTGCAGATACTACTTTTTTTAATATATATAATTACGGGGAAGAAACAGGCCAAGTTTTGTTCTTTGTGTCAATTCCTTGTGAGATTTTCTTTTCATTCCATGTGAGCACCGTGTTTCGGGTTGCCTGGACACTGGTGTGTAGTGCTGGAGGAAACTGGAAAAGATCCTGAGTCAAATTTAAAGAAGAGACGCGGTGACTGAAGACCTGAAGGACAAGCCTGCAGGGCCACGAAACAATGACTACTACTCTCAATTTTATTAATGGTTATTGTTCTAGACTTGAACGGAAAAAAATAACAGCCTTGTTGGTATTAATATAAATATATGTCAGACTTATTTTTTTTTCAGTCACTAAAACATTATTTTGTATATCCTCAAACTGTACAGACTTGTTATTAATTCCAATGTTAAATCTAACAGCTGATACTTTGCTAATCTGATTTTCATTTTCCCCTCAGCTGAACGATTTTTAAATCGCCTACATGCTACAAAATTTAAATCACCATGACAGACATTCAGATGTGTGCTGAAAAAAATTCTCCTGTTTTTTTGTTTTGTTTTTTGAGTGCTGTAAATCTCAAAGAAAATGATTCCATGTTGATGCATATTAAATTTTTTGAGAATTCGTGTTTATACTAAAATTGTGATTTAAATTGCCTATGCAACACCTTGTTTTTTAAATTTCACTCCTACTTTTTTTAAGTTGAACAACATTTTTGCATGGAGCTGACTTTATTTTTATGTTGGTTTTTGTTGATGTTGCAGGAAATTTAAGTTCACCCCTGAGCCCTCTAAATTTTGTTAAAGTGAACGGCCATCTGTCTGAGATCCCAAAGATGACAATTATTAAAACTTGTTTACAAATAAAAACTCAATTTAAAGTCTAACATTAAAAAAAAACAAAAAATCAGCTGTAAATAAACTGCAGGTTTTAAATTTTAAGTGTAGCTAGTGTGTCATACTGTTTAAAAGGTTAGGCAATAAATTTCTTTTCTGACAGACTAAATTTTTGTCATGGTTCCTCTAGGTGTTTTTATTCATTGGCAAACATGTTCAGATTTGTTCCAGTTAATGATTTTATACAAGAATTACAAAGGTTTCCCACAATGCAGGTTCAAACAAGCAGGCTGTAGTAATGATGGCACAAAAAGCCTAATTCATTTAGTGTATTAATGAAACTGAAATGGCTCAATCTTAATTTGTGAAAAAAAAATAGTTTTAATTGTGGACTGGATCTGGCAGGGATCCTATTAATTTGATGGACATTTTCAATTCTGGAACCGTGTATCACAGTTATTTTAATCACATAATGCATTTGCAAGGTTTTGCTATAAATTGTGTGTAGCTGTGTTTAAGAAATATGCAAGTACACAACCATTTTTGTGTAAAATTTACCAGACAGGATTAATTTTTTGAAAGCTATAAGTCATACCTGCAAATAGAATTTTAAAAGAATCGATTGCATGTTAAATGGAGTAACTACTTTAAGGGTGACTTGTTACAGTACAGAACTTTATTCGTCAAATTTGTAGTTTTATACCTGTCATCTAATTCACTCTGGTCAATGCTGAGTCACAGTTTCCTCTAAACGCTTTCAATTTCCTTTAAATTGGGTTTATTTATCTGTATACCAGCAGGTGTCGCTGCTGCTCCTCACAATCATAAACTTATCTAAATAGTCCAGGTGAAAGTAGATCTGGTTGCACGACACTGCTTTTAAGTTAAATATTTCTGTTGTGTTTATACTGGTCTTGTACACGACAAAATATTTGTTTGGGAACAAACGTTGTGAATCCAGATGTTAAAATTGATGTTTTTAAAAGAACCCCGCGTTGGTTTGAAATTGCGCATGCGCACTACTGACGTAGTAAGTAGCATAGAGTAGCAGTGCACGAATGTAGAAATTAAATCGTGGTTGTGGGGTAATGGCAGATTTATTACACGCGCAGACAGGTCATTGGTCCAATTGACAAATTTGAGAGACTTTTTAAAAATAATATATATTTAGCGAAAACAGAAGGACGTAACCAGGAGAAATGTCAGAAACAACTGGTTGGTTCACGTGTGCGCGACTTGATATCAAGCAGGTTTTGCGAAGTAAAACCACCGAAACGTGCCTTACATGATGGAAAAAACATCTCCTTTTATGGGTGACGACTCCTTTTGGGTGCATTATATGTAAATCAAGAGTTGGGTTTTGAACCTGCAGCAACGACCCAGGGGGGGGGTTCCCACTGAAGAGGTGACGTAACACCCTCGGGGATTTCCGTGCTTTGCAGCAGCCAATCAGAAAGCGCCGCTACGGAAACAAAACTGAAGCGAACTTTCATCAGCCCCGACTCTGTCATTCATTATCACACACACGGCTACAAATCGGTTTAACACCTCGTTTAGACTGAGACAGAACATTTAGAGCAGCTTAACGAACCGATTGGAGACATATTTCGCCGACGTTTAGACAGGTTTCTGAACTGAGCGGATACGACTAACTCCTGGATTCATCCGGTTTGGAAGGAGTTCAAAAACACGACGTCTGAGTTTTGTTTTTGCTTCTACGCAGAGCTCCCATGCGATGAAAGACATGGACATTTTTAACGGTACCTCTGGTAGGTTTAAAACTCGTTTATATTGTCGTGTTTGTGCCAAACTGACCACATTCTCAGTCGTGTGATTTTGTCATTGCAGAGGAGCCAACACCCAGTCCGGGGATGACCAACGCTCCCCCTCCCTTCTACCCACTTGGTGAGCGTGAATTTCTTTATTTTAGCACTCCAAGCTGCACCAACATATGCGCCATGAGTCAGATTAAACCTCGAGCGAAAACTGAAGTAAAAACAATAACAAATCTCTAAAGATGTCCGATTTCATAATGTAATATTTTGTAATCAATCTTCAACTATTAATTCATCTCCTACGACAGCAAACCTTATGCAAATATGCAAACCTGGGAAGGTTTGCATATTCAGATTGCTCAATTTGTTTACATTTTGAAACCTAAATAGATGCACCCATCATTCAAATAACAAAGAGTAAATGTTGTTTTTTCTTCCCTTATTTGTTGAAGATATTTAGTTTAGGCTACATGAGCTCATGGGCAAATCATTCAATTCTCCATCCCCTCCCTCTGAGGTTTGTCAGAGTTACTGGTCTTCTGTCAGTTTCACACAGATTCTTCATGCGTGCGACCAAAACATGTCTCACGTGGACCAGGCTAACAAAGACCCTGGGGAAGGATAGTGATTTGCAAGTGAGTTCAGCTAAACAGACAAAGAAACTAATAAAAACTCTTAGATGACTATAAAAACTACACAAACAAACTGTAAATATTAAAATTTGTACAAAAATGAAGTTTTAAGTAATATTGATAATTTGTTAGTATTATTGTTGGTAATAAAATTTTACAGCTGCTTTGTTTACATTTCTACATCAGGAAATCAGACGTCAGACATCACAGACCACAAACACCTACTCAGATCAGATTGCTGGTATATATTTACCTGTTGGTAACCATAGCAACGGTACAGGTTAAACTTCTGTGATTTAAAAACAACGCCAGACTGAAACTAGAAGTCACGTGCTTCGAAACACCACATTTATAAAATTATTAAGATGAAATGTTTGTTTTTCAATGTTGTTTTTTTTTGTTAAACTTTGTGAGACACTGTAAGTTAAACAAAATATTTTAAACTAAATACTTCCAGATAGAACAAATCTATTGTGTATATTTTAAGTGTTTCAGCACTCGGCCATTTTTAATTCCTAGTTATTAAATTGTTTTACAATGTGAGCCTGTTTTATGGTTTTAACACAGATCTAATTGAAGAAATAATCAAGGAGCAAAATGAGCGTCCTCTTCCCCGACCACCTCCTGCTCCCCGGGACTTCGATCCAGACACTTTCAGGCAGAACCACAGGATGGTCCCACAGAACTTTTTATCGTCCTCTCACCCTGTGCTGGTGCCGAGGGGCACGCCGTGCAAAGTGAGTGTGTTTCGATTGTGTTTGTGTTCGACCTGGTTTTAACCTCCTTTTGTGGTTTTTCTGTTATCCAGAAAACTCTGAGCAGGAGAGCAGCGAGACGTTTAGTTCAGGTTTTTATTCAAAAACTGTAAAAGAGTAAAAAGTCGGTTTTGGGGCAATTGAGGCATAAGATTGATAACATTAGATACAAGCTTTAACAATATTTAAAAACCAAACAAAAAGGCTCCCAAATTGATCTTAGATGTTGTTTCCATTGTATGGTTGTTGTTTGTTTTTTGCATTTAAAGGGTAGCTTTGACAAAAATTATCTGACGACCATGAATACTGATGTAAATGTAACATTATTTTGTTAGTAGAAAGACACATAAGGTAATTTAATGGCGTTCAATATAAGTCTGTTGACTCAGCAGAAACACTGAATAATCTATAATTAACCCTGAAACCAAAGATTAAGGAAATTCTGTCTTTTCACTTTTTTTCACTTAAGTTGTAAATTTGGCTTTCACAACTTCTTTGTTGTGAACTAAAATATTTTATGTGCAGTTTTTTTAAATTTTGTATTTCTGAATATTTTTAGACATTCTTGATGCTCATTTTTTTGATTCTGCTGCTGTTGAAGTGTGAGCTGTTAGCATTAATCTGAGCAGAGGATGCTCCTGTTGGTTTTCTGCTGGCTGCAGATGGTTGGAGGTTTTGCTGTCAGTAGCAGCAGCAGCAGCTGGGCAGCCCGGCAGGTCAGACTCTTTAGCAGAAAACACGTGGTTTCCAGGCAGCGCTGAGATCAGAGATGTTGTAACCCGATAAGACAGTGGTGATGCTACAACCTGCACAGACGGGTTGAAGTGAAAGAAACGACAGAAAGCAGGTTTTTACTCTTTGGTACTTGGCCAGTTTTGATATTGTTGTGTAAATATAGTTTTATTTTGTTTACATAGCTTGTAATAATCTTTCCAAGCATGCTTACTAGAGAGAGGAGGAGGAGGAGGAGGAGGAAGAAAGTGTAACCTGACTCTTGCTTTCATTTTTCAGTCTCTTCTGTTTACAAGCCAAACCCACCAGAGGTTAAAGGTTGCATTTTTTTTTGCTCCACATCGTTTCTGCTCTTGATTGGTTAATGTCGGTCTGAGCTGACTTCCTGTTTCTTCTCTGCTGGCTCTGACTGCCACTCCTTTTGTTTGGGTTCAGTGTTACGATGAAGATGTACTCCCCAGTTCAACGTTTACAACAGATGCCTGTGGCCTGATGGGACGTTGCAAAAGATGATCTCATGCTGAGCCATCACTTGGAAATCTGGAACTTTTTAAACCTGATGTAAGGGCTCACAAAGGAGTCGGGTTCTTTAACTCTTTGTTCCCTGTAGGTACGATCATGATTGTCTTGTTGAAGATAAATAGGAGTTATTTTTAGATTGAGATGAATTCAAAGCTGAGAAAAAGGCAGAAATAGACGAGTGGAGGAATAGAGAAAGTAAAAGCAAGTCATTAAGTATGAGTTGGAATGCAAAAAATGGTGGTCTGTGGTGTAATGGAACAAAAAAGACAATGAGATGAAAGAGGAGGAGTTGAGGAGCACATGTTGAGCTGTGTGGTGATAGAAAGCATTAATGAAGGAGAGGCAGTTGCTCTGGATTTTAGGTTTCACTGCAGTGGTTACTTTAATACCTGGCAGATATCAAGTTCTGATATTTGAGTGAAAACCTGTTTGGGGGATTTTTATTTTACCAGATTGTGTGGTTGATTATGTTTTCTAAAATAGTTTCTAATAAAAAAGCTTTAGTATAAGAAAGTGAAAACGCTTTGAACGGAAGTATCATTTTCAACTTGGAGTTGTTGTAGATGGTGTTAGATTTTACTGCTTTTTATTAACTTATGCACTAATTTTACCTGTTAACTGACCTGCCAATACTGATAGTACCTGTTTCAGATATTTGTCTTAGAGAGTATATAAACTTAGCACAAAAAGTAAGGAAATTGGTGTTTGGTAGAGTATTTTTGTTGTAACAATGCTCCTTGGCAATCAATCTTATGCTGTTAAAAAGCTTGTAAATTTTCCTTTTAAATGGTGCCACATTTGTAAGCAACCATCATATATACTGCTAATATGTTGGTTGCAATGCACACATGAAAAATCTGCCAAACCTTCTCAAACTGTTTATTTTTTAAGTTTCTGGTACCCCTACGTGCTGTCAATCACCTGCCTTGTATAATATTTATTGCCAAAAATCTGTTACAACAAAGTAATAATCTACCAAACATTAATTTCCTTACTTGTTGTGCCAATTATCTTTTTTCTTAATTTTGATTAAATAAAATTATACTTTATTCATAATAATCCTATTCCCCAAGTAGACACAAAACTAAGGAGTTTGTACAAATAAAACACATCTTTATAAAGATTTATAGTTTATAGTTTATCTGCGCTATAACCCAGATTAAGGTTTCTTTTTTTGGTGCTATTTTTAATAGTGATATCTACACAAGTATTTTTTATCTTCTTAATTAACGTTTAGCTTTATTAGCATGATTAGCATTGCTAACAGGGGGTAGCTTTGGTCCTTTTAAATGGAAGATTGGTGGTTCAATCCTCCGTCCCAGCAGTCTGCCGAAAGGTCTTTAGGTCTTTATAATTGTTGCTGTGTGAGATTGTATGAGATTATAAAACTGTTGTATGTAGAGTATAAATGTATTTTTTTATTCGTCCTTTGTTTATACAGGTAATCCCATTGAGATCCAAATTCTAATTTACAAGAGAGACTGGTTTTGATAAGACAAGAAATTACAAACACAAGTAATTTCACAAAATAAGTAATTAAGAAATCTGACTCAATTAAATAAGCTGATAAAATATGAGCTAAAAACAAGAGCTGTGATGGACTTGCAATCTGTCCAGGGTGTACCCCGCCCCTCGCACTGTGATGGCTGGATATGGGCACCAGTGACCCCCGTGACCCTTAAAAGG
>JARVJO010000330.1:14900349-14910822 GCA_031762555.1 Cynodonichthys magdalenae
GTCATGTGAACATCAGCTCACATTTAATCAAACCAGCTGCTGTTCTAGCTCTTTTAACTGGCTTCAGACAAATAAAACAATTTAAACAAAATAACATGATCTGTTCTGGACGTCTCCTCAGAGCTTCTCATAAACAAATATACACAAAGTGTTCCTTATTGTGTGTGTGTGATTCTGGGCAGACGTCCAATGTGCTGCTGTGTTAAGAAATGCCGTTGTGATTTTACTGTTCGGTCTTTTTTATTAATATTTACTGCCACAGTGTCCCTCAGAGAGGAGGTACAAACTGCGCAGCTTAGCCTGGTTCTGTGACAGCAGCAGGTGCACAGGGCTGGGACTAGGAGGGACTGGGAGTGTCGTAGTTGCAATTGCTTCCTGCCACGCAAAGAATTGTGGGAACTCTACTAAATAAGAACCGTCACCCAGAAGCACAGTCAGTGAGAGGATATAGCTCTGTGAACACCCTCCCTTCCTGAGAGGTCGTTATTTTCACACTGTGGAACTTCATGGTGTTGACAAGAGACGGCTTACCCCTCCAATGTTAAAGAAAATTATGATGAAGTTTTATTGATATATAAGACTGCATATATTTCTCTTTTTACATTAGATGATGTTGACAGTCAATCTTGAAACATTATTTGCGATTAGCGCTACTCAATTCCAAATTTAGAAAGCGCAACTTCACACATCATTTGAAGAAATTTGTAAAACCCCTAAAGTGAGGAGAAATTTAGGGCTGCAATTAGCGCTTTAGGGGACTAGTGCCCACCACTGTGTGTGTGAGTGTGTGTGTAATATACCAGTGCAGCAGCGAGGTATCCCATCCCGTTGTGTGTGAGCTGGTTGTTCCATAGCACCAGGGTGACGAGGCCCTTCCTCTGTTCTTTCAGTCCTTCACACAGGTAGGCCAACCCTGAGAGAACAAATGTAAACATGTGTTCAGTAAATATCAGTAAATAAAGAAATGCTATATTTGTTCTTGAATTTTGCTGAAAATATTCACAGGGACCAAACAATTCCATCCTAATATAAACTAAAATAATGTTAAACTTTGTTGCGTACCAGAGTCGAGGATGTGATTATTGCGAACGTCCAGAATCTGAATGTTGTAGTTGAACTTGAGCAAGTTGCCGAGCTGAGCAGAGTCCTGAAGACCATTGAGCTTGTTGTCAGCCAGGTACAACTCTCGCAGGTTCATATTCATCTTTAGGGCTGTAGCTGAATGGAGAAATAACCAACAAAAGAAACGAAAGGATGAGATGATCACATTATTATTTCAGAAGAAAAAGAGAAAAAACCTTGATGAAAATGAGAACTGAAGAACAAAAAGAGGCTCCCAGGACTTGTCTGTCGTACCCAACAGCATGAGTGGTCTGCCTGACAGACCAGCACTCTCCAGGTGAAGGATCGCCAGGCTGCCACTGATCCTCAGCGCTCGTGCTACAAACGGAGCAGAGTGGTCCAGTAGAGGAGTGTTACGGGCTTCAAGATACTGGAGAGAACTTGTCTGAATGTGGAAACACAAAAAGAGGTATAAGAAATATGCATCAAACATTCATTAAAATGTATCCATTGATTCATAAGATATGAACTAGTAGACATTATTACAAAATTAATACAAAAAAACCATTTTCTGACAATCGTTATGTAGCCGTTTCAGCCAAAACGTTAACTTTGGGAATCAAGGACAGCCACTTTAGTTGTTATTGACACTTTTGAGCTTCCGGTACCCCCAGGTGCAGCCAATCACATTGTCTAATTAAGATCCATGTTCTGCTGAAATGAACTGTTTTTTGGTGAGCCGTGACACAAATAGAGTGAAATAAATCGTAGTGTGGCGGCTTCAGGCCATCGTTCTTCATTTGACATTTAATGTTCGGACAAAGAGCGACTGTCTTTTGGTACAAACACTGATCAAATGATAAAGTAGCTGCGAACACAGATACGAATAAACATGAGCTCAACACATTGTATAAAGTTTGTTACAAGGCTGAATTAAGTGGTTTCCCTTTGTAGGATGTTAAGTTTTGACCCAAACTGATAATTCCTTTTCTTTAAACTGCATTCTTTTCAGTATTTTTATTTGCAGATGCCTTTTATCTCAAATATTAAAGGTAAAAAAAAAACATCACCTGGTTCTTTGTTGTTTTTGTAGCAGCATTATGTGCGTTAAATTAGCTTTTTGAAGGCATACTGAGCCTTTTACAGCTTAAACATATACCATAAATACAAACGTCTTTAATAAAATTCTTGACAGTAACGTGTAGATCATTACTACTTTAGGAACATTTTTATTCCCATCCAGATCTTTTGGGCTGTAGATTGTTATCATTGGCCTGTGTTTATAAGAATGAGCGCTCACCTTCCTCATCATGTGAGCAGCCGCCTGCCATCCTCGTGTGCCGATGTGTTTGTTGAAGGAGATGTTGAGATGTGTTGCCGATTCGTAGTACTCTATCATGTCAAAAAGAGCGGACGCACCCTGAAAAAAAGCACATGAAAACAGAAGAAGAGTCCATGAAATCCCAAAAATATAAATCAAAATCTAAAACAATTAAAACAACTAAACTAAGTTGGTCACAAGGTTTAAGATGATGGTAAAATAATTTGTTTGGAAATAGTCTCTCAGGAGACGTGCAACTAAACACCTTAAGCACAAACTAAATGTAAAGGAATATAATAGTGTCATATAAAAAATATTGAAATATGGAAAAGACAAAACAATTATACACAGGCAAAAAATATGTTGTTTTATTGGACAAAAAAACATTGTTTTATTTTTTATTTTTAAGATTACTGTTAAAAACAAAAATGCTTTGCAAATTTATAGTTTAAAAAACAGATTTAAAAATGATACAAATTAAGTTAAATTAAATGTTCCCGACCCAAGTTGAAAATATTTCTCCTAAAATGATTTTATATCTGACTAAAAAAATAGAAAGTCAATATTGGAAAATTTAAAATCCCCATTTTTGAGCTGATACATAAAAACAATTCTTTATTCATTTTATGTTTACCAAGTTATCAGAGCATTCATCAGTACTTTTACAAAAATATAACAATCAGTTTTTACAAATGAAGACATTGAAAGGAAATAGTTGCTGTAACCTAAAATACCTTTTAAAATTTCCTTCAAAACATAACCATTATCATAGTATATTAGAAAATAATCTAACTCTTTGTCAGTTGGAAGATAATCAACTAAAACTACAGTAGTTATTTAACGCCTGCCAACCTTGTGTGTGTATGTGTGAGGTTGTGTGTACACTAGGTGACATGACTGCACACGTGTGTTTATCTAATGGGCGGGGGAAGATGAGTCACATTTAGTCCTAATAAAAGACACCCTGTTGATCACGCTCTCCACATGCTCCTCAGAACATCTCTCCACCAAACTGTTCCTCCTCTTTCATCCTCCCAACTCCTTCCTAACAAAGCACCAACGCTGCAGAGTCGAGTCCCTGCCAAATGAAACCATCTACTCTATCCCTCGCACGCCCACTTAAAAATAAAAACGAACTCGTCTTTTCACCAATTCAATGTGTGATTTATCCTTCGTTCCTCCAATCTCAGCTCTATCAGAGGCACTCCTTTCATAATTCCTCTTTTCACAGTCTCATTTCAGCGGAGCCCGAGGCGGGACTCTAGTCTCCGATGACTCAGCTGCTGACTCATTCAGCAACTTCATGCATATTTCCAGCTTTAAATTGGTAAAAAAAAAAAAAGATCTAAATGCCATTTGTTTGGATTTTGTGGAGGATAGGATTGAGTCTTATAAAACAAAATGATTTTATTTTATTTATTGGCGTTTTCTTTAAGGGTGGGTGGGGGGAGTGTGTGTATGCAAAAATCTACTTTTTTGAGCTTTATATCATGTTAAAATATCATTTCCTCATCAAACACATCCCCAAGAGTGTTTCTTTGACTCATTCATGCATGTTTGTAAGATTCTAGAATCTCATGTGGTAGCCATGAGGAGTTGGCAAACTGCTTGCTGGTACAAAGCACTGCCTACTTATACATTGCCCCTCCCAGAAGCTCAGTCTCCAGCTGAGGTCCTGCCCCACAGAGCACTCCTCCCTCAAAGTATCATTTAAAAATGTGCTGAAGTGGAAGTGTTCGAAATGGTAGGAGGTTCTTAAAGAGACACAGGCCAATTTCAAAATGTTAAGATAGGTTATGATGGAAAGTCAAATTTAGTTTTGATATAATTATACAGCCTTTTTATAACAACTGAAGGTAACATAGTTACTTCATTGTGATATAGAATTGAACTATGTGCCTGGAAAATACATAATATTGCTTATTTGAAGTAAATGTTAGATATAAATTAAGCCTTGTTTTTTGCTTGATTGCAAATATTTAAGGTATAAATTTAGAAAACAAATTAATGCTGTCTCAGCCATGTAAAAGTAGAAAAAAAAATTTCCACCTCTGCATCTCCATTTCCTCAACTTTACCTTCACTCAAATCCTGCTGCATTCATTGTAGAAATGTGAAATTTAAATAGCTTTTTCTTTTATATTAACTGCAAATCTGGCAATATGTTCACAATGTTACTTCTAAATAAAAAAGGGTTAACATATTGTTAATTTAATCTTTTTTCACCAGCCCGAAGAATGGAACCTATTTTTTAATTTGACATGATTGTAGGCATCAACAAAGCCAACATAGTAAAAATAATTGCATAAGTTTAAAATGAGCCTTCATAACAACACCATGTGATTCTAAAAACTTCAAGAAAACATAGCCCAGGGTTTACAGAGACAATATTGGCTAGGTTAAATTTCGCACATCTCTGTTCTACCCGGGTCATCTAAAATCAGCTGCAGAGAAAATAAGAGAGCACTGATGCAGCTGAGTCTCTTCCTGCTGTGTTTCATTTTGTCTGAAGCGTGTCACAGACATGTTCAGGTAAAGAGTTACACAGTAAACCAGTTGGAACAGGCAATTAAATAAAAGAGTGGAATTTGTGAACTGATGCAAATGTAATGATGCATTTATGACACAGTGTGGGGCAGAAAATACAGCCTCACAAATTCAAGCAGTGTGACAAAAAGAGCTCCACAAAACACTGATTTCAAGAACAACAGGTAGAAACTTATTTAGATGTTTTTAAAATGTCTCTTTTTTAAAAAGGATAACTGTAACTGCTGAAACAGACTGGCACAAGTTGGCATCACAGTTGCATTTGACCTTTAAACTAAATGTTTAGAATATTTCTTTCAGTACCAATTCAAACGACCTCTGCTGTTATCTCGTTTTATTTCCTGCCAACTCTTGCTTTGCCAAATATGTTCACAAGCCTTTTCCACAGAATTCACAATGTATAAACAAAACAGGATGGACTTATTAGGATATTTTAGATTTTTTTAAAAATAAAGCTAAACTACACTGCTAAAGTGGGGTCTGTCCAAAAACCCCTCTAATCTACACACGTCTCTGAGAACTACAATTAGCAAATGTGGTGAAAAAACAGCTGCAGCAAAAAATTAATGCTTGGTTAGAAAATAAATAAACAAATTATTGAATCATTTGATGAATTCATCCCCACCATTTCAGTCATGGTCTGATAAGCTGCGGCCACTGCCAAAAACAAAACAAGACCACTACAGGTCATGGGTCCTGCTGGGGAAATGACATGGCTACAAACTGCTCTCGCTCAAGAATCTGTACACCTCCAAGACCTTGATGCAGGCCTGAAAGATTAAAGATGACCCCCTCCTATCTTTGAAATACCCTTATAGAAATACTTCCCTCTAAGTGGAAGTTTGGTCCACATTAGTCCAGCAGTACTTTCCCATCAACTGTTGGACTAAAACACTCATCAGGATATTCTCTGTTCTCACCATAACTCCTAAAACAAGCATATCATAAATCAGATTGACTAACTTTGTTTCATATTTTTGTATATTTTAATTTTAATTTTTAAATATCTGGAGATGTTTTGGTTTACAGCCGTCATAAGTTCTTGTTTACATGCTTTTTTCTAAATGCCAATCGTGTTTTTGTGGATTTGTCATGTTATGAACCTTTCTGCACCTTGTGTAAACTTGGCAATATAACAAGATTAAAATGTTACGCCATAATTTATATAAACCTTTCAGTCAAAGAAGCTTGTTCTGTGTATCTTGCTTGCGTCTGTACGATACACATGCTTCACACTACAGCACTATCTGTCTGCGCATGTCTAGAGCCAAAACATCTCCTACAGTGTTTACACAAGTGGACATCTGGGATAATCAGAGAAGATCAGGACAAACACTCCATATCCTGCCAGAATAGTAACAGTGGAAAAGATGATCACAGTGAGGCTGAATGTAGAAAGACAGAGGATGAGAATTTTTAGTTTCTAATCTTACATCTTCATCCAGGTTGGTCTGCTCCAAGTCAATAAGTTTAAATTGGACTCTCTTTAAAATCTCCTCCAGAGACTCGCAGGCTTTGCTGTCCAGCTTCTCACCTGAAGACATGAGCAAACAGAGATGTTAATTATATTATTTTAAAAACCATTAAAACCACAGCTTTGTAAAAATATATTCTTAAAAGTAAAATCTTAGCATTGACAGAATTCTTTTATGATGTGTAACTACACACACAGTAAATGCATAATGCACGACTGATGCTTTTTTGTGCTTACCTTTTAGATCTAAGCAATCATTTCTTTGTGTCAGGTCTTTAAGTTCCTACAAAAACAAAAAACAAAGTGAATCAGGTTGAGTTCACTTTGTGTATTCTCTTATTGAAGCAGACTTTGCTTTTCACATGTTGAACCTTTTATATCACAAGAGAAGCGATTCAATAAATCACTGGAGGAGATAAGGCACAAATGTTGTGCAAACTAAGATAAACTATTAGCTACTAACATTTTCTTTTGGCAGTTTGAGTTGCTGACTGAGCTCAACTGTCTTTGATAAGACAGTAAATTACATGACTATCTCCTTTTTACTGCATGTTGTAATTACAGGTGTATGACAAACTGAGCCTCTGATTTAGTTAAGTTGGTACATTTTTTCCCCTTGCTCTCTTTTAAAAATCAAACTCAAACCAAAAATAATGTTGCTTAATTTTTTTTTCTACTCTTTCTAAACACAGCAGAATATTATTTTTAAAGTGCTGTTAAAAGTAAATTTTCCATGGCTAATTCTCAGTAAAAGGCTTCTCATGGTTTACTGGGCTACACTTTCATAAAGTGGCCATGACATGACACTTTTGATTCGCAGCAGTGTGGAACCATTTAAATAAAAGTAAATCAAAAGGTGGGCTTAAAGTCAAAGCAGAGCAGGTGTGTAGGAGGGAAACTAAACTGCAAACCACACAAGTTCATTTGAAAACTTTAACATGAATAAGAGACTTGCATAATTTAAAGCAGAATTAAAAGCAAAGTTTCCCCGTGTGGAACCTTGAGTTTTATAAGTCAGACACTGTGGACATGTTCACGTATAAACAAAACTAAACTTTAAAAAAAATGCTGCTTTTACGCGTCTTGACTGTACATTCTTTAACCCTGTTGGTAATACACCTTTACAATCTCCAATGTAGTCCACAACATTTAATTGAAAAGTGGTATTTAACCTCTTAACCTGTCTAGTAAAGAATGCCACAACACCTTCAACCACCAGCACAGACATAAAACAAACAACACAGTGTCGCGCTTTAAAACTATGCAGCAGCAAATTCCCGTCTCTAGATGACAGTCCAGTCCATTCAGGATGAACTCTGTAGCCCCTGTCCTTCTGCCTCACTGCAATGATGCAAACAGTCCCTCAAAAACATGAGCTTGTATGACAAATATTTCATCTACAAAGAAGTCCTGCAAGACACAAACAGAACAAACCTTTACCAGTTTTTGATCTGACAATTTGTAAAACAATTTAAATAAAATGAAGTTAACAAAAACAGATGCATGCACATATGGGCTGACTGATCATCAGAGCCGTCTCTACCTCCAGTTCAATAGATTTGACTTTATTGGGGACACTAAAAACTTTATGTTCTGGTCACCTGATAGTTCTAACTTTTTCTGTGCATCACTCTCTAAGTGAATGAATATTGCAGTTTTTTGTGCAGAGGGTATTTGCTGTCAGGCTCTGGGGAAACACAACTGAGAATATAGTCAACAAACATGATTACCAGTTCAACAACTAAGAATGTAGCTGTCTGATGTAGTGTAATATGAAAGACACTGGTTTATTCAGCTGACAAAGAACTTTAGCTTTTTTTTTTCTCGTCACCACAACAACTAAATGCTGTCTGGTCGACCTAACAAGCTAGGAGTGAGTGAACCATCTGTATTTGACTTATTGCTCAGAGTAACATATTTTTAAGTAGGGTTTAACTTGCATGTGATATTTTTTAGATATTGTAGTTATAACGTCAGTTAAAACAAACCCACATTTTCCTCATTCTTCACTTTCATCTACACCAGGTGTGGGGCAAAAATGTAAATTTGCACTCCACTTTGACAAATGAGGGTGCAGCTGCTCTACTGATCAGGTGCCTGTATCTGCAGATCAAGTATGGATATACAGAAGCTGAGGCAGCAGAAGATTTTGCGCAAGATTTACAATTTTATGCCACTTAAATGGTGTCAGCCTTCAGGGACTTCAGGGTCTTTGCACCCTACGTGAATGTAAGAATTGTATAATGAGAAAAAAAAGACTTGTTTCAATAGAAAATGGCACTGCAAAAATGTAGCCAAGCATCCATGTTTTAAGACTCCAGTGGTAGTTACTATGGAGTAGGCATTCAACATGCATCTGCTAAATAGTGACCCCTGAAAAAAACAAACACATGCACACACAAGTGGTAACAAGAACCTGTAAGGTCAATGGCAATGCACCAAGTGCAGAAACCAGTTAGACCTAATAAAGAAAATATTTAGAGTGAAGGCAGTGAAGTAATAAATGGTAGTAGTAAATGGTTGAACAACTGTCACTGATCACTGCTCACTTGGACAGCCATGTGGCTTGTTTATGTGGCTGCAAACTGCAGGGATGACTACGCAGAAATGAACAGTGGCTCCTGGTAGACCAACAGACTGTCCTGGCTCTAGACAGAAAAACTGAATATGGAAATGTCTCATTTCAACAAAGACTGGCATTATTTTCCTCTAGGTGTGGAAATTCACTCTCATTACTGTTCCAGCAATAAGATAACTACTTGCAGTCTAATAACACTATGCAAATACGAGAGTGACTGCCTACCACCTTCCTCCCACCAGACTCACTATGCAATGAGTAGGACTCTGAAACAGAGCTGGGTTTTGCAGCTACAGCGCACACACTAAAAACACAACCAAGCCCCTTTGAGCTTTGTGAAATTGTAGCTACAAGCTAATGAGCAATAGTGTTGAATCAAAAAGATCACCAGATAAAGACACATTTAACTACAGAAAAAAGTCACCACTTGCCTGGTCAGCTGAGAGATTGGGATAACATCTCAGCTACTTGTGGATATTCACATCACAGCGTTAAGCTGCAGCTGAAGAAATCACTTGATCTTTTCAGTAGCATCTGACTAAACTGAGCTATTTTACATTCTTTACACATTAAGCATCTTAGTTTAAACATTTTCTTTTGCTTTCTGACGTGTGGACTTTGTATAAGCTACACATTTGGTTTCAAGCATCATCCAGACTGGGTTACAAGTGGACGATAATCTTGTTTTTTTTCCCCAACCAGGAGGCTGAAAAGGCCTTTTTGTTTTGTCTGGACACGTCTTCCTATTTCCTCTTTTTCAGCTCACCACTACAAAAACATATCTGACAGAAGAAACACTTCAACTATCCTAGTGAGACAAAAAAGCATGTGTATCAGTTCACACACAAAGGCTCAAAATACACACAAATAAACAGCCCGAGGCTTCCTTCAATAGATATGAAGAACTACTTACACAAAGGGATTGCATGACTATCTGAGCCATACCACTAAAACACTGGTTGTTGTGACCAATAACCTGAAAAAAAGCCAAAATAAAGGTCCTATAAAGTACTATTATGACACTTGTCTAAAGCTATGGCCTCATACCCACCTAGAGTTATAAAGTGATTTTAAAAATGTTCAACTTAAAAAAAAAGCTTTAACTACACCCTCAGTGACTTGTTTACCTTCCATAGTCTAATTATCCAGTGCTATAACCATAACTTTACTAGTTTCAGTTCTATGACCTATGGCACCATTTAACCAAATAAGTAAAAATTTGTATTTTCAACTACAGAATTCCCAATTAAAATATTGCTGCAATGCATTGTTCCACAAAAAGATAGCCGCTTAACTCTGAGCAGTTAATCCCCACTACAGATGAAAGCCATGAAATAATTAAATTTAAACCATCTACCTCCATTAACAAAAGTAACAACCAACAACTGTTGGATAGTTTGCAATAATAATGAATACATACACTCACCGGCCACTTTATTAGGTACACCGTGCTAGTAACGGGTTGGACCCCCTTTTGCCTTCAGAACTGCCT
>JARVJO010000330.1:14944074-14959300 GCA_031762555.1 Cynodonichthys magdalenae
GGCATCGGGACACACCCACCTGCCCGACTAGGGGTTTTACCTGCCCCGGGCAATCGGGCAATGGGATTTGTCGAACCTTGCTGAAGACACACTGACAACCAATGAACTTTTGGTTAACTTGATTCAAGATGGCCGCCGCCGCTAATCAAGCTAAGAAAACACAAAAACAGCTAGAACTCATTCAATTTGAAAGGTATTGGGTAACTTAATAACAAAAACAATTTTTTAACACTTAAAGCTAGAACAACAAGTGAAACTCATGCAAAAAGTTATTTTGTGTTGATGCAAGACAAATTAGTAATACAAAATAATTTTTTTAAGGAGGGTGAATAGTTGGTTTTGAAAGAGAAGTATTAGTAAGAGAAAAAAAGTCCAATAGGCTCTGATTTTTAGCTCCAAATCAGAGGCTCCAGTTCATCACAGAGGACATTTTAAGATTAAATAAGACTGTTAATCAGTGTTGTTAGTTACTCCCGCTGCTGGCGAGACCACTGGGCCAGGCCTACCTTTCTTGGCCTGCTGGGCCAGGATACGACGTGTACGAGGCGTGGTGCCTTTGGGCATGTTGATGATGTACTTGCCTTCCATCTCGGCTGTCACGCGCCGGCGCTTCACCGCTGGCAACCCGTTCCCCTCATCAGCTGGTTGACTGACGACTGACAAAGTGATCCACACACCAGAAATAAACGGAGTTAAGAGAAATGGCAGAACAAACGACTCATGATTTGAAAGAAACTTTCCAAATCATCTACCTGCTTTGTTGTTTTTGTTTGCCTGAGAGTTGGACACTGTGACGGAGAGCCGGTTGTCGGGTCGGCGGGCCGGAGTGGTTGGAGGGGAGTCGTGGCTCAGAGCGTTGGCAATCATACGTGTAGCAGCTGAAAACCCAACAAAACAAAGATCATTAAAAGACTGAGGTTTGGATTGTTTCTAAAAATATTCATTGTTTTGCTTTACAGGTAAACAGTAAATAAAAATATATTATTTTTCCGCACTGTGAGGAGCAAATAATTTATTTTGTTGACAGTTCAGCTGAGAAAATCTTGATTGATGACTTTGAATTGAGTGACACACCCATTTGTCTCTTCTGCACGCACTAATGAAAGCAGCATCTCACAGCACAACATTACACACATTTTTCAAGAATGACTCAGGAAAAAAACTACAAAAGAACAACTCTCCCTGGAAAGTATCTTGTGTGTTGGAGGAACACCCAATTCTACAAAGCTCAACCAAAGAACCATAACCAGAAGTGTTTATTGTTCACACTCCAGTGCCAAACACCACGTCACAGCTGAGAGGTTCCTCATTACCTGTTACACCAAACCAATATGAGGCAGGTGGTTCGTTTCCATGTGTGCGAATCATAAAACAGTGGTTAGAGTTGTTGTCTCTCAGATGAGAAGGTTGCCGGATCGTCTCCCAACCTGGAACCTTGTACAGATAATTGCATTTTGTTACTTACGAGTGTTGGCAGTTCTTCTTAGCTCAGCCTGGACACTCGTTTGTCCAGAGGAGATGGCCTCGGTTGCCATTTTGCACATATCCTGAAGAAAAACATGGATTGTAAAAAAATCAGCTTCCTAAAATGACGAGATCATAGCTTTATGATCTAGTAATGTAATGAGGTTTTAAAAGGCCAAATTCAATTCAAATTCAAAAATACTTTATTGATCCCTGAGGGAAATTAGATGTTGTAGTAACTCATATGATTAAAGAATAAAAAATTACATAAAAAACACAAGTACGCAGAAGCCAAATTTTTCTTTGAGATCACTTTAGAGCCTCTAGTAAACAGCTATACCTCCCTACCACCTGTAATACATTTTTTGATACTTGTTTGCCAAAATAAAAATGGTCAAAGTGCGCTGTTTACAACATTTCAAGACATAAAGGTTGACCTCACCTGTCTGTACACCTGCTTGGCATGTTTAAGAATGGCAATGATGTCACCAATAACTGTAATACCAAGGTCCATCATGATGTCTTTACTGAGGTCCATCAGCATGTTCTTCTGAATTCTGTAATTGTATTAATAGGCAGAAAATTTTAATTACAAAAAAAGAGAATAAAAATTTCAGATGTTTGATGTCAGCTTTGTGTAGCACAAGCTGCAAGTTACCTGTTATCCACAAAGGAAACAGCATAAGTGACTGCAAGTCCAGCTGGAATCCCTGCATCCTTAAAAAACTGGATCCACTCTGAGGTGGCTAAAGCACAAAAGTAATTGAAGGACAATTAACATAAACTCAAATAAAAACAAACACACATTCCTCAAACCATCAAATCTGTTGTGATTTTATTTGATGATAGTCTACTACAGATGTCACATAAAATCAATCATTATACCAAAAAAAAGTAGTATTACTAACCTTACTACCCAAAGTATTACTACCCGAAGGTGACAATAAAATTTACTTGATGTGGTGGAAATAAAGCTAATTGTTGATTGTCATAACACTGTATTTTACAGTAGGAGAGCAGCCTGAAACCAAACATAAATCTGAGGAGACAGCAGTGTCTTGAGGTTTACTACAGGCTGACTGTGAGCAGCTGGAGGTTATTTATATCATTAATGACGAAATATCGGCTGGGTGAAGTTACAGATACAGAATGAAGGAAGCACAGCAGCTGCCACAACAATAACCATGACTGTTACTGAATAAGCTGTCTGCCGCACCGACATCAAACTCTCACACTGACTAATTCATCATTTGACACACACAGGCGCTTAAACAAGTCACAACCACAATGATGATAAAGAGATGAGGAGACTGCCGTGCATTGGCGTATCATTTTCAATAATCTAACATGTTAGGAGTGAATTGCTAAAACACGTAGCATGTGTGACCCACTCAAAGGTTAGACTAGCCCAAAGATTTCGTTTGTTTGTATTAATTAAAACACAATTAAACGTTAAAAATAACCTAAACCCTACGGATAAATGTTAGCATCAATGCTAGCACTCGTTGGCGGTGAATTAAAAGGAGCTAAAAGCGATTAGATTGTTGAGCCTTCAACGAGTTAGGTTTTTACGTCAACGTTAAAAAAGCTCGTGGAGGTCATATCTCGCAAAATTTTGCTCAAATTCTCAGAATTTTACTAATAAACGTGTTGTATGTGTCTCGCCGGGGCCTCTCTCACCTGTTGTCACGGACGCCATGTTTATGCTCAAACGCGGTGATGACGCAACTTCCAGTGTTGTGCGGGACAATGTACTCCCGCCGTGAAACGCGCTCCCCGTCATGAGAAAAATGAAGTTAAAGGGGTGCAGGTGACATTTATTTTTATTTATCTTTGCAATCTTTAAATATAACTGTGAATTTACGGTAATACAATTTAGTTCGTTTTTGCTTTTGTTTGCTTCATCTGGTGCAATGATTCATTTTCCGGTATGCTTTTTATGGCAGGGTTCACTTTTAGTTACAACACCGGGAACAGCGTACATGTATGCGATTCTATTGCTAGAGGGCGACAGAGACTGGTAAGTTACTCAAAACCAAGATTGGCAAAATATTCTTTTGGGGAAATTTCTATGACTACTTGGGCTTTAATTATTGCTGTCAGAAAATAAACATAGAACAAAATAACACCATTACAATAATAAAAAAGAGATCAGGCAGCAAAAACTGATCATTTCTTTTATGAGTGTACATAGGCATTAAAACATGTGTTCTATTTTATATGCTACAGGAATGCTTGAATACTTAAAACTGATTAAAATAAAACTTTCAAGGCCTTGAATGAACAGCAGACTCAGCTCAAGCAACAACAACAACAACAACAAAAACAAGAAGACAAATAACATTTCTTTCTGGCAACTTATATGTAATGAGGCAAATTAGGGCATATTTGTCATATAATAAGACCTTTATTTATGTAATTCTTCAGAAAGTAAAAATGAATGGCATTTACTCAAAATCATCAACAGAAGAGATATCAGCTTTGCAGTCAGAAAATTAAGAAGAAAACTTTAAAATGTAAACAAATGTTTTAGAACAGAAAAAGGGCCCAAACCCAAAACCTGGACGCAGAAGAGCAGCGAGTAGAGGCAACACTGGGAATATAACACATGTAAAATATTTTGGTCTTCTTCAAGAGAATAAAAGGGAACAAAGCAGAAATAGGACAGCAGCGCTTTGTATTTTTTTTTGTGTGTTTTTGAGAAATGAACAAAGTTTTTTACTTTTTGTCCATGCAGCTGTCAGCATATAACATAATTTATTCAAGTTTCTTTGGGCTTTTTCCCTAATTTAAAAATAAAATCACATTTATTATACTTTAATTCCATTTAAAAGGTGGACATTTGGCTCTCATCATAATAGAAACACAATCCATAAAAAAAATTACAGCTTTCTAAAACTTTTGAGTCTTGCTATATGCACTACACAATCAATAAATGAAAAAATAAATATATATTTATATATGTTTGAAGATTGTTTCAAAAATAAATGTATTTTAATATATTTATTGACTTTTTAATACTGAAACAAAAGCAGATAAGTAAAGCAAAACAACATCACATTTGCCATGTAGCAGTCAGCCTGATTACTGCAGGAATGCTACATTGTGTTCATCCAAGAGGATTGTAAGTATTGCATTTCAGAACGAGGATAATATGAAGTCAGAGCATGTATGGGGGAAAAAATAAAAACATAAGAACATTCACCTCATCATAGAAAAATAGGAAAGCTCTTGGTCAGTTAGTAGCTGTTGTACAGTACACATAGATGCAGGCAGGCTGTGTAGCTTTCATACTCCATGTTTTTTTTTTTTTTTTGATTGTACACTTGCAAAACTTTAAAGCAAATAAAAAGAAACCGGATGAAGTTACGAGTGGCGGAGCTCCTAAAAGATGAAGGAGGCAGTTGAGGCTGAAAATTCACCTGTTATTGGCATCCAATTGGAATCAAGTAATGTTGTATTTGCCAGCATCACCGCCTCGTCGTTTAGAGTCTAATAGAAGTAGCACCACAAAAAACCTATATACATGAGAACTATTGAATCTGTTTTATGCTTATGCTGACACCAGTACATATGTTTTTTTTAGTATCACATTTGCATTTTGGAGGAAGTAAAAAGGGCATCTCCAGCATTTTCTTTTTTTTTTTTTTTTACAAACACAATTCTTATTCAACATTGCAATAAACAAACATAAAACGAGGTCTACCCATTTCCTGACCACTAAAGGCCACACTGGAGCAAACATTCATGTATTTTTTCTTCTTATTTTGAATAAACATTTGATAGGAATAAAGCTCCTTATTCAGAAAATACAATCACAAGTTGTTGTTTTTTTATTTTAGCAAACAGAGCAAATAAACAAAACTGGGGTTCTCCTGCAAAACCTCGTATTTTGTTAGAAGAGTGAAACTTTAAACTGAAAACCAGAAACAGATTATAAATTAAATGCTGCTGCTTGAACACTGTATCCAAATAAAAAGTGGCATTATGGTGTCAGTATCTTTGGGACAGACCTCTGAGAAATTAAAAAAAGGAACAAAACAAAAACAGTAAAGGCGATTACTACAACTTTTATAACATCATACATTAAATGAAGGTCGCTTTATATTGTTTATAAAACATAAATACACATCGACAGAGGCAGTGAAATCGTGCTTCATGTTCAGGGATGTTAAACTCATCATAGTCTTTTTTTTGTTGTTCCATTATAAAAATATTTGTTTTTTTAAATATTTATTTGAACTTAATCTTCATTGACAAAAATATCCTGTTTATATCTGCAGACATTCAACGTTTACAATCATGGCACAGAAACATATACACATACATGTTCAAATGTATGAGTATTTTTTTTTTTTGTGTGCACAATATGCCTCCAAAGTTGCCAAATTCAAAAAAAAATATATATAAAATAATAATAATAATAATAAAATAATTGTTACAAAGATAATAGTAACAGTTAGTGACAATAACAAAAAGAAAACAGTACAAGAGAATAAACGGAATGAGGAATCACATGAACATAAACAATAAAATATATATATAACAATTTTTCACGATACAGGGAAAAAACAATTTGTTTTACAAGTTCACAGGCGAAGAAAATAACACTCACTCCACAATATCAGCCCACGTGTCGTCTCTGCATTTGGTATTGTTTTCTGTTTCTTTCTTTTTTTTTACCCCCCCAACCAGGTGCTGCTTTTGCTTTTTGTGCTCAATCACCACATCAACCTCCACAAAGAAAGAAATAAACGGGCCCGGCGGTGCCTCACTCACTGAGCCCAATGTGTAGAGGTTGTCTGAAACACTTTTTCTCCTTTACTTAAAAATGAATAATAAAAAAGTCCCTCCTTTAAATGAAGGTTCACATCTGATAAACTCCGAGCTGAGACCAGGCGTCTGTTTCTTCAGCTCAGAGGAGTGAAAGCCATGTTGTTTTTCTCAAGTGTTTTCTTGTCTTTCTCTATGTTTTTGATTTTTTTAAATCATTTTTGCTTCGTATGTAAACCATTCAGCTCTTCTGTTTTTTATTGGTTGATGACCAGGACTTTCTCTATCAGGGTCCTTGTTGCCTGCTCTCCTTTCCTCGGTTTCGTTTTTTTTTTTTTTTGCTCTTACTCTCAAAACCAAACGTGTCTAATCTTCATCTCATGAATGTTTACGTTGAAAACAACAAAAAAATGGCTCAGCAGATGACGATGGTGTCTGTCTTTATGCAACAAAGATCTGAGCAAATGATCTCCAAGAAAAGAGGTTTCTTCTTCTGTTTTGGGATGGGTTGCATTCCGTATCCTTGTATGTGCAAAAATGGGGAATGGGTTAGTTGCGCCGTCTTTTCACTCAAGGTCCCAGGGGCTGGAGGGGGTCTTCGGGCTCTCAGTGGTCGAAGACTTCAAAGAGAGGGAGAAATATAGAGACAGAAGAGGAGAAAACAAAGATGGGTCGCATGGCAGGTAGGCAGACGGCAGAAGAGATTTTTTTGTTTTGTTTTGTTTGTTTAAGATGAGAGGAGAAAAAGCACAAAGATGCTCCAAACTTGTCAAGTCCAAGCAGCAAAATGAAGAAGCAGAGGGAAGCCGAGCAGATGATAAAGAGCTACAGGTGAGCGAGCACTCTGTCGCCTATGAAAAGACCCTGAACAAATTGTCCTCGGTCCCTATTTCAGATCTGCACAAATACATTCAACAAGAGGAGGGGGAAAAAACAGGAGAAAAAATAATAATGGAAAAGAATGAAAAGCAGCAACACTAGCAAAGAGGCAACCGACAGAGGGAACAAGTTGGGGGCTCTGGTGCGTGTTGGGGTGTAACATTAATATGTTGTTTACTCAATGAGAGTTTTTGAATAAAAGAATTCATTGTGAATCAATGATGTAAACCCAGAGC
Organism: Cynodonichthys magdalenae; assembly: GCA_031762555.1. Lineage (NCBI taxonomy): Eukaryota > Metazoa > Chordata > Actinopteri > Cyprinodontiformes > Rivulidae > Cynodonichthys > Cynodonichthys magdalenae. The sequence goes on from JARVJO010000330.1 coordinate 14,951,427, forward strand.
ACTTTGAATTGGTCATTTTGTATTTTTACTCATTAATCGTGCTCTGTTGTGCTGAAAAGCAAAGGATTGCTCCTTTGTTTCAGCTCTGTATTAAAGGTTGGGTCTGATGTGCAATATTTCATTTTTATGGCTCTTAATTGGAATTCATTCTCCAATGTGTAAACGTTTAACCCAATCAGGCTGGAATGATTGACTAATCCTCATTCTGTCAGACAGATAAGATGTGTTGGGTGTCTCCTCCTCTACCTCCAGTGGTGTATGTGCTTGGCATTATGTGCGTGCGTGTGTCTGTCGGTCAGTCAGAGCGCCAGCAGCGAAGGCGAGTTCAGGGAATCGGATGACTGCTCGCTACTGCTGTTCCGCTGGTTGGCGCTGACCCCGCAGGCTCCCTCTGGGTAGGTGAACACAAATGAAGATGTGTATGAGGTGCTGTAACTGCCAATGGCCGCATCGTCACGGTTAACACCACCACCACTGTCACTGGCCATGAGGCATGGCCCACCAGGAGCGGGCTCACCTGAGCCATAGTAAGAACTAGAAAACTCTACCTCCTGCATCATCCCTGCTTGCTGGACTTGCTGCGGCTGCTGCGGGACCGGAGGCTGGGGCTGTGAGGAAGCCGGGTGGGCCGCGTAGGCAGGAGGGAGATAGAAAGAGTCTTCCTTCACAGTCAAACCCACAATGGAGACGGGAGGAGGTTGTAAGGACTGGGGAGGGATCTGGGACTGCACGGGAGGGAGTTGCACTGAGCCCTGCTGAGCCTGCTCCTGATAGGGAATCTTGCAGTTTGGCTGGTGGGCCACCAGGACAAACTCCAGACGCTCTTTCTCCTTCTGCAGCTCCGAGATCTCAGCCTCCAGCTCTGCTTTCTCCTCCTCCAGTATGTCAGTCTCCTGCAGAGAGCGAAGCAGCGTGGGGTGGGAGAGAAACGAGACATAAGTGGGTGAGACAAGAACGAGAATGTTAGCGCTTCGCTAACACTAAACCTCTATACAGATAAAAATTAGTGGACTTTAAAGCTAACTGCTAATATGACTGACAGTCTGTCACACCTCTACATCTCCTTCCTGTTAAAGACTGGTAGGACTGATAACCTTGTCGTTGTTTTCAATTGGTTTAATTTGAATGTGGGTGGGGTCAAATTTGTACTTTTATAAATAATGTTTGAAGTTAGTCAAACAACAAATAGAAAATACTTTTTCTACCATATTTTAAATGTAGTCAAATATTTTATTTGTTATTAAATATTATTAAATGTTATTTTATTTATTTTTGATGCTCTTAGTTTGAAGTTTAGCCGCTACAGATGCTAAATGGACCCAGGTCCAGCACTGCTTGTAGGAGGGGATAATTTTTATTTATTTATAATTGTGTAATGCAGAAGTGACAGAGATGTAAATGTTTATAACTAGAGTTAACATAAACTTCTATGTTTCTCCAAGGTTGTTCAGAATGTTATCTGCAACAGGTAAAATGTTCATGTTTAAACGTTTCCATAGAACCCCAGTTTAAATTATCTGAAGTATCACTTCGGCTGTTTGCATTTAGGTCTAATCCCTATAAACCTTTCTTCTTTGTAGGTAACATATAAACTGTACACAATTACTAAGATCTTTCACAATGCAATGGCTTATTAAAAGTCTGTAATTGTTATTGTCACTCATTCTGCAGCTAAAACATGTTTAAACTCACCGACTGTAGTCTGTCTGTGAGTTCCCGTCTGCGGTTTCTGCATTTGGCAGCAGCTAGCTTGTTCCTCTCTCTGCGAACGCGTCTCTTCTCCTCCTCTTCAGGTGTTAGCTGTAAGAATAGAAGTAAATTGATTAATAGAAAAGATTTACTTTTATTTTTAATGCACTTATTTTCTCTTGTACACTGGCAATGTCTTTCCCTGTATGTATTTTAAGTCAGAGCAAACTTTATTTGAGCTGTTTACCTGCACTGCAAGAGTCAACACACAAACCACTCAAGCACACAAACTTACTAACACACCAACATCTCCATCTTCACTCACAGACTCGTCACGTGCACGGCGGCTGCGGGGTCTGGACTGGCGGATGGGGCCCGGGACGGGCCCCTGAGTTTCAGAACTTGGGGGGGTGAACCCAGACCCCGAGGAGTAGCTGGGACCTGGCATGTCATAGGGGTCAACCAGTGACACCGGCTGGGCCATGGTTGTGGTGCCGGTGGAAATACTCTGCCCAGAGGCCTGGGAGGAGATGAGGGTCGGTTGGACCATCCACTGCAGGTCCTGACTGGTGGTTATGGCAGTGACAGTGGGCACAAATGAACCGGGCATCTCAGCTCCGCCACTGCTCCCTGGCCCACTGCCCACAATGCTCAAGCCAGTACCTGCTGACACACACTCCTATAAGGGAGAAAAAACAATTAAACTTTACTGAACCTGAGGCCATCGCACACAAGTTGATTTATTTTCTGTCCTCCAGAACAAGAGCAATCCAAGGTACTAAAATCTCAGATCATTTTCTTTTAAATCAAAGTTTTATAACACGTATGTCTTTAGAAATAATTTTTTGTTTTATAATATTTATAAAATGTTTCTCTACCAGTTGCTATATTGATGGGAAATCCCTTCATATAGCTAACTCCCCTTTTTAAATATAAAACCAGGGATTTCCAAAGCGGGTCCTTGTGGGCCACCATCACCATGTTTTACCCGTTTCTCAGCTCCAACGCCTCTGTAATTAATAGTCTTCCACATGAAAAGGTAATTTATGACTGAATTAGGTGTGTTGGAGCATGGAAACAAGTAAAACACGCAGGATAGCAGCCCTCAAGCACCAGTTTTGGACTCCCCTGTTCTTTCAAACTGGCCCCTCTCATAAACAAAACGAGCTTGTTGCCAGGCCAGGTGATAAATCTGCAAATTTCAGCAAAGTACAACTTGTTTTGAAGCTTTTGAGATGAAACATTAGAAATAGATAGGTCAATTTTGAAAAAATTCTTCGTTATGACTCATTTTGCCAGCAGGGGTCACATATTAGCATCAAAAGATTAAAATTGTTATAACTGACCCGCATTACAAATGATCAACAACTTTCCTACAATTTATTCGTTGTTATTCTAATAATCAATTTTTGATTAATCATTTTAATTAAGATCTTTTAGTTAGTTCAGAAAATAATAGGCTTTAGGGACACTTTTACCCACAAATATAAAATGAATTTGTTAAATATAGACGTGTTGTCTATAATAAGTAGCCTAAAAAGTGCAGGAGACAAATATAAAAGATTAGGTAAATCTGTGGAAACCAGCATCATAATATTTCAATGAGATGATTTATCATCACATTGAAAATGATGCTAAAAAATGATGAATAAGCTTTCGTCCATATTTATTGCTGAGTCACGGTGTTTGTTTTGTTTTTGTTTGTTCTTTTGTTTTTTCACTGCCTCTTTTTTTTGTGAGAGAAGGGGGTTGTATTTCAGACCCTAAGGAGCACGCCGACTTTGTTTAATATTCATGTAAAAGCGCGTGAAGACATTGGAGGAAAGCAACCGGTTCGACCAATCGTCTCTATTCTCTATTCTCCCTCCCTTTCACTTGCCTATTTTCTCTTCCCTCCCCGTCACACCCCCGGTGTTCCCCTTGGCAACGCGACGTAGCGCTCCAAAATAGAACACGCATTTACGTCACGGCGAAGCCGAGCGGAGAGTGCGGAAGGAGCGGTTAGTAGAGAGGGCGGGGCTTCGGAAAAGAAACAAAGCGAGGAAATGGGAGGCGTGGTTTTGTAAGGAGAGCAAAAATGGTTTGCGGAGAACGAGAGGAGGGCGGGGCTTCAGAAAGAGCGATAAGAAGGAGAAGAGAGGGCGTGGCTTCCGCGCTTACGTAGGGAGTTCCAGCGGCTCGGCTGTGACAGGAGCACGCTGTCAGACTGCAGCGGCTACAGGGCTCTACAGGCAACAAATCACCAATGATTTTACATTAGGCTATTGCTTACAACAACACCGCCACATACATATGTGCTTCCTATACGAGATATCAGACCTCGACATGGATAAAAATATTTTTTTAAAATGGCATAATTTCCATGTTTACTGCCTGTTTTGCCTGGTATTTCCATTCTATTCACACAGATTTGGCAGAATTAATTAATAGCTTGTTTCTTTTTTGTTTGTTTTATTATTTATTTGCAGAGGGAGCCTATTGAACTGTTTTCTTTTGGTTGTACGGGTTAAATAGGATATATTTATATAGGTTTAGAGAATAATTGAAAAATAGCAGCATATTGCTCACTTAACAAACAAGCAGCATAATTGTTTCTTTTCCATGAATTGTCATTTTAAGCCACATATATGCTTTGTTTTATTATACAACCAAGCCTTTTAATTTTACCTGCGGAGCACTGGTGGTGGGCGGGCTCCCGAAGGAGTCCACGGAGGACAGGTACTGAGACTCTATAGATGGAGACGAGCTTCCACGGGATCCACTGTCGGGGTCGCCAGGGAACCCTTGGTACATCTCCCCGGAGGGACCGAGAGGGAACAAGGCACCTGCAGGAACCAGAGGGCGTCCGATGTCACCTGCAGCGGGCCGGGCAGCAGCACACACAAAAGGGTTACAGAGGAAGAGGGACTGTGGGGGGAGAACATGGCTGATGTTACTGGTGTCAGGTCAAGTTTGTCCATAATAATTGCGGAAAGTCCAGTGGACCAGAAAATATTGGACATGAAAGTCAAAAATCAAATCAAAATCAATGTTTACATCATAACAGGCATCCTCTAAGTAAAGATGTTTAAATTTATTTAAAATATATTTCCTTACCGTCAATATTTTTGTTATTTCCCGGTGAGATGGATTTGGTTTCTTTCCAAAAAAGTTGCATGAATAAACTTAATCCAGCTTGAAGAGGGAGAAAGTGCTCCTCTAAAAGAACTCCTTCTTGCCCTCTTCTTTATTTTGCTGTAAAAATCCTCGCTCTTTTCCCCCTTCTAAATCCCGCTCGTGGACACACAAAAAACGTGCGATTACAGATCCATAAAGTCCTGTAACGGAACGCCTGTGTTACGGTGCACCGTAGTAGATCTTGTCTTATGAATGAAGCCATCCGCCTCGAGTACAACCAAGGCATTTCTACCGTTCAAGCCACTCCCCCGAAGTTCCGATGACGTACATGCCCATATTTGTCTCGGTGTTGTGTTTGGTATCCTTGGTGACGTTGAGGGATTCCCTCTCCCACTGAAAGGACCAGCTTACCTCGCCGACAGATAATAATAGATTTTTTTTTCTAAATCACAGGCACAAGATATTTCTCACCGTCTGCCAGTGTTTAAGAGGACATTTTAGGAAACTTCGGTGTGATAAAAATGGAAAGTATGTTTTTGGAACTGTACATGCGTCTGAGACAGGAATATTTTAGATCATGGGTATGTAAGGTGCTATTAATGCTCCTTCTTGTGTCTTATGCATTATAGTCATATGAAATCATGTGACATATAATAAGAGATTAGTCACAACATCAACAGAAATTCAAACAAAATAAATAAAAATACTAGAACATAGGTGTCCATTCCTGGTCATTTTGAGCCACAATCCTGCATGATCTGTTCCATCACCTGATACGAATCAACTGGTGATTAACAGGCTTAAAGGGGTAATTCAGACATTATTTCAGCTGTGTTGGAACAGATGAACAAAAATAAATAATTCAATAAAAATAAAAACTACAGAATAACAGTTTTCGAGTACTAAATTTGGACACTATGGTTTCTCCAGGACGGATTCCCGTGCAAAGTGGGGGGAATCCTGCTGAGAAGTTTCTCAGGACACGCCTTCGGGACTCCTCTTCCTCCTTTTTTACCCACGAACACTCCCAGAGCCCTAAAGCCAGAATTTCACAAAGGGTTGACCTGCAAACTGAAAACTAATACACTCAACTTATAAAGTATTTAATTATCTCAATATATAAAAAGTAAGACTTTGACTTTTAAGCAGCAGTGTACAGTGGGCAGCAGTGACGGAAATGAGCGGCTGTCACTGCAAACACAGAAAAGTGATTCATTTGAAAGCCTACATGCGGACACCAGAGGGAATGTGGCAGGTGGGAGGTTTTGCTCGGGGAGGGGAGTCGCAGCAGCTAAATACGGGAAAACTGGGCGGCAAAATCATGAATGAAATATCTCAAATCTTTTTTTTTTTTTTTGTTCTCTGCTGATGTCAGTGTGTAGCGGGGCGGGCATGCTGCTGTGAGAGAGCTACAGCTCTATAGCTGATGTGTTAACAGGCAGAAAAAAGAAAAAAAGAAAGGGAAGAGTTGGGGATAACGAGTTATTAGTCAGAGCTGCAAGAACGTCAGAGACGAGGATTCACGGAGGGACGTTGTGTCCCGGACTCCCGTTAACGGAGACGCTGCTGCTGCCGAACCCCGAGATGACTAACTACATTGATGTAAGTCGTTCATGATGAGGAATTAGGAAAGACGATGGTTAACGCACGACGACAACCCACATACACGACGACTAAAGACAACCAGAACTTGTTAAAAAGTAAAACATACCCTATTTTTATTATTTTACGAACAAAACGTTGCTTAAATGATAATTACATTAATAAACTTAAATATTACTAAATAAGACATATCCTGCTTGTAAAACTGTTTAAAGTCGAACAAAGTTCCGTATTGCCACATTTAGCACAAAGGAAAAAAAGGCTAACTGTGCTAAAACAAGAGGCACGCGCTATCTTCGGCATTGCTGCGTGTGTGTGTGTATGTAGCGTTTCGTCACCATGGATACGCCGTTACCTCTGACGCAAGGACGTATAAATTTGGTCTTTTTTTGTTATGCCGCCTAGCAACCGGTTACCATGGCAACTCCGCTGTGAGCCGAAGCACACAATATGGCTTCCGGATTCTTTCTGTGCCGAGGAACAGTAGCAGCGAGGAGCTTCATTTGCATCGATTGTTGTGAAGCTTTCGCTGTACTTTTTAACCGTCATCGGCTGTTGTGCGCGTTGCGTAACGTCAGGCAAAGACAGGGAAAGTTTGAGTTGAACTCCTAGCCTGTTTGTTTTATCCTGAAGTCATCGTGAAATTAAAATTTTAAGCGCTCTTTGGAAGCGAAACAATCTATTTACAAACTTTTTGTTGTCAGCAGTGTGTTGGAAACATAGGTTAAGCTCAAACAGAAGAAAAACATGCTCCAATTATCGCAAACAGTTTATTTTAATCTGATCAGTAAGAGAATCCATATCTTTGTGAGTGTATTTTTTGAGCAAAAAATCGGATTTAATGACTTAACCAGTTTTAATGAAATGTGCATAATGACTGATTTTCTACTTACAAATGATTAACTTAAAGATTGCATTAGTTCTTTGTTTGAAAAAATGCCATTGCTGTTGGAGTCAACTCTGTTAGCAAAATATATCCTGAACCATTTTATTGAAATGTTCAGAAAATGTGAAATACCCAAAACAGATGAACTTTTGCAGTCAGCTCAATTTAAGATGGCCAGTACATCTAGTAGAGCTAAAAAATATATACTCTTTAAAAAAAATCCACAAAGAAGCAAATATTTAATTTGTTTAAGTTGTTGTTTTTGTCAATTTCACAGGAATTGTACTAAAATATGGTGTGATTGCAGTTGATAATCATCTACAAGACATACTTCAAACTAACTGCATGAGATTTTTGCTTTAAACTTTGCCAGCCACTTCCAGAGTTGACCCTCTTGTTTGTTAGCAAAATATATCATGAACCACTGCATAGATTTTAAGGAAAATTTCATAAATCCATCATTGTGTGTAAAAAAAAAAAAAAAAAAATTCCCTTCTCACTCACTCTCAGCTCGGGTCCTCTACCAGAGGCCTGGGAGCTTGAGGGTTCTGCGCAGTATCTTGGCTGTGCCTAGAACTGC
>JARVJO010000330.1:14975538-14992675 GCA_031762555.1 Cynodonichthys magdalenae
TGGGTCTCTCTGCTTAGGCTGCTGCCCCCGCGACCCGACCCCGGATAAGCGGAAGAAAACGGACGGACAGACGGACGGATAAAAATGTTAATACTATATGTAGATCTGAAAACAGCCAACCCAGATCCAAAGCCCTGACCCAAAAATGATGTTCCTCTGTAGTAGGATCAGGCCTTGGTCCCCATAAGGGCTACTGGTCCTACAAGTCAGGGCATCTTACCAGAAAATATCCTAAAATGTTGAAAAAAAAACATAGTCACATACTGTATTGACCAGTGGTTAGGGTGTTAGACCCCAAGCAGCCAAGTTTTATCTTGGAAGGTGAGAAAAAAATCAAATTTTTATGGTGAAGGTGGTGGTAGTGTTATGGTTTGGACCAAGACGTTTAACCATTTAATCATAGACAGAGTTGAGAGGAAACAGAAGACAAGCAGAAGAAAGCCAAACTCCCAACAAGGTGCCGGACCTGACAGGACATGAGTTAGTAAAAACAGACAAGATGACAGCAGAGGCTGGGATGATGACAAGGAAAACACAGAACTAAAAACCCTGAGAGAGGTGAAGCTTCAACAAGGGGCAGGTGTGATGTTTAGTAAATAAAACCAGGTGTGTGAGGGAACACAAAACCAGTCGAAACAAACCGAGGAGACAAAACATACCAGAAATAAGTCAGGCAGGAGAGAGAAGGTCGAGTAAACAATGTGTCAAAGTTAAAGAAAAATGGTCCGACGGTTAATTGAAAAAGAAATAAAACAAGCCACAGACTGAAGCCTTCAGAGTCCAACAGGTGCAGCTGTTCCACACATGAGAACAAGAATTTAAAAGTCCTTCAAGGGAATTTTTGTTCACACTTTTGAAGGCAGCACACCAAATTATTTTTCTTAAAAATAAAAATTTTAGAATATATTAGTTCTACAACTGTATTTGTTTAATCGCAGGTCCTAATTATATAAGCCTACAGTGGAGATATTTAAAAGGAATATAAAACATGACAAATAATAATTACTTTATGTCTGATAGGATGGTAAGTATTATTACTGACATGTTAGCAGAGGTTACTTTGTTCTGATTTTTCAATACAGCAGCTGTCAGTTCTTTAAACTAACACTAGGGGGCAGTCTACTCCACTGAACTGTGTGGTGAAATTTAATGCAGTTTGAAAACAGCTAACTCTCTAAAAAAACAATAAAATCATTTTGTATTTTATCACTGCTCTTAATGACAAAAGATAATTTTTGTATCATCAAATAAATGCACAAAATAAAATAAAACTTTCTATTTCAGATTGCGTTGTTCTGCTACTGATACATCTAAAGTTTGACTGGAACAGATCTCCAGTTAAATGATTTAGGATAATATACTCAAATTTTTCTAAAATGGTGAAATGCTAAATAACATCCAACCATTTTCCTCCTTTCTATGTGGTGGTCTTTATGTGAGATTTGAAGGACACCTGGACAGGTTTCAAGTTCATCACAGGGACAAGCAGACAAAACTAAGACCCCAAACAGGAGGCAAATGTCTGACCTTATTGTGAGACAAAAGCTCTGAACACTGATCCGCCAAGTCATCCTACTTTTTATACTAATTGTTACTTATTGTAACATTTTGTATCGTATTGTATCAAATTATCATGTAATGTAATATCATGTTATGTCTAATCAAAATGTGTCATATCATATCATATCATATCATATCATATCATATCATATCATATCATATCATATCATATCATGTCATATCATATAAAATCATATCATATCATATCATACATGTCACATACCATATCGTGTCATGTCATATCACATCTTCAATCCATACATTGTCATGTAATTTCCTTTCATTTCATTTCTTTTCAGACTTCCAGTTTTTATCACATTCAGACTGCTTTTGGTTTAAGACACCCTTCACTAGTACAAATGTTTGTCCTCTTCAGATTTCTCCAGGCATCAGTAGAAGAACTGAAAACCTGAGCCAGAGCGGGACTAAACAAACAAGAAGAATAGCGACACAGATTGAAGTAATGGTCACCGTTTAACTCCATTCAAGTGTTCTCCATTATGTCTGCTGGCTCTTTGAGGACAGGATTATAGGAGGCCTCGGTGACAAAGGTCAGAGGGCCGAGCAGACACGCCCACACAGCCATGACCCACTCTGATCCCACGACCCCGGCACCAGAGATGCCTCCTTCAGACCGCACTGGTCCTCTCTGCTGGTTAACTGGCTTTGTCCCGATCCGTTTTCTGCTACATCACTCACACTCATCAGAGTCCGCTCAACAATCAGAACACAGACTTCTAATCCCTTTGTGATTAAAAGACAAAAAGGTTACAAAAACAAATTACAGACTTTTTTAAAATATTGTTTTCTTTTTTTATGTCAATAGCTTATTTATTTTTTCTTTTTAATCCTTTCACCCCCTCGAGTCTGACTGAGTGGCCTACTTTCTGTTTCCAAAATACATTTGTTTTTGTTGCTTTTTATGTTCAGAATGCCTTTAAGTAGTTTGTTGTTGTTGTTAAAGCAGATTTTTAAAGCAAGTATTTCTTTTTTAAAAGAGGCTCAATATTCACTCAGAAATCTAATAGTTGTTGCTATGATGCTGGCTCTTGATGTCACAGAATAGATTAATATTAATAAATTGTGTTTTAATATCTGAATTTATGTTTGTTGCCATGTTAACCAAATTAAAAAAAAAGCCACAATCAATTTAATTTCACAATAAGTATTTTCATCTTATCAGTATTATTATAGCCTTTTAACTATTTCCAAAACATTGTTTTTATAATCATTCTGTTATAAATACAGTATCTGTGTTAGCTCAATTATATATTCTTGGAAGAATTATATAATAATAAAATCTGAAAGACATTTTGAAAAAACAAATCTTGTTTGTTAGAAAAAGCAATGCTAATACAAAGATAACTGAGCTTTTTTTATATGATGTTTGAACGGTCCAACTTTTTATTGAAAATAATAATAAAGAGCAAAGTTAATCAGGAACACAGCCACCTTAAAATCCCTCATATTTCAGACCCAAACCTGTTTGAATGTAATGTTTGTGCTGCTCACAGAAGTTAAGGTTAAAAGTGTTGAACATCAAAACAAAGACAAAAGGTTTTTGGATGTTTTTTATTTCATTTTTAGATTAAATTAGTTGTGAGCAGATGGCTGGAGCAGTGTTGGATCACATGACCTGGTACAGTCGGCTCTTATTACTCTTCAAACTAAAAATCTATTCTTCAAACTCACATTTCCTTTGTTCAGCATTCAGGTTTGAGATTGTGAGAACTGACTCTGAACGTTTCATTTGTTCAGCCGTACAATGAATCCCCAACAGGTTTGCTCACTTATTTTGCTTGCAGTAAAGATGTTCTCTGTAAAGATCTCCCCGGACTCTGAGAGAACGAGCAAGTCGACATCAAAGTAACTGACGCTCAGCTGAGCTGATTTATTCAAATGAAGGAGGAGAAGAAGAAACGTGTGAGCCGTGGAGATTTGTCGGAGGAGAACAATTGTTGCTTGTGAAGGAAGACTCCGGTTCAGGCGGTTCACCTGCCCTCGGGCCTCTCACCTGTCACAGGTCTGAACTCTACATCCTGAACCTACTAACTCCCTATCAAGACAACACCTCTGACCCGTGTGTGTGTGTGTGTGTGTGTGTAGGGAAAGATTGTTTATGGTCAAAATCCAGTTTTCCTGCATTTAATGACAGGCCCCTCATGGGCTGGTTGAAGAACAGAACCGACTGACCTGTGTGTGTTTGAGTTTGTGTGTGTGTGTGTGTGTGTGTGTGTGTGTGTGTGATCACCTGAGCAGATGAATGTGTCACATTCAGCAGGAAGGTCACCAGGTTCAGGGTCGGTGTGACGTGTGGGATAAACAGGAGAAGGTAATAAGTAGGGCAGATGTTTGATTACCTCTTCTTCAGATTGTTTGTCTCACAGGATTTTATTTATGCTTGTTGTTCTGTGAACAATCTGCATAATTTAAGTAAAAGAATAAAATATCAGTTGACTTGTCATAAGTTACTTTTAGTTTAATAATCAGACTCAGTGCAGATTACATGTTCATAAAGTTGCGCCAAGTTATGTTCTTTTATTTTAAGCTGCATCATATTTCATCTCGAATAATATTTAAAACTATGACAACATTTTTAAGCCTTTTATCTATGTGCATCATGTAAACTACTTAAATATCATTGAGTTTCAATATTTTTTGTCGCTTCAAACATTTTCAAATAATTAAACCTGATTAAATTAAATTAAACTTCAATTCAGCTAAATTCAAGAATCAATATCCTGCATATGTTTGATGTTTCTCTGCTTTGACGCCTGATTTGAATGAATGAGCAATTAACAGGCTGCTGCTGAACTAGAAGACCTGCTGAAGAAACAGGGAAACAGTTAAAACATGAAGATAGTGGCCGTGAAAGACCAGGATTGTTGTTTTTTTAAAGTGGTCCTTGTTGTTTGAGCACAATTACATTTGATATAATAAAGCTGTAATAACAGTTTGAATCTGTTCATGTTTCTAGGGAAAGAAGGTTTTTGTGCCTTCTCATATGTTTTTAAACACAGCATCATATTTTATTGTTAAAATAAACTTGAGGTTCTTGGTTCAGTCCCACTTCTCACCCAGAACAAACTGAAGTGACCTCGGCTCTCTTCCTTTTTGTGTTTTACCCGGCTGACATGATTAAGGCGTGACGAGTTGGCGGATCTCTGTCCGGGACCCTCTCGCCTCTTCACCATTAGGAGGTGAGGGGAGGCAGGTGTAAATCCAGGGTTCAGGTTTCACTTGGTGGTCACTGTGGGAGGAGGGACGGCTGAGAGGAGGTGGGAATTGTGGGAACTCTGCGAGGATAAAGAGCTGAGCTGCGGTTTGTCTGACCGCTTACTCCTTTTTTGTTGTTCCCACCTCCGTCGACCCCACTGACGGTTTAATCCCAAGCCTCCTCCTCCTCAGCTCTTCCAGGGAGGAGGAAGAAAACAGGGCATCGTCTGCAGAGATGATTGGAGGCTTCACACAGTACACCATGAGAAATGTAATTAAAAACTCACAGTTAATTGGCTTTTTACATGATAAAGCACAATCCCCTCATACATAAGTGAGAGCTCCTCGTTGCCACAGGCCTGGCCCGTGGCAAAGCAAACATACAGCTCGCACAGACCCTTTGTTGTTGAATTTTCAGAGCTAATCATCTTAAATTTAATCTGAATTTCTGGTTTCACTGCCAGAGAGGAGCCTTATGACAGAAGAAGAAAATAGCTCTTCAACAATCAGGATCAGACTTGAAAGAGAAGATGGAGAATTTGTGTTTTCATTAACACTAGACCTTATAGAGATGGTTAAAGGTAGTTTAAATCCTCATCTTAATCTCTAGGTTCCACTTCTCAGAAAATGTTTTCCTCTAGTGTTCAAATAAATTTCAAGTCAGATTTTCTAAGTAAAACATATTTATTGCCTCAACACAAAACACAGAGTGTTTTTCGTTTAAGATAAATTAAACAAACTGAAGACCACCATTACCAATAATCTGAGAATCATGTGGGAGTATTCAGATTGTCTTGTGCTGTTGTGTTGGTTTTCCACTTCACCACAGTCTTGTGTGTCTCCATCTTGTCTCGAGAGTAGAACTGAGTTCTGACACCTTCAAAAGACCTCTGACAGAAAACAGAGGTCCACAAATCAGGCTGACAATAAATAACGGATAGAAAAACTGTTCCGAATCAGTCTGCCTTAATTTCAAAATTTACTCCTGCAGATTAAATCATAAATGTGAGTCCAACTGACAAAATTGGTACAAAACAAGCTGAGATGTGTGGACAGCAAAACAATATGCATGACCAAGAATGCAGTTTTACAAGCCGTGTACACAAAAACTGAAATTTTTTGAGACTGCAGAGAGTAGGCACTAATACTCTTAACACTCTGCCCAAATACTGCGAAGAATGACCGTCTTTAAGTGGCCCAGAGGTGCTCCGTGCATGGGCCAGCTGTAGCATGCCATCTTAAAGACCTGGCCCACACTTCTGGGCGATGAGGTTGGTTGATCAAAAAAAAAAAAAGACTATAAATTTTATGAAATTCAGAATTGTGATTAGCCAGTGGCGTCCGAGCGATATATTCAAATCAACCTTTAAACATGCAATTTCAAAAGATCAAACTTTCACTCATATTTTTACGTTATTGTTTTCTTTGTATGACTCATAAATCAATTAATGCATCAGAGTCTTGGCCAAAAACAACAAACTAATCCGATTCTAAGACTCAGGCCCTGAGGCTTCAACATCCAAAAATGTGAGTTGATTACTTTTTCTTTTTCTTCACAAACCAAAGGGTCAAAGGACAGATTCATTTCAACTTGGTTACAAGAATCCAAGCAGCTTTGTTCCTTTGTTTTTGTTAATGTGTGAGCAGCACTTTAAGGTCCAATGTGAGAACATTGTGTGATCGAGAACAAACTCTCCTATCAGGGCTGGGACATGACTGTCTGGTGTCAAAGTCCATGTTCTTACCTCTCAGAGGCAGCCGCTGGTCAGGAAACACTCATTGGCTGATGTGGTGAACCCTGCCTGCTGTGATTGGCCGATCCCACACTGACCTGTGCAGGTTCTGGGAGCAGCTCAGGTAGGTGTGGACTGCTCCAAGACAAAGAGCATGAAGAGGAAGAGATATCGACTTGCTGCAGGGGTTAGTGTGCCGCTCTGCTCTGTATCAACTTACAGAAGTGGGTTCATTTGAGCACCAAATGGCGCCCGACATGCAGCAGGAGAGAAGACACAGGTTGTTTACCTGCACTATTGTTTATGTCTCTGAAGGACAGACTTCGCTCACTTCCTCCTTCTCAATCATACAGTGGTAATTGGTGGGAGTGGGCGTGTGTGCATCTGGTGCAATAACGTCCCCCCCTCCCACCCATCCGAATATAACCCTCCTCTACGCCTGCCCAACCCCCCCGCCCAGTTGAAAGCTCATTAAAAGACCTGCTGTTAATGAGCTAGTGGGATCACAAACTTCATTTTCATTAGAGGAGGCGGGGCTAAGACCAGGGATGCTGGTGTAGATGGTTTTATGCACTTTAAACGGAGTCAGCAATTATCTCGGCCCCCTTGATACTCCCCACCCACCTTGTTCACATGACCACAAACAATAAAACAAACTAAGGTGTCCCCCTTCGATCCTGTACCCTGGGATATACAGCCCATGTCTGTGACTCAAAGCTAAATACAGTAAATCTACAAAGGTATTTTGCCTCACACAACGTTTGAATACCTATTTTTACAGCACTCTGAGATGAAGCCAGTAACATCAGAAGGATGTAAACAAGGAATAAAATAAAGGTCCCTCATCCAAAGACATTAAAAATTAAAAAGTCAGCGCCGACTGTGGTTCACAGAGAAACGACTCGAACCGACTGAGACAACAATCCGGTGAGAAAAATCACTTAAAAATAGCTGCAAGAGCCTCGTCGCAAGTCCCAAATTAATAAAAAATTCACAAAAGAAACATGAAAAACAAAGAACAGAGTGGAAAAGACACACAGCTACATGCAACCGTTTCCCTCAAATCTTTATTGAGGTTTCATGTGAAAAGATTCATAACAAAATTATAATTTTACACAGTCAAAGAAGCACAGTTTTCTGCACAAAGAGAAACATGAACATGTAACAGAAGCAGGCAGATATTATCACCATTAAAGAATCTATACACAAGATTATCATCCCTGAACAGTTTTACTGCATCCATTCATTACACACCAAACTCAGACTGACCTGAATACAGAGATCATAAAGTTTTCACAGTCATGACGAAAACAAAGACAATAAGTTTGACTCTAATATGAGCAGATTGGAGTAAAGTGTGTTTAAACAATGACCAGTGGGGGGGGGGGGGGGATAAAGAAAAGACGAGAGGTTAAAGTAGACATGTCGGGGGATTTTTACCTGATTTGCATCAACACACACAAACTTTCACACAACACGCTCGCCCAAGTGCTGGCTCGGGGGCCTCCCGACCCATCGACCCTGTTCAATCAGCTGTGCAGCATCTATGAATTAATGATCCAAACACAAACGATAACAAAACATGCATGAGTCTGCTTAACAAAATGTAAACAAACAAATAAAAAGGAGGGTAGAAAATGGAGCAGAGAGAGAAAAAATACACTCATTTTACGTGTTGGTAAAATTGCTGTTTTTTATGCATAGAAACTTTTACAAAACATCAGTAGATAAGACTTTAAAGTCTCCATATTCACATCTATAAAATAATAATAAAAAAAATAAAAAGGAGCAGAAAGTTTTTCATGTTTACAGTCAGAGTCAGGAGCACAACCTCACTCGGCCCCGTGAGCCTTGTAAACATTAAGTGACAAGTGTTGTGACAACCAAGCGCCTTAAAGAAAAGGAGTGTGACAAACTACAGGCAGACAGTGTTTGGATTCAGTTCAGCCCTGCGTCTGTTCAAACGTCTTTAAAAGGTATTCGCAAAAGAAAACAGTTAGGTAGCACGATGTGACCTCTCTCCATTTGTTGGAGCTGAATATATTAACGTTGCTTCAGGATTTTATTGTACTTTTTCAGTGAATTATTTGACTGCAACGCTCCGTTTCCATCTGTCCAGCAGGTCACCAGAGTTATAAATCAAATGTCTTTTTGCATCCTGCGCTGCAACATGGTGATCAGTTTCCTGTGTCGGTGTGGACTGTGGCGGCGCACTTCCTGTTCATGAGCTATGGTAATCTCCCTGCTGAATGTCACAGCCTTGTTTTTCTCTGTGGTCTGAAAAGAACTGTAGGCACTTGGCTTCAACCAGCAGCTTTGCATACGATTGTGAACGACTGCACGCTGCTGCGTGCCTCCGAGCTGGCAGGGCAGTCAAACTGTTGCAGCTTCTTTTTCTTTTTTTTTTTATATCTTTATTTGCATGGAGTTAAAATCTAAGTGCTGTGTTTTCTCTCTCTCAGAGAGCAGAAGTCAAAGCTACGCTCCCCTCTGCATTGTTGCCATGTGGGAGATCCTCCACAAACTCTGCATGGTTTGGCCCCTCCTCCACCTCCATGCTGCCCTGGTCACTCCTCGCTTTGCCCTCCAGGTCCACCCGATCCAAACTGGCTTCGTCCTCCTCCATTTTCACAGCCACCGTTTCTTCTTCGGCCCTCAGAGCGGCTAACGTGTCGGCGGCGCTGGCCTGCGCATATGCTCCCACGCTGGCGTGGCTCAAGCCGTGAGCCTTCTTCAGATGTTTCTCCAGGGTGGCATAGACTGTGAAGGGCACGGCGCACAGCTGGCACAGGAACGAGGCCTTTGCCCCCTGGGTACCGTGGGTCTTCATGTGGCGTGTCAGCTTGGAGCTCTGGGCGCAGGCGTAGTTGCAGAGGCCGCAGCGGTACGGCCGCTCACCCGTGTGGCTGCGACGGTGCACCGTCAGGTTGCTGCTGTTCCTGAACTGTTTGCCACAGAACTCGCAGGCCTCGTCCTTCTTCTTCTTCCCGGTGGAAGAAGGCGCCGCGCTGCTGTTAGCAACGGAGTTGGCGGCCCCTCCTGCTGCGCTCCGGCACTCATAGTCCCGCTGCCACTCCTGCACGGCCTCGCTGACTTGAGCTGGCGTCCACCCCTTCTCCCGCTCGATGAGCTCGCCTCGTTCGTTCTCCCACTCACCGACGCCCCGCATCCTGTCGCCCATTTCTGGGCGTTTGGGCGTGCAGTTGCCGCTCGCGATGCCACTTTCGCCACTCCCTCCCGTCTCTCCACTCTCCAATGAGCCTTCAGAAGGACTGGCACAAGGCGAGGAGGGCTGGGGCTCCCCTTGCCCCTCTACTTCCTCCTCCCCTGCCTCTGGCCCAGCTCTTTGGTTCTGGTAGAGCTGGAGCAGCTCCCTGTCTGATGGTCTGAGCTGGGAGCTGAGCAGCACGAGCCCTGAAGCTAAGGAGGGGTGCTTGGGGAGGCTGAGGTCCAGCTCAGAGGAACCCTGAACTGCTTTTCCTGTTATTCCTGCTGACTGAATCCTCCCTCTCACCCTTTGCCTCCCAGCATCCTCCTCCATCGTGACCGTCTCCACCGACTCGCACCCGCTTCCTCCACTGGCAGCTTCCCGGTGGTGGCTCCGTATGTGGCGTGCCAGCTGACCGCTCTGAGCAAAAGCTTGCCCGCACACTCCGCAGTGGTAAGGCCTGTCGCACGAGTGAGTCCGGCGGTGGGCGGACAGGGCGCGCAGGGAGGGGAAGTTCTGATTGCAGGTGTCGCAGTGGAAGTCCGCCTGGTGGGAGCCAGTCTGAGGAAAGGTAGACGCTGCAGGCGGCGATGAGGACGGCGACAACATGAGGCCCATGAGGGTGCTCCCCTCGGCGAGCTCTCTGAGACGCACTGAAAAGTTAATTCCCTGCGGGTTTCCAGCGGTGGAGGAGGCAGAGGGAGTCTGATGGGAGCGCCGGTGAAAGGCCGAGGCGAGAGCTTGGCTCAGGTGGCGTGGATCTAGAACGGCTGCTGCAGTTTTATTATCTCCTCTTCCTATTATGTCTGCGTCGTCCTCATCCTCCTGGTAGATGTTGAAGGCGTGCGTGTGCTGGGCATGTTGTAAGAGTGTCCATGCTGATGAAAACACACCTTCGCACTGCAGGCAGGTGAAAAATGGGGGCTCCTCTGGTGCTGCAAACAAAGACGGACAAGACACGGTTTAAATGTTTGATGGTGAATATTACAGTAAAAAAAAAATAATAATAATAAAGCTTCACCGGTAATAAAATTGTAGAATAATGTCTTCTTGGAACCAAAGTTCTGGAGCTGAAAGATTTTAGTTCGTTATTCTTCACTTAATTTCCTTTTCTGCGATTGAAGGAAATGTGTCCCAGAGTCAAAACAAACTGAAAAGAAGTTACCTGTTAGTTTACTTTATACATTTATAACCCGATACAACAGATTTTTAGGAACCTACCGTCCTTTGTGATGACAAAAGATAATATTTGAATACCAGTGAAATGAGCACTTCCACCATCAAAACAACCCCAACCTTTTAAAAACAGAATTTAACTCACCATTTTAAACACCATTTTTAGTTTCCAGTTTTTTTATGTTTTACTTTTCATTAGGGGTGTAAGAAAATATTGATGAACTGAAATATATATTCATTTCTTCTTACTGTATCGATTTTTAAATAAGGCTTAATGGATGGATGTTGATTAACTGATTTCTATTTCCTCATGTAACAAGAACTAAAAGGTGACCAAAGCACTTTACAGCATAAATCACATCCCAAGAAAAAGAAAACATAAAATCAATAAAAATAAGGGAAAATACCACTACAAGGTATTAAAAGCTTGTCTACAGAAATGTGAAACACAAAAGCAGTTCTCACTGTTGTTCAGTGTTTATCTGAATGCATAAGAAAATGGATTTTATCAGACTTTATGCATGGTGTACTCTTTATTCCGAGTTTTAAAATTAGAATATTTTTGGAGAAAAAAAATGGTGATATATCGCCTGGCTTACAGTATCACAATATATTGTATACCTCAGTGTTGTGATTTATGTTGCATCACCAAATTCACAGCTCTACTATTTATTCTATTCTGCTACAATTTTACATTTGTTTGCTAAAATATCAATTCTTCAAAAGTGTCTCTTAATGTTTACATCTCAGCTTTTCTAAAGAACACTTTATTATTAAAAGCAAGAAAACTGCAGAACCTATGCATATCATTACTGCTGTGTTTGCATTAGGATGAAAATTATACCATATCTGACTGAATATTTTATAACTCTCTAAAATATTTTGTTTTAAAGACTTTGAGCTAGAAAATATTTTTATACATAAAAAATACTAAAATGTAAAAAGTAAATCTCTCATTACATTTAAAAATAGACATTGTAAACCATAGTGGTATTGACCCCAGTTTTATTTCAGAAAGTCTTGTAATTTTTGTAAAACGTTCAAATTTCCGACCAGGATAAATTTTTTTTGTTTAAGTCCAAAAAAGATGATGTGCAGAAAATGTGATTATTTGTCAAAATATGCAACAACTTGTCTGCAAAGTTGGTTTTCAGTCAGCTATTTCTTTAGATGCTAATCTATTTGTCCTGAAAACAGAAAGGAAAAAAAATTCCTATGTTTTGTGATGTCAGAAAAACTGTCCACAACAGAGTGCATTCAGGCTCCAACAAGGTGAAAATACAGTCTATTTATGATTCAGGAGAGCAAAGTGAAATAAGAAAATAGAGAATTACCCATCTGTTTTTGTCACCAACATCAACCACTTTTACAAACTAGTAGGAAAATTACCTCCCATTTATTAAAACCTTTTTTGGAATCTTTTACACGATGAAAGAGTCGACAGAACTAATCTGTAGGAGGAGCAGATACGACTGAGTGTTAGACGGAGCACCGAGGGATGAAGGACTTGAACCAAACCAGGTCAGAAACAAGTTAAAGGTGTGAAGAACAGCTCAAACAACAAAAACTAAACTACAAAAATGAAAAAAAGGCCAGCAGCCATGTCGCAAAGTACATCTGAAGATATTTTTAAATGTGGGATAGCTTTGTCTCCTAACCGAGAGCCACTTTCCAATTAAGCTGCAAATTGCTAATTAGCAGAACGCAGAAAACTGAGGCTTTATGTAAATCAGGCTCTGACTCAGCCCGCTTGACAAATGAGGCCTTTCTGCATAAAATCAAAAAAAAAAAAAGCTGGAGAGAAGATTCCCAAAATGAAGGGAAAACTGTTTTTATACACTTTTTTTTTGGAGAGGTTCAAAGCCGACTCTGGTATAAGCCTCTTTCATGTTTCCTCAAGTCAAATCCTTCTGTATTTTATTGGAATAAGTGGGGGAGAGTGGGGAGTGGAGATGAAAAAAGAGAGCAACTGTTTCTCTCTTTTTTCCTACTTTTCCTCCCCTCTTTGCTCTCCCTCCCTCCGTCTGGAGATGAGAGGAGCTGTGTGGTGTTCGTGTCCTTTAACCTAGCCTGAGGAGAAACCCAGAAGTTCAGATGCTTTCGGTTTAAAAAAAAAAAAAAAAAAAAAAAAAAAAAAAAAGGGTGAAGAGAAGGAGGACGGGTGGAAAAAAAAAGATGAAGAGCGATAGGTAGGTCAGGACTCGAGAGATAAAACTAAAGTGAGATAAAAAAGATTGTAATGCCGCACGAGGGAGGGCCAGGAGACACCACAGAAATATGTCACCCTTCGAATTGTACTCAAGACCCATCCTCCAACCCCGACACCCCCCCACCACCAAAAAAAAAAAAATCTTTCCCTTAGGGTGACGATGAGGAGAAGGAAAGGGGAGGAGGGGGGCTTTTGTCTCGAGGTCCTGGAGAGAAACAATACCCAACCGGTTTCTCTTTCCTCCACTCACTCCTCTCTCTCCATTTTTTGTAAGGATTCCCATTTGGCCCAGGGTAGCACTTGAATATTAAGCAGAAGCAATAACTACTAATTAAAAATGCAGATTGGCTGGGAGCGCTAACGAGCAGCAGGCAGAATCTCTTCTCCCCTGGGAGGTGGAGGGAGGAGAAAAGAGAGGAAGAAGAGGAGGGGGATGAGAGAAATTGAAAGAGGGCAAAGTGTGCTGAAGATGCGGGGGAAGAAACGGGAAGAGATGAGGAGGAGAGAAAAAAAACAAACAAGAAGAATAAATAAAGAGGAATGAGACAGATGCACGCGGATCTTCAGTAATCCCCCCTCCATCCTTTTTTTTTTCTTTTTTTAAATCACAGTAAATAGGCAGAGGGCTGGAGCACTGTGGGGTAACCGTTTTTCACTTTGTCATTTTCAAACATCTAAAAACGTCTAACCTCTCAGGTCAGAACACCTTCAGAGCAGCAAGACATCCCTGCCACAGCTGAGTGGAAAACTGAAAATCAACAGCATACATTAAGGAATAAAAAGAAGATATGTATTTATATAGATCTAATTATGATCTAATAATTGCGGGTTGCAAGTTACTAAACTAAGCTAGGCAAAAAAGTGCTAAAAAATACTGAAGTTGTGGACAAACGGAAACTGGGTTTGCATGGGCCCACGAACGTTAGGACAAATTAAGGAACTGCAGGCGTGTTTCACGTTTCAAGACAGAAATGCTCAAAACGGGGGACCGGTCAGACCTCCAATATTCCCTCTGTCACGTTCCAATCCGCAACCATAAGCAAGAGAATTTGCATTTCCTGCATAAATACAGAGTGAATGCATAATGTGGAAAGATCTTTGCTGAATAGCTAAAAAAAAGCTGAAACTAGCTTTTCTACAAAAAGTAGCAAAAATAGCTGAAATTGGCACAAAGAAACAGAAAGACTACATTTGCTCAAGCAGTAAAAAGCTAAAATTATTCCAAAAAGGTGAATTCAACTGAAAAAAAACCCTCAAATTAGCTAAAGAAATTGCTTAAAACACAGAAAACCCTGAAATTAGCAGAAAGAAGCACAAAAAGTTGTAATTAGCATTAGAATAGCAGAAAGGTTCAGAATGATAGCTAAAAATGCAGAAACCATTTTACTGACTATCTCAAAATGCTGAAAGTAGCCTAAAAATATCTTAAAAAGCAGCTAAAATTACTGAAATTAGCACAAAGAAGAAAGAGCACATTTGCTAAATTAAACATCAAGAATCTGAAGTTATCACAGAAAGGTGAATTTAGCTGAAAAAAGCTAAAACCTGTTAAAAAAAGTAGCTAAAATACAGAAAAAAGCTGAAATTAGAAGAAAGCAGCTGTAAGAAGCACAAAATGTTGAAATTAACAGAACAGTGGAAAAGGTTAAAATTAAAAGCTAAAAAAATGTAAATACAGTAAATATTCATAAAGACTTTAAAGGGTTTTCAGGATGTTGAAGACAGCTCCATTCATTTTCAATGAGAAAAAAAAAATGGCAGAAAAAGCTCAATATCCCCAAAAGCACAAGTTCCTGAAGTACCAAAGTCAGCCAGTATGTCCTGAAGGAGCTGAACGTTTTGATATATAAATTGCTGAAAAATCACAAAACTTTCAGAAGAAGTTGAATAAGAAAAATGGATCTCAAAAGTGTGAATGTTTTAAAATCAACTCTTCGTCTCATACATGTTTATCCGGGCGATGAAATTCTTCAAACAGAATTTCAGAGATTTCCTATCTGCGTCAAAGTGACATTTTATTTGGCTGAGTCTCATTTATGCTCCTTTTCTCTAACTGGAAAAGCAAGAAGATAGGAGCTTTAGGAAAACTGGTGCTTAACGTCTGGCACATTCAGTCAAACCTGACTGTATGAAAACAGGAGGAGGTTAAGGGGGAGGAGAGTCCCAGGAGTTCAGGTGGCTCGGCTCGGCTCGGGGCAGAACTGAGGGACGCGACTGAGGAGGGCGATGAAGATGATGCAATGTCCTGCGTTAACGGTGTCACAACGACCAGGAGAGCTGAAAGATCCGCTCTAATCCTCTCCTCTGAATGTTTCAACCTGCAGAACTCAAGTAAACAGAAGACTCGGTGGGTTTGGAGGCCGAGGTTTGGTTTCCTGCTGTCCGTGTCAGGCAGGAAGAAACATGTTTACCTGGCCACTCCACCTCAGAGACTGACAGCCGGGGAGATGAGACGGAGCTCAGGTGCTCTGCTTGAAGCCCTCGGGGACCTTCAGAGCCCTCTGAATGTTCCTGACGCCTCTCCTTTCCACACAATTAGCCCGAGCGTCACTAACTCACACGGCTCTGCTAATGGCAACGGCTAGTTAATGAGCTGGACTCGAGAGGGAGGAGGAACGGCTGGTAAATAAAGACCAGGGAAGATAAAAAAAAAACACACTAAACAACAACAAAAAAAAGTCACTCATTAGCAACCTGCCACCTTGTTGTGCCTCCTTCGTGCTCTCACCTGATTTGCTGGGCTCCGCCTGCACACTAAAGCCAGGCTCCTCCCTCCAGACCTGGTCCCTGGCTCCGCCTCTCCGCAGCTCGATGAATCCCGGTCCCGGTCTGGCGCCGGGGACCTGCTGGCGCCTGGCTCGGTTGGCAGGTGAGGGGGGAGCGGCGCTGGAGGAGTTGGCGGCTCCGTTCCGTGAGCCGCAGCCACCCTGCTTGTGCTGGATGAACGCCAGGATGTGGGCGAGCGGGAAGGCCTGGCTGCACTGGCCACAGGTCAGCAGGTCCCGACCTTCATCTGGAGCGTGAACCTGAGGAGGAGGAGGGTGCTGGTCGCCTGATGAGTCTGCATCGCCCTGCATGTCAGCATCTGGAGAACAAGAAGGAAGACAAGAAGAGTTTAAATGATTACTAGAGGAGGCAGACATCTGGAGTTAGATTCAACAACAAAGGTTTAATAAAAATCCTTTCAGTGGTTCATGAGATATTTGGCTAACAGACAGATGCATAAACAGCATCAGGTGAACAATAAAACACCTAAAGTTTCATGTATCATTAAAAAAGTATTACCAATTATATTATTAATAGTAAAATTAAGACTTTTAATTTTGTTTTCTTAAAGTAAATATTCCAGATTCACCAATAATTTTGCACAACAGCAAAATTGTCTGACATTTTAACCCAATATTCCTTTTTTTTTTTTGGTCTGTGAACACACCACAGGTGAGCAGCAGAAAATTCAAAGTTCTGCATCTGTATAACAACAGGTGACGAGTTGAATTAAAGCACATTGATGAGTGCAGAAATGTAAAAAATGATCATTTTAGAGCAACAATCTGCTTTGTAAAAGAATAAAGCAAATCTTTTTTCAGTTGGGCTATATTTGTTTAACTTCGGTCCAAATCTGGATGATTATTTTTCATACTTGTAAATGTGACTGAGGACGTCCTGTAACTCCGTACCTGTTATAGTGAAGTGTTTTTCTTAACATTTTACTATGAATATGATCACTTTTTTAAATATAAAAAAAGTTTGCTTTCAATGTTGTTAATCATTCCTGAAATAAAATCAGCTTTACAAAAAAAATAATACTGTAATTGGTGTAGTAAATATATTAAGGTTTGAGGTTATCAGAGAGAATAAAAACATTTCAAAGCTTATTTTTACTCTCTGGTTTATAAAATATCAAACAATGAGTCAAAGATATAGAAATATTCATATTAAGCCAGACTTGTATTTAAATATTTTTTTTAACTCAACTTTCCTAATGTGTATTTCCAGCTGTTTTTAAAGGTAGCGCGACCCTGTTGCTGCATGACC
>JARVJO010000330.1:15010427-15025831 GCA_031762555.1 Cynodonichthys magdalenae
GTGTTCTGGAACCAGGGGCACTGACCTCCCACCTTAATGTAAACTTTTTAATCTGCAGACAGATTTTAACATCCGCTGGTGCACAGCAACGTTTCGTACATACCATATGTGTGTGTAAATTCTGTTTCCTACATTTCCTCTTATCCAGCGTGGTGACAGGAAGCCAGTGTTCATTTCCAGTCTGCCGCTGTTTGCACAGGACAAAGGTCACATTTGTCACAGTCGTTTGGCCGTTAACTGTTGAGGCTGTGACCCCGCAGTCACTTTACACAGGCCGAACTCAACAAAACCTTTCCTTTCACACACACACTGCCTTTGTTCTGACATTGGAATCCATCATTTGAACAAGATTTGACAAGCAATGAGTTGAAAACATTGCAGACATTTCGTTCTGAATGTGTTCAGAGCAGACAGTGTCGACTGGATGAAATGATGCGTCACTCTTTGAACCACCCTGATGAATCCAGTGGGTCTATTCAATGTGATTCACAAACATTCCAGGTTCTGACACTCATGAACCCCAAGTATTAGCACTTGATGTACATGAAAGTTTCTAAAAAGGAAACTTAAGAATGACATTACAAAAAAGAAAAGCCTCAGTGGTCATTTTACTGTTTTTATCCATTTATGGTCGTTTTTAACTTCAGTAAGAATTGTGGTGAAAATGTGCTGTTTAAGCAATTTTTAACTTTATCTTTTTTGTCTGTGAATCACCTGAAAGTTTTTTTCTTTTGTGACCCGCTGTGAGGTTTCAGCTTTATAAACCACCACCTTAAACTGCATCCATTTTAAAATGATTTGTTTGGCCAATCTGTGTTTAATTTTCCAATTGAGGCACGAATGTCTACAGGTAAAGAAGTTTTTTTGGATCAGAGTTAAAACTTCCCAAAACAATAGAAATATAAGTCCAATTCACTTCTCCTTCTCCTTAATCTTGACATTAATGGTAAATGGACTGTACTTATACTGTATAGCGCTTTTCTATCCAACCAGGATACTCATGGTGCTTCACACTACAATCTGGGCCCTCATTTACCCATTCACACAGCACTCTATTATGTCTCTACAGAGCTAACATATACAATTCTCTATGGAGACTAATCAGTGCCAATCACATTCATACACTAATGGGACACACATCAGAGGCATCTGGGGTGAAGTGTCTTGCCCAAGTACACAACAACTGAGACAGCTGGAAATGGGGAATTGAGCCGGCGACCTTCCGGTTCCAGGACGACTCCCCTAACCTCTCTGCCACAGCCACAATGATCTGTTTAGTTTTCCATCTACTTTGACCTAAAACGAGGAAAAATGTGGTACAATGGAAATATTTTCTGCAAATATATAAAACTTAACTCTTAACTAAAAAAAAACAGCTTAAAATTATTAAAATAATCCAAAGGGATAGTTTAAGCATAAAAATGTTATTCAAATGACTTGCGGGACATAAGATTTTTCATATTTATATTTATCTCTCCCTGGGCTGCCACCTTATCGTGGTGGAGAGGTTTGAGTGTCCCAATGATCCTAGGAGCTATGGTGTCAGGGGCTTTACACCCCTGGTAGGGTCACCCAAAGCAATCAGGTCCTAGATGAGGGATCAAAGTGCAGCCCAAAGACCCCTAATGATGATGACCACATATGGATCGAGTGTTCCCTTGCCCGGACGTGGGTCACCGGGGCCCCACTCTTGAGCCAGGCCTGGTGAGCACCTGGTGGCTGGGCTTTTGCCCATGGAGCCCGGCCAGGCTTAGCCCGAAGAGGAGACGTGGGTCCCCCTTCCCATGGGTTCACCACCTGTGGGAGGGGCCGTAGGGGTCGGGTGCATTGTGTGATGGGCAGTGGTCGAAGGCGGGGATCCTGGCGGTCTGATCCTCAGCTACAGAAGCTGGCTCTAAGGACGTGGAATGTCACCTCTCTGGTGGGGAAGGAGCCTGAGCTGGTGTGTGAGGTTGAGAGGTTCCGACTAGATATAGTTGGACTCACCTCGATGCACCACTCTGGCTCTGGAACCAGTCCCTTTGAGAGGGGTTGAACACTCTTTCATTCTGGAGTTGCCCATGCTGAGAGGCGCCGAACTGAAGTGGGCATACTTATTGCCCCCCATCTTGATGCCTGTATGTTGGGGTTCACCCTGGTGAACGAGAGGGTAGCCTCACTCCGTCTACATGTGGGGGGATGGATCCTGACTGTTGTTTGTGCCTACGCGCCACACAGAAGTTCAGATTACCTACCCTTTTTGGAGTCCTTGGAGAGGGGTGCTGGAAAGTGCTCCTGATGGGGACTTCCTCGTTTTGCTCATGTCACGTGGGCAATGACAGTGACACCTGGAGGGGCATGGTTGGGAGGAACGGCACCCCTGATCTGTACCTGAGCGGTGTTTTGTTATTGGACTTCTGTGCTCGTCATGGATTGTCCATAACGAACACCATGTTCAAGCATAAAGGTGTCCCTAGGCCACAGTTCTGTGATCAACTTTGTTGTTTTTCATCTGATCTGCGGCCGCATGTCTTGGACACTCGGGTGAGGAGATGGGCGGAGCTGTCAACTGACCACTACTTGGTGGTGAGTTGGCTCTGATGGTGGGGAAGGATGCCGGTCAGACCTGGCAGACCCAAACGTATAGTGAGAGTCTGCTGGGAACGTCTGGCAGAGTCTCCCGTCAGATGGAGCTTCAAGTCACACCTCTGGGAGAACTTTGAACACGTTCCGGGTGAGGTGGGGGACATTGAGTCTGAGTGGGCCATGTTCCGTGCCTCCATTGTCGAGGCGGCTTGCTTGAGCTGTGACCGCAACTCTTGGACCCACTGGTGGACACCGGCGGAGAGGGATGCTGTCAGGCTGAAGAAGGAGTCCTATCGGGTCTTTTTGGCCTGTAAGACGCCGGAAGCAGCTGACGGGTATCGTCAGTCCAAGCAGATTGGGGCTAGGGGGGTCACAGAGGCAAAAACTCGTGTGTGGGAGGAGTTCGGAGAGGCCATGGAAAAAGACTTCTGTGTGACTTCGAGGTGATTCTGGTCCATCATCCGGAGTCTCAGGGGGGGAAAGCAGTTCACCACCAACACCGATTATGGTGGGGATGGTGCGTTGCTGACTTCAACTTGGGACGTTGTGGGGCGGTGGGCGGAATACATCGAAGACCTCCTCAATCCCACCGGCACGTCTTCTCATGAGGAAGTAGAGCCTGGGGACCCTGGGTTGGACTCTCCGATCTCTGGTGCCGAGTTCACTGAAGTGGTTAAAAAATTCCTCTGCAGGGCACCGGCGGTGGATGAGATTCGCCCGGAGTTCCTTAAGGCTCTGGATGTTGTAGGGTTGCGTTGGTTGACTAGACTCTACAATATCACGTGGACATCGGGGGCAGTTCCCCTTGATTGGCAGACCGGGGTGGTGGTCCCTCTATTTAAAAAGGTGGACCGCAGTGTGTTCCAACAATAGGGGGATCACACTTCTAAGCCTCCTTGGTAAGGTCTATTCAGGGGGTCCTGGAGAGGAGGGTCCGTCGGATAGTCGAATCTCGGATTCAGGAAGAGCAGTGCGGTTTTCGTCCTGGTCGTGGAACACTGAACCAGCTCTACACCCTCAGCAGGGTCCTGGAGAGTGTGTGGGAGTTCGCCCAACAAGCCTACATGTGTTTTGTGGACTTGGATAAGGCATTCAACCATGTCCTTCTGGGACTTCTGTGGGGGGTACTCCGGGAGTATGGGGTGCCAAGCTCTTTGATACGGGCTGTTAGGTCCCTGTATGACTGGTGCCAGAGTTTGGTCCGCATTGCCGGTAGTACGTCGGACTTGTTTCCGGTGAGAGTTGGCCTCCGCCAAGGTTTCCTTTTGTCACCGATTCTGTTCATAACTTTTATGGACAGAATGGACAGGGGAGAGTGGAGCGAGAGATCAATAGGCAAATTGGTCCTGCGTTTGCAGTGATGCGGACGTTGTACCGGTCCGTTATGGTGAAGCGAGAGCTGAGCCAGAAGAAGAAGCTCTTGATTTACCGGTCGGTCTACGTTCCTACCCTCATCTATGGTCATGGAGTTTGGGTAGTGACCAAAAGAATGACATTGCGGATACAAGCGGCTGAAATTAGTTTCCTCCACAAGGTGGCTGGGCTCTCCCTTAGAGATAGAGTGAGAAGCTCTGTCATCCGGGAGGGACTCAGAGTAGAGCTGCTGCTCCTCCATGTCAAGAGGAGCCAGTTTAGGTAGCTCGGGTATCTGGTTAGGATGCCTCCTGGACGCCTCCCTGGTGAGGTGTTTCGAGCATGTCCCACTAGGAGGAGGTCCAGAGGAAGACCCAGGACACGCTGGAGGGACTATGTTTCTAAGCTGGCCCCCGGAACGCCTTGGGATTCCCCCGGATGAGCTGGCCAAAGTGGCTGGGGAGAGGGAAATCTGGGTCTCTCTGCTCAGGCTGCTGCCCCCTACGACCCGACCCCGGATAAGCAGAAAAAGACGGACGGACATTTTTATCTACCAAAAACAAAACAAAAACTGACCTATGAGGTTGTTAGTGAAAACAACCAAAGATTTTTGAGCTTTTATTAATAAAATGTTACAAGGACTGTTAGATTATTTTGTTTCTTGACAATAAATCGGTGTACCTGATTTACAGCACCTGGGGGTACCAGAAGCTCAACAGCAAAATAAGCTGTTTGGCAGGGAAGATTTTGCAATTTTTTATGTGCGCAACCCACATACTCAGCTCTACTGTTCATCCCCCAAATGCATGTTCCTTACAAATGTGGCACCATTTGAAAGGGAAATAAACAGGCTTTCTGACAGAATAAGATTTATTGCCAAGAAGCATTGTTACAGCAATGAATAATAATTATAATAATCTACCAAAACCACATTTTCTTACTTTTGTGCTAAAATTATATAAAAATCCAATGACTTGATATGCTTGTTCTTTTATCTTAATTTCTTAGGCTGATAATTCTTTTTATTTTTCTTCGTCCGGATCAGTGTTCTCCACCTTAGCACTGATCACAATAAGAAGGTAAATAAGGTTGGTAAATGCACTTTTATTACAAACCACATTTGCTGGTCGCTCTGAATGTGAAGTGAAAAAAGACAAAGTAATACAGCAATACTTCCATACAGAACCACAGTACAAAAAGAGCATCAATATGTACAAGATATTTATGTACAAAAAAAGCTTTTTTTTCTTAACACGCAGGTATGAAAACAAAAATCAGACATCCTTGACAAACTGCAGCATTACAAAAACATTACAGGCAACAGTGTGTAGTTTAAAAACACAAGGCTTACAAGCCTTTCATTGATGAGCTTAAAAACTCGCTCTTTGACAAGATTAACAACTTCCTTATATTTTTATTAAGTATTTTGTCTTTCTTTATTGTTTCTTCTCGCATACACTCATAATTTACATTCTTTCATTCATCCTCAGACACGCTCACAAACAGCCAACCTCACAAAAATCACATTAAATGCTAAACAAGCATCCATTCACTAAAACAGAAATAAAGTTCTGGACACCAGTCAGGTGGTGGACTGGACCATGAGAGGCTACATGACAGGCACTCCAAGGTAATTCTTCAGATGAATTCTTTTATTCAGACATCACCCTCTTCCTCTTTTAGCCACCATAATATGGTCAAAATGACGACACAGTGAGGTTTTAGCAGCATCTGATTCTCAAGTGTCCGCTGAGAGTCGTCTTCTGAGCTCATGAAGGTTTTCCCAATGATAACACCTGCGTGGAGCAGGTAACCAGACCTGGGTCCTGTCAACAGAAAAAGTGCTAAAAACTCAAAATGAATTCAGCTAAGCTCCTGAGGGGCTCAGAAGTCCAAAGACAAGGTCAAACCTCCAGTTCCTGATTGTCTGTGCTGTGGAATCGGTTCAACTTCTCTCGTTCTCGGTTTGAAATGTCTAGTTTGGGGGCGTGAGCTGGTTTCAGCGCAGGGGAGGGGTGTGAAGGAGCCGGGGAAGGCGGCAGTGTCAGTTCAATCTCCTCGTAGCAACGCGAGATGGGAGCAGGGGCCGGTGGGTGAGCGGGAGGTGCGGTGGCGGGGTCCACAAGGGGAACAGGACGATCCACGTTTCTGATCAGGTTGACGAACTCCCTCTGGTTGTTGATGCTTTCCTCCTGAGGGACAGACTGCTGCTTCTTCCTTTTTCGATGGAGGTGGGAGAGGGTGAACGCACAGACAGCACAGCCACAGATCGTCACCAGGGCTAAGACCCCCACTAGGATCATATAGAAGCTGAGACCCCCGTGGGTTGTGTCAGACATGGCACCTTCAGAGGAGCAGGCAGAGATCAGACCAGGCTTCACCATCACATATCATTTTTTGTTTGAGACACAAAATGTATTTCTCTCACCTGAGCAATGTTGACCAATGCAAGGGTTTTTGAGGCTCACACACTCGTTGCCATAGAAACCATCAGGACATGCACAAATGTACCTGTCCTCTGTGATGTGACACTGCACCCCCTGCTGGCAGGGGTTGGGATTACATAGGTCCAAAATTACCTAAAAAGCACAAAAAGTTGAAACAAAAATGCCATATTATATTATATTATATTATATTATATTATATTATATTATATTATATTATATTATATTATATTACTGGACAAAATGTATTAAAACTTGCAGAATTTCCTCTTCAACTGATTAGGAATTCAGTGTATTCAGTAAGAAAATATTTGATTTTTATTAGTGCAAATATTCAATCAATCAGTTCATTTACATCATGCCTTCTTCTTTTTATCACTTTTCTCACTGACCTGCATTAACCTGCTCTTTCAGTTTGTTTGCCTGATGTTAAAGGAGACTTTTCATGCAAATACACTTTTTTAGCTGTTAAATACATTTTGTTTTGGAGTGCAGAAATTCTGAAATTAGTTTCTTCGGATGAAACGTAAATATCCTTATATTCTGTTAGGGTCATATTTTCCAACCCGTTCCTTTTTCTCTATTATCCATGTTTTCTAGGTGGATAAGTCTTCTGTTTTTAACATCTTTTAATTAATTTGTAAATAAAACATTTCTGTGCATATAGTCTGGAAGCTATTGGGGTGCGGGTTGTGAAGCATCTCATTTAGATTTCAAGAGACAGCCTCAAAACGAGTTGACCTGAGACACACCTCAGAACAGGGGTGAAAGAGGGGCTTGTGGAGTTACAATAAGGAGGAAATCAAACTAAAGCTTTGCAGTTCCACTTTATATAGAGCCCAACTGAATGATTAAAATGTGTAAAAAAAGATTTAAAAGCCTGGTCTCCTTTAAATCACTACAGTCCAGTGAATCAGCAATTCATTTTGTTGTTTTATCAGTTTCCTAACCTCACAGAAAATTCCTGAATATCCCGCGGGACAGTTGCATGTTGCCGTCCGTCCATCAGTCTCCGCACACTGTCCTCCGTGCAGACAGGGGGCGCTGTCGCAGGGACTCGGACCGTTCTGGCAGTATTTTCCAGAGAAACCAGACAGACACAAGCATCTGGACCCTGACAGCTGGTCCTGTATGAGATGTGATGTGCAGAATTTAATTTTACGTGATATGAATTTGAGGCATGTCTAGGATCTGACACGAGCAATAATGTTTGTCCTTTAGAGAATAAATAAAACTGTAACAACAAACTTCTTTTGAACGGAGAAGGTATTTTTCATTCAAACTCATCGTGACTCACCTCACAACGTCCACTGTTCAGACACAAACCCTGACAGCTGCTGTTCCCTGGAAATGAGAAACACAAACACCTGATTAATCTGTCACAATAAAATGAGATTTTAATAAAACCACAAGTCTATAAACAGTAATGAGGAGAAAAGAGAAACAATGATTGATGTTATTAAGTCTGATTTTTATCGTGTTGTGTTCTTGTGCACAAAGCAAAAACTTCCATTTTACAACAATATCTGAAGTGAAAACAACCTCCTCTCACTTATTGTTTATCTTTTTTCTCGGTTAAACCGTGTGAGAAACGTTTGATGGAGTAAACCGATCTGTTAACAGAAACTCTGAGCTGCTGAAGAACTAATGTTTAAAGGATCCTCAGATTTCACCGCCTGCCACAGGACAATCGCTCCTCTTGTCTCTTTCATCTTCTTTCCTTTCTCTAAGTTCTTTTTTATTCTTAATTTTTAAGTCCTTTCATACATACTGATGTCACAGTTCAGGCCGGTCCATCCTGGAAGGCAGTCACACAGGTATCCACCGATCAGGTTACGACATGAGCGGGCGTGGACGCAAATACTCGTTTCACATTCGTTGGCATCTAAAGACATAATGTGAAAGAAAGGAAAGTTTTCTTAAAAAATGCACATGCACAATGCTTAAAAAACAATTTCTCTCATCAATTTTTGCACTTTGTTGTATTTATGCTCATAATGGCATTAAACCTGGAGTTTATTTCATTAGATGAAGACGGTTTAACAGGCGGGTGATTGATTTTGAGTTTTAGAAGCTTTAATAGGTTTTTATTTATCCCTTAAGGGAAAATTTGCTGTTGTGCTTGCTGAGGCATGACAATATTTAGAGAATAATTTATTTCACTGTGCCGGTTCATATTGGCATGGTAGCTTGTTAATTAGATCTGTGTTGCTTCTGAGATTTTCGAGGCAAAGTCTAATTATTTTGTGATAACGTATACGTTTTGACAGAAAGTGGGAAATAACCCAGACGAGCAGCTCTGCACTAAATAAACTACTCAACGAAATCTAGTTTCTCATGAACTTTTTAACACAAAGGTGATCAAGTCAAAGGTATTGGGAAAATATAATATCATGTAATGTTTACTGGGAATAAGGTATGTAAGACACCTGATGTTTGTTTTTGTTTGTTTGTTTTTTGTTAATTTGGAGAGCGTTCAAGGTTAAGTTTGTAGTTCTTTTTTTTAAATAAGGGGCAGATATAAGATTGTTTTTCTTCACTCTGCACCCTTTCCATTCGGAACTTTTCTTTTTATATATATATATATATATATATATGTGTGCATATATTTTATGATTTTTGAGTAAAAATTTTTTTCATAAAAAAAAATACAATAAAATAAACATAAAACTGAATCTTATCCAATGTTTCCAATTGTTCAGGGGTTGTGTGGAGTAGTTATGGGTAGTCAGTATCAGGGGTGGAAATAAGCACACGCCACTCACTAAATGCAGGTGAATGTATGAAGCAGTGCATAAATTTGAACAACACATTTTGTACTCCTGACCTGTCTGGAACAATGATGCACCTGAGTTGCTGCTAGTCTGCTCTTAATGCCGTTATCAGAAGGAGAACAGTGACTTCAACAATGTGGCGTTACATTTCTGGAGTGAAGCTAGCGGCAGATAACAAAAGAAATGGAAAAGAACCGACAGCTGCGAGACGATGAGAGAAGTCAGTTAATGTTGTGTTCCAGCTGTGACCAGTGGAGAATATTTTTATTTCTCCTCCTGGTCTCTTACCTGTAGTAGACAGCAGCAGAGTGATCTCAACTCAGAGAATCTGAGATCAATTTTCACAGGGGGTCATGCTAACAGCTAATCTGAAACATGCTTATTCAGGAGTGAATTTGATTTTATCCAAAAGAAGTCAAACTTTAAATGTTGCATGTCTAATCAGCAGATTAGGCTACAGACCGGTTGTGTTGCAAACAGCAACACAGACAGTGTTCAGCATAAATAACCAACTCTGGAAAACATCTTATCTCTAATCCTGAGCCATAATTCAGATCTCATGACCTGAAGGTTAGATTGTAAACAAACCAATAAACTGAAATCACCCATGTTTGGTTGAGTCTTCATTTTAAAATTACACATTTTAAAGATTTAGAGAGTATTAGTTAACTTAACTGAGACTCCCTCACAAGATTTTCTCTCAGATTCTCCAAACTGTTGTCATTCTGTTCGCTGTCTGCTGCAGGTAAGATACTGTCTACTCACAAGTACTAAAAATAATATAAGTGTTATAAATTAAAAAATAAATTGTCACAGAGATGTCGCCATGTTATTTATGCCACAGTGTCACAACTGATCATTTCAACCTATACTTTATGGAAAACATAGAAAATGAAAAAAATATCCATTTACTGTCACACATTATAGCTTTTGAACTGTGACTCTATTATCATCATCACCCCCAAAATACACTGTAAGTAACAAAATAGTGACATGTTTAAGTCAAAAATGTAATAAACAGATAATTTGTTAAGTTTTCACATGTCAAGAACAGCAATTTTTATTAGAGAAATAACAAAATATTTCTTAAGATCCCCTTAACAACAGACTGTAGATGTAATGCCTTACAGGATTATATTTTACTCACATTGTTCTGTAAAAATGTGTGTGCGCTCACACTTTTATTAAAACTAAGAGCCTCTTAAAGTGCTCTGAGGGAGACTATAAAGCAACACTTAATGACTAAAAATGAATAATTAGTGAGAAACAAGTAAACAAGCCTTCACTGTTGATGAGAACTGAGGGTTACGGCGACTGAATGATGAAGCTGACAGAAAACATTTAGGAAAAGGTGGGAAAGCACAATAATTGTTTACATTGAATGAATAATCTGGTGTCTTCCTGTCAGCTCAGGCTATAAAAAGTTTTCTACTTTCAGTCTGGTGACTGTGAGAGTGTGGGTTACACCGAGAGCGTCTGATCTGCGATGTGAAACCGTGTGGGATTATAAAGTGTCAGGATGACACATCGCTGTAACTCAGAGGAGTAGGAGAAGCTGTCACCCTGAAATATGTGTTAGTTTTCCCTTCATAACCCTGCAGCTTCTGTAAGTGTATATAATGTGTGAGATCCAGCTCCTCCTGTGTGATCCTGCATCACAACAAGCCCCAGGAAGCTCACCTGTCAATATAAGCCAATGCAGCAGAAGGTAACATGACGGTGCATTTATGGACGTCTAATTCAGAGTCAGCAAGGGTTGATGCGAGAATTATGCCATTGCCTTCGTCTGACACTTTAATTTGCACATTTAGTTTTTATATCACTTCAATTTGAACATCCTTTATTGAAAAAAAATGTATTCAAGCACCAAAGTGCAGTTTGTTGCAATTTTTATGAATTGAGTGCAGTTTCTCATGATGAAAACTTTTATACAAGCTTGTCAAACAGTCACACGTTTTAGGTGTTTCATTAGAAGAAGACAACATTTTCTTCTGGAGGATTATTTTAAACAAACAGCATCACATCCTCCAGAGTGCCAGTTTAAAAAACTATTTTTAAACATCTAATTTCTGCAGAAAAACGAAGAATGCTCTGCTATCCTCCTGACAAAAACTAATCACTGTTTCAAATAAAAAGCTCTCTCCCTGTGGCCTTGTGTGGGTTTTACCTTCTGTTTTTTATTTTCCTCAGTCTCTGTGTTCAGTTAGTCATTACTCCAGTTACAAATTCTCTGGTTTTCTGGCAAATTGTCTTGGAGCCCAAACGTCTTGCTTCTCTGCCATTCAGGAGTTTTGTCCCTGATTTGAATTTTGTTTCTTTTCTCCGACTGTTCTCACGCGGTATTTTAAACCTCTATAGTTTAGTTTGGATTTTTTATTTTGCCTTCTCTTTGCATGCATTGTTTGTGCTCTGATTCTTTGTACTGTTGTTCCTACTACTATAAGATAATTTTAGCTACTTTTAGTTTGCTTTCTTGTATTTTTTATTTTAGGTTGCATTTTGGCAACATATAGCGTTTATCTACTGTTTTGTTAGATTAAGCTTTAATTCATCTTTTAGCAACAGTTAGCTTTTAATTTGTATTTTGCAAATTTTTATCTTTTAGATAGCATTTTGCTACATTTATTTATGGAGTTGTGTTTTGCTGCTTTTTTAGTTACTTTTGGTATAAGGCTGAAAAAAGTGGCAGATATAAGATTTTTTTAAATCTTTTTCTGCTGCCTTTCATTTTATTTGATTTGTATATTTTTGTTTTTGTATATAAAATTTATTTTGTTTTTAAATGAGGGAAAAAGCGGTCTTTTTGCTACATTTATCTAACAACTAGTGTTTTTTTGCGTCTAGATTGTGTTTATCTATGTTAGGTATTGATTTGCTACTTCTGCTTTTAGCTAGCATTTTGTAACATTTAACTTTTAATTTGGTTTTAGCTACATTTAGATTGATTTTTATCCTTTAGCTAGCGTTTTGCCACTTTTAGTTTAATTCAGCAATAGCTCTTTGCTGCATTCAAGTTTTTTAAGGGCTTTGTTAACACTGTTTTATTTAGCTTTTAGGTTGTGTTTTGCTGTTTTATTTTCTAACTAGAACTTTGCTAAGTTTGTTTAAAATGATCTTTTTGCTCCTTTTATCTTCTACCTAGCATTTTACCACATTTAGCTTCTAGTTTGTGTTTTGCTGTTTTCAGGTATTGATTTTAGCTTTTAGCTAGCATTTTGCTTTTTCTTTTTTTGTTTAAAGCAAGCCTTTTACTACATTTAGCTAATATTTTGTTTCTTTTGGCATTCAACTTCTTCAGCAAAGTTCCTTCAGCACGCAGCACTTTTGCAGAAAATACAATTCCTTTAGTGTCTTTCTGTAATGGATTCAGTCACTTTATGTACTTTAATTATTTGTAATTTATAAACAGGGTAGTGAGGATAATCTCATAATTCAAATGTAGTAACCCTCTAAAAATACTGTATAATAGACTCAATCCGGTGTAACAGTGACCCACTGACCCAGCTGGCACGTCCTGCCGGTCCATCCAGGTGGACAGAGACACCGGAAACCTCCTGGAGCCTCCTGACACGTCGCTCCTCGCCCACACGGGCTGCGATCACACTGCCTCACCGCTGAGAGAGGAAAAAGATAATAAACATGAGCTACTGGTTTGAGTAATGAGAATGCATGTGTGAATATTAAGCAGACACTCAGTTGGTGCGATACCACTGTGTGTGATCTGAACTGTAGTATTAGCATGCTGCGGTGGTGGATGTTTTCATTCTTCTTTCTGCTGCTCTGATTTCTGCGTAAACAGTGATAAATACAGTCATCTACAGCGAGTACATGACTGACACTTCAAACCTTTCAGCAGAGAGAAGAAAAGAGGGGGTGAGTGGGTTTAAAGCATGGAGAGGAAGAGGGGAGGGAAAAAAAATAGGCAAAACCGGAGCCTGTTTCCACTTATCTGTCAAGGAATCAGAAACAGATAAACAAGGAGAGGAGAACAAAAAGAAGCTCTCTATTTTTAACCAAGCAGAACTTCTTCTTACAGAGGGCATATTTGCGCAGTAGTGGCATCCCAAATTTTCCCATATTTCACTTCAAGAGCTCTTCATGTCTCTCATAACCTTTTTTTCATTTACCTAACCCTGCAGAACAACTATTTTCCATCTCTCTGACCCCAGTCCTCAGCAAAAACAATCTCACCAACTACAGCGGCTCTTCTCCCAAAACGAGACAGAGAATTCATAACAAACAAAGAGGCCTTTAATTAATATCCGTTATACACATAAATCAAGCTCGAAAACAAAGCTGTGTTGTGGTTTTGAGATTTTAATTCCCTGCAAGCCTGACAATCCTCTGGCTGTGTTTTCCCCTGACACCCCACAACAACACATCCAGAGATAGACGGCCTCCCTGACTGTAAATCATCACAGCAACAAACAACAAGAGTAAAAATAATCTATTCTTTTATTCTCGTTTGTCTCTCTCTCTTCATCTCTGAGTTTTTCTTTTTAATATACCAGAGTTCGACCTGCAGCTCGGTTTATCCTGATGGAGGTGAATGCAGAGGACGTGGAACACTGCTTGTTTACATAAACAGCTCTGACAGACCATGAACTGTGAGATCAGATCTCACCTGCTGCTGCAAACAACGAGCTCAAAACCGCTGTACGCTGGAGATTCACACGCTCGCTGATCACATGACAAGAGGTCACCGTAGACAGATCTGTTTGTAGACTAAAACATGCCTGACCTTTATCAACAGCAGACACAAAGGGATGCAGACAACAGGTTTTACACACCTCATCTCTTAAGAGGCTGAATTTACAAGATTAATCAAAGATTATAATCTTGATAGTGGTATAATCTAAAATTTTGGAGTTTTAGAGGCAGTTAAAAGTGAAAACTTCAGACTTTGCTGTATAAAACTTGATAAACACGTTCAAAAATGTTTTATCTGCGTACCACTTGTATCAGAACTCGAAGCTCTGAAGCCGGACTGACGTCAGTTCCGAGCTGAAAGCGTTTCAGTTTCAAACGTCGGAAAAAGCGTTTCTATTTTTTTGCTCTGCAACAATAACACAAAAATAGTGATCTTTGAGGCATTTTGAGTGTATAAACAGTGTTAACACATATATTTTAATAATCACTATAAAGCACTACAAGTACGTCTGACTTAATGTAAAATAAACAACACAGAACTGCTAAAGAACGTAAAAGGGAGGAGTTTCATGCGCGGAGCAGCCATGTTGAAATGATGACATAACGCTAGCTCGGGCTACTCGGGTATGGTCTGGTTGCGCCGACCTCTCGACTCGAAACTACAACTTCAGGGGGCGTTCCAGTTGCAAAAAAGAACTCGGAGGCTTAAAACGTCAACCTCCGAGGACAACTGGGACGCACCAACAGCCTGAGTGTGTAGGGCGAGTGAGTAGCCACCGAATGGGAAAGGCCAAGGAAGAAGCAGGATCCATGTGCAGATCTGTGCATGTTTATGCTGCCTTACTTTAGATTAAAGTTTAGTTTAAACAAAGGCAGGTAATTTTTTTCCTCCTTGCCTTTGTTTTAAATTAAACTTTATTCTAAACTGAGGCAGCACAAACATGTACAGTAGATGGATCCTGCTCCTTCCTAATGCATAATTGCCTAATTCCTAAATACATAAAGTAAAGTAAAAACAGGAGAAGGAAAAATGTAATAGCAACACATGAAAATAAAAATATAATGAACAGTTAAATATAAACATTTAAGAGACAAATTCATGTACTAGTAAAAAGAAAAACAAAAAATATATATTTTTGAAAACAGTTTAAATCATGTGCTAAAATATATAATTTATTTGGACAGGTCAGTTAAATTGTAAAACATGAGGTAAAGTTGTATTTTTGTAATTCATTTGGTGCATTTTAATTGTATTTATTTATTTATTTATTGGTTTATTTATGTGTTTATGCTTGTATTTCTAATTATGACAGTTTCGGTCTTCTAAAGCACAGGTGTTCTGTTCAGAGTTCATTAAATACACCTAAAGTTCAAAATAATGCACTTTTATATTGCAAAACATTCACATAAATTAGTCTTAATGTCACAATGTTAGGTCTTTTTGAGACAGTTTTATGCCATTATTTAAATCAACTTTAATGCAAACCTCCATCCATCCATCCATCCATTATCTATACCAGTTTCTTCCTTTAAGGGTCACTGGGGTCACTGGTGCCCATATCCAGCTGTCACAGTGCGAGGGGCAGGGTACACCCTGGACAGGTCGCAAGTCCATCAC
>JARVJO010000330.1:15068680-15081167 GCA_031762555.1 Cynodonichthys magdalenae
ACCTCACCAGGGAGGCGTCCAGGAGGCATCCTAACCAGATGCCCGAGCCACCTCAACTGGCTCCTCTCAACGTGGAGCAGCTTGTTTACGTTATAATTTAAATGTGAGCGTCATCAGACTACAATGTGAAAGGGTTCAGGTGTCCTGAAGCGACCCGCGTGCTCAGAAGAAGACGTGACATCACATGCAGCACGATGCGTTTAGATTTGTCACATTCAGACTGTAACTTGTTTATTTTGTTGTCTGTAGTTATATTCCAGCAGTGGTTATAGATCAGCCCGGCCACTGAGTCAAGTTTTCCAATGCCTTGAATATAAAAGAAGTTTCATCTTTTGAATCACTTCTAAACATGAGTTAATGTCTTCTTGGTGGTGCATAAAGATGGACAGGTTTTTTTTAAACTCTGACCTTTTAATGACTGTTTTAAAAGTTTGACTCAAGATGTTGAACCTATGTGTTGGTCACTCTTTAAAGAGTGATGCTGGTAAAGAAAAATGTTTTAATCAAAAATGTATCAGTCAAAGTGGCATACAAAGGTGTTTTATTCATTTTAAATACAACCATTTGTAAAAAACAAAATAAAAAAATGTTTGGTTCTATTAATTAATAGATGAAAATGAGTTTTTTCCTCACCTTATAAAAATCATTTTAGTGTGCTTTTATTTTGTACACGTGCAGAATATTTTAGCAGCCTACCCTTGGCTAGCAAGCACCTTTATTTAAGGAGATGAGTTCTAAACTACTGTAGATGAACAAGCCTTTTTCTATAAACCCCTAACTTTTCTCCTCTGTACCGTTTACTGTTTTCTTCTGGTTATTTTTTACAACCTTGTCAGATAAACTGACTCATCAGAAACAAACTCGGAGCTCCTCGGTGAGGTTTAAGAGTCAATACCAACAGAGACATAGCTTAAAGAAACGACTTTTCACTTATTAAGTCTTTGAACTTGACTAATCTCTGTAGAGCAGGTAAAAACTCCCAGACTGCTGATTGTCTGAGTTTCTGGGTTCAAACCAAAGCCTCAATCCTCAGTCTGCATATAAGATCACTGTGACCTGGAGGCAGAGCTGAAATCTGGATTTTTCATCCAAAACCAGACAAAAAGAGAGAATGGCTTTGAGGTAAACACTAATATAAATGTGTGGCAGCCCAAAAGGGAAAAAGAAACAATTATAACTGTGCTAAGATAAAATAAGGCACATTTCCCTGGAGAGATTAGAGGGTGACAAGCCAAGTGAAGGAGCAGAGCGGAGGGGGGGCTAAAGAGCTCACCTTTCCTCATAATGACTGAGCTCACCTGTTGATCCCCTCACCTGGGGCGGGAGAATTGCTCTCTCTCTCTCTCTCTCTCTCTCTCTCTCTCTCTCCCAGAGATGGCCGGATAAAGACGGCCTTTCAGCTCAAAATGCGCCCAGGTTGCCACAGAGATGTGTGCCCCCCACCCCACCTCGCCACCGCCCCAGCCCGCCCCGTGATGCAGCCCTGAAACTGATCCAGATAGGCTTTCTCAAGGAGAACTTTCTCACACTCGCACCTGCCAATCACACGCGTCCCCCGTGTACGAGACGAGCGGAGGAAAAAAGTGTGACGCAGTATGGATTCAGTGAGCTCACTGAAGTAAACTGTACACAGATAAGGGAAGATAATTGGCTCTGGGACAGTGAGTCTCACAGGTAAATGAGCTGATATAATCACAGAAGGAACTTAAACCAGCTCTGTGTGTGCATGTGTGTGTGTGTGTGTGCTGATGTTGATGAAACCATGTAGGAACAAGGGAATCTTTTTAGGGATAAAAAGACAAATCCTGATCAGGTTTATCAGACAGTTTCAGCTCAAAGACTCCAGAAAACATCAGAATCACATCTTCTGAAGGGAAAGGCAACATCTGGCTTTGATTCCACACTGGGGGCTTAAATTTGTAATGTGTTCTGTTGCTGTTCCTCTAAAACTTTTATCATGAGATCCAGAAGATAAGAATGATCTGAGGCAAAACATTTTTTAGAAGGAAGAAAAAAAAGTGAGATGAAAATCTAAACCTCTAAAGTCCCTCAGAAGTTGTTGCTTTCCAATTTGATTTAAAGGGATTCTCTTCGACTTTAGTTCTTCAGATAAACAAGCATTAACTGCAAAATAAAGTTTTGACATGAAAGTATCTACTGTCTTTTTCAGTCATACAAAATGTTTATTGGCTCCTGACTTGATTGATAAAGAAAACCAAGTACATAAGGAGGAGAAAAGGGTTGAGAGAAAAAGAGGATACAGGTTGCTGTAGTCATTTACAGTAAAAGTGATGTGAAAGGTTCAAATCAAAACTTAGAAGTTCTTGAAGGAATGCATATCAGTCATCACCTTTCATGCCAGAAACTATAAGCTCGCCCTATGATGAGAACAGACAGAGTTTTCTTTATCGACTAATGAAGCAGGAGACATTTTGCTAACAAATAAACTCAAACAAGCAAAAACCATTATCACTGCTGAACAATAAAAACCTAATAAAAAACGTTTAAAAAGCTGAAAAAATGTGGAAATGAATGCCTAGAAAACTTGATTTATATCATTCTTCAATGCAACCCAATAAACTAACAATTAAACCCACATCCTATGAAAACAAAGTTCAATCTTTATGCCCAATGTGTTAGATGGGAATATGATGTTTACCAGGAGGTTGGGACATTGGTACACTTTTATTCATAAAGCTTTGCTTGGGTTGCTACCATCTTACATCTGTGATCTAATCACACAGAAAAGTCTTGATTCATATTCTTTGCGTTCAAATGATCATTTCTTGCTCTCTGTCCCATTTCTCCACACAGAATTGAGAAAAAGGCTTTTGTTTACTTTGCCCCGAGTACATGAAATATGTTGCAAAAAGACTGAAAGTTAACTGAACTGATCCCACTGAGCACATTTTAGTCCAGATTGGGGGCCTTAGAGAGGACTTCCTTAAATTGTGAATGTTTTTAATAGCGATTGTATTGTCTTTTAATTTGTAACTTTATGTAAATGTATATTTTTTGCTGCCTCTTGGCCAGGAGTCCCTTGAAAAAGAGGTTGTTTAACCTCAATGGGACTTTCCTGGTTAAATAAAATAAATCAATCAATCAAATGATATTGCATCATATCCATCGCAGACGTGAATAAAACTGAATCAAACTCTTATCTTG
Organism: Cynodonichthys magdalenae; assembly: GCA_031762555.1. NCBI lineage: Eukaryota > Metazoa > Chordata > Actinopteri > Cyprinodontiformes > Rivulidae > Cynodonichthys > Cynodonichthys magdalenae. The sequence continues at coordinate 15,071,846 of JARVJO010000330.1, forward strand.
ACAGACTTTGTGATATTGAGAAACATTATAACATCCAAACAAATCCATTAATTTTCATATTGTGATAAAGTTGCTGATTTACACCCCTATTTTAAAACAAAGTTAATTTTACAAGCATAAAGAGATTTGTCTTTTTTTTAATAAATCTAAAGAACTGCAATACAAACAGATGTTGGATGGAAAATAATAATTAAGCTATGACCTACTGACAGGTGATGATTCAGTGTTTGGATTCTCTACAGTATTTTTTACATTTTCTGCATTCAGACGTTGACTGGCATACACAGCAGGAGGTTTTGGCTCAATTCTTGCCATTTAATATATTCACCAGTGATCCAGGAGCACTGGCTATCCCCACCCCCCCATCGAGGCAGCCAGCAGACAACGGCCAAGAATAAAATCTAAAATACAGATGAGGCTGATGGAAAAATGGATTCATTACAAACCAGGTTGTTACCAATTAAATGATGGACTATATTTATTTTTTTAGCATAATAATTTATAATCCTGATATACTTAAATAATCATAAATAATAATTTGAATAATAAAATGTATAATCACAATTTAGATATAAATATATTTGACTTTAGTCAACTCAAGTAATTTCTCAGTTCATGATTAGGTTAGGAACCACTGTCCTGATAAAAACCAGTTTGTGATGTTTTCCTCTAAGTTTATATTATGAAGATAATTTTTTTTAATATATATAGATAAAAGGGCATTTCTTTCTGTGAAAACCACCCATAAAAACCTTACATTCAGTACAAATACGTAAAGTGCAATAGTAGTGGCGGTGATAATGACTGTCATTACTAAAAGCAGAAGCATCTAAAGGAGTGTGAACTGTGAGGGGTTACCATCATTCCAATCTAGCCTTGGTTTGAGAGGATTGTATTGTACTTGAAAGCTTAGCTTGTTCCCTTGGTAACCATACTGGTATACAAGCACATCCCCCAGTACTTACTGGCCAGGCATATTTGAAGGGAATGACAATGTGTCCATTAGTTCCATCTTCACCTCCTCCTCCTCCTCCGTCGTGTCCTCGGTGGTGGAGCAGCTGGGAGTTTCCACCCAGGACCCCCGTGCTGTCCGAGCCAAAGGTGCAGGCTCCTGTGGGGACCACGCGGGCCTGATACTCCTTGAGGCAGGCTTGGAAAAACGTGTCACACTGGTCCCTGGCGGAGCAGTGCTTCCCTCCGCTGGCCTGCAGGTCGCAGCAGTCCCCGGTCTGCAGGAGTCCGTGGGGGTTCTGGAAGTGACGGATCTGAAGCTCGAACATCCCCGCAGCGCAGACGTCCTGAGGCCAGGGAGAGCAAAGACAGAGAGACCACTTTATCATCATCTATCAAACAAATTCTCAGCAGGAATAAGAAGGGAAAAAAAGTCACTAAAATTCAATAGATGAATACATTCGTGGGACAGAGGGTGTGTGTTACCTGCAGGGGAATAATAAAAGAAAAAACATCACAGGTAGAGGATCTAAAGATAGTTGTGTTTTAAATCTGGTGTTTAATTTACTGGAACACTGAAAAGTAGTGGATCCATAAACAATAAAAAGCCTAACATTCCTTAAATTAATGCAGATCACCAACATGATCTTTTATACAAAGATCATGTTGAGTTATAGCTTTTTTAATCAAACTTTAAAATAAGTTTATGCACAATATGAGGTGAGATCTCACAGTTAAATACATGCCCCATTCCTAAATATTTTAATTAAACATTCAACATTGTGATTCATATTTAACATTTAGATTTAAATTGAATCAAGAGAAATTGCATTTCCTGTGAAAATTCAGTGTGAATGCTTATTGTTCAAAGATTTTGCTGAAAGCTGCTAAAGTATCTCGAGCCAAGCTGAAAAGGTTTACCAGCTAAACTTTTAATGCGAGTTCAATTAGAACAACTGACTTTTGCTGAAAGTAAATTAGCAGAATGAAACTGAAAGGAGCATAAAAAGCTAAAAATTAAAATTAAAAATTAAAAAATTTAATTAAGAAAAACAAGTTGAGAGAAGCACGCAAAATATGAAAATAGAAAGAAGCTGGAGTTTTTAAAATGGCAAAGAAAAGCTGAAATAAATAAAAAAGAAGCAGAGGGAAGCTGAAATTCGCACAAAGTTGAAAAAGCAGAACCAGTACAAAAGGGGAAAAGCTCATTCATAAACATTTTACAGTGTTAGACAGCTTCATTCGTTTTCAATAAGAAAAAAAACAGCAGAAAAAAAGCTGAATATCTTAAAAAATGGTGGCTCAGTTGAGCTGATGCCTCTCAGAGTAGTTTGCATGTCCTGTCTGTGCATTCGTGGGTTCTCTCCGGGCACTCCGGCTTCCTCCCACACACTAAAAACATGACTTTTAGGTTAATCTGTAACTCTAAATTGTCCCTATAGTGACTGAGAGAGTGAATGGTTGTTTGTCTCTATGTGTGGTCCTGTGATGGACCTGTCACATGGTGACTGCTGGATATGGGCACCAGTGACCCTGAAAGGAAGAAGCGGGTGTTGATAATGGATGGATGGATCTTAAAAAGTATAAATTGGTGAAGTGCCAAGAGTCAGAGGAGTGATTGTTTTGATGTATTATTAGTTAAATCAGCTCAAAAATTGCAAAATGAGTTGTGAGCCGATGATGAACAAAACAAAAACACTCATTTATACAAAAAAGCTTTTTAGTCACCCAGGTGTTTTTTTGTGAGAAATATGTGCAAAATCTAAGGAACGTGATGTAAATAAAGAAATGTTGGCGACATGTTTGAATGTTGAACAGGTTATTCATATCTGAACTAATTTAAACTAAAAGGGCTGAAGGTTTTGTGTGCAGAAGGTAGTGATTCAACAAAGAGAGAGTGAGGCTCCGCAGGTGGTTTCTGCTGCGAGTTCCCTCTAATCAGAGCGTGAGGAACTGCTGCTGCTTCTGTTCCTGCTGTGTTTGCATCTTAAAGAGGTTTGAAACGTGAGACATTCTGTTTTTATACAGTAGATTTACGTGTGCTGATGTTCAATACTTTTTTAACCCTTTCCAGGCAAGTCCTGTTCCACAAGTTTAGGTGCAAACTAATAAACAGTAGGTATCTCATGTTAACAAATGTCTGGAAACTTGTGCCAGTTTGTTTGTCTGTTAGCAAAATATATCACAAACCACTGAGAGAGATTGGATGAAACACTTTAAAATGCTATCACTTTACACGCATCTAAAAATATTTTAGCAAACACAGAAACTGTAGAAACTCTTGTTTTCATGGAGTTGTAAATTAATGAAGTCACAGCTGAAAGTCATCCAATTGATGTCAATCATTTATTTGGAGATGCTAAACATCTCAACAAAAAGATAATAAAAGGTTTAAAATTAGCCTAGCTCAGATTAATATTTAGCTTATTAATAATACCCAAACTGTGGTTGTTGAACGAGCTATCCACAACAGGTAAGATATTTACTCTTCATAAGTTTCACAGAAGCCTACTTGAAAAGATCTAGACTATCCTTTGGAGTACCCCTGAGTACCCCAGCGAGGTAAATTAGATGTTTCTTTTCTATCAAACTTCAGTTTTTAAACTTTTTTTTGTTTTGAGAAACTTTCTGCTGCAGGTAAACTGTGAGAAGAATCTGATCTAATCCTGTTTTGAATCATCTGTCAGTTCAGAAATGTTACAAGAAAACAGTTCTCAGAAAACAAGAGAGAGGAGGAGAGACAAAAAAAAAGAGGAAACATGAAAAACACAGCTTTGATTCCCATAACTGTCTGACCTCTGTTGAAGAAAATAAAACAAACTTTCCATCTGAGCAGACACTCCTGCCTCTCACTGTTTATCTCTCAACTTCCTTTTATTTGCCTCGTCTTCTTTCTTTCTTTACAATGTGTAGCCACCACTCCCTTCTTATTCTTCCCTTTCTTTTCCCAGGGGGAGCATGGGATTCTGCTCTCTCTCTCTCTCTCTCTCTCTCTCTCTCTCTCTCTCTCTGAAAATGAGTTGTATAATGTTTCTGTCATCTTGTTTTCTCTGTTTGTGACCATCGGCTCCTCTGCATTGTTTTCATCCTTTTTCTTTTTGTCCTTCTTTTCTCACAGCTCCCTTCTTGTTTATAGACGTGGAAGTGACCGTCACACACCCAGACACACAAGCTGACATTAATAAGACCTCCTGAGAGTCTAAGAGCAAAAAGGTCAGGTATGTGCATGCAAGAAAATGTGTGTTTTCATTATTTGGCTTGCTACAAACATAAACACAAAAATAAAGCCATAATGTCCTCAGTTTGCCAGAGAACCTCTGCTGATTATCTGAATAGATTCCAGTCGTTGTGAATTTTATCACACAAACACTAAGTAATGACAGCCACAGATCCACCGAGGTGGTGCCCACCAGTGTTTTCACACAAATTACAATACAATTGATTAACTTTTGTGGTCATAGCTAACCAGCATTAGCCAACACAAAACTGTGTTTAACTCAATTAATTTAACAGACATTGAGCAAAACTTGATATGGTAGTAGCTGAGAGTCAGTTGTGTGATATCCCAAATAGTGTGTGAGATTGTGTACATTGTTTCATGATTATTTGTGGCATTTGGACAATGATATTTGATGACTAACAGAAGACAACTGCACTTTCATGTAGCAAAAGTTGTGGCCTTTGTCCACGTTTTCTGGCTTTCCTTGTACCCTGGTTTATGTTTCAGATGATTAAACAAGTTTGTAGGGTTTAAGTTAGCATCCCGCCATCGGGCTCATATGTGAACCTGATAGTGATTGTATGTTACACACAATAATATATCAACATGGCACTAACTCACAATTATTTGCACAGGATACGATTTTTCCTAACCCTAATGCTATTATTTTGTAGTTATGACCGAAATGGGTAAAACTCCTTTATGCCTCAACATAAAGAGCGGCGGGTGATTTGTGTTCCTTCAAGGACTTTAAATAGTCAGCCACAAACCGAACACCAAGACCAAGAGTTCTATATGCCAACAAGGCCAACGCTGGACCAAAACTGCCCCATTGTTAATGTCTGGTGTGTCCCTTCACTGCACCCTGTCCCTGAGCCAAGAGAGGTGGTGGTGGTGGGGGGTCGGGATGGAGGAAGGGGGGTTGAACTTGTCTACATCAAAAGCTTTGTGGAGATACAGTGGCGCTCATCACTCTACATCCTCCTTTCTTCCTCTCCTCCGTTCCCTGCCGGAGCCATTCCCAGCATACCAGCGTTTCAGCGCTCAGTCAGACCAGAGACGGGGAGGACAGGGGAGACGGGAGGGGGGGGACAGGAGGGGGAGACACAGGAATCGGAGCCCATGAATCTCTGCAGGAGAGCTTCAGCAGCTAAAGTCAGAACTCGGCCCGTCGCTCAGCTAATCCCCTCAGACCGAAGACTAGCCTTTAAGGTTCAGTGATGGAGATCTGTGTTAACTATGGAGGCAGGAGAAGCTGTTAAAAGATGCTGAACTGACTGAGAAAACAAGGTCTGAATAAAACAACACAAAACTTTTACTTCTGAGTAGAACATGGATTTTGTAATACAACATCGCCTTGTGGTACACAGAGGACCATACAAACTGCATCAAGTTTCTCTGTGTACATTTAACACAATTTATCTCATGCAAAATTGTGTAATCTGTAACGTGTTGAGGATTACTCTCAGCTACTACCACATCAAATTTTACCTCAATCAGTAAAACTGGCTCAGTGATAGTCATTTTTATGTTGGTTGGTTGTTAAGTGGCTGAAAAGATTATCACCTTTCTCCTCCAGGGATGGTGGCAATCATTGATGCTTTTATGTCAGAAGAAAATGCAGAACATTGTGCTGGTTTCAGCCTTTGAAAAGAGCAATTATTTCTGTCATTATGTTTCATTTGGCTCAAAACCCAACATTCTTCCTGTTTAGTAGAAAATGTTTCCTTTGATCTTATTTTCTGACATGTAAAAAAGCAGTAATGTTTCGTTTTAATCATAATGAAGAGGCAACTGTTGGTTGAGCTTTCCCACTTTGTTCATGTTATTTTGTTTGAGTCAACAAGCGAAAATCTCTTCTTGCTTCCAAAATGACATTTTACAAGAAAATCTGTGCTGCGTGCCTGAGATACCAATTTACTTCAAAAGCATGCAATGAAGTGCACTCTAATCTCGTTTCAAAAATTGAGCTTCCATTCGAGAATAGGAGAAAAATCTTATTCTGCAAACCAAAACTACACGCTGTGATAGCTTAGTTTTTATATGCTGCAGAGAGAAAAAATGAATATAAAGGTGGTAGATAGAATAGAGACACTGCTGGGTGTCCTAAAGTCTTGTACAGAATATTGAAGTTTACATAATTCCTATTCTGCAGAAATCAAAAACTGGATACATTTGTTTGTATCCTTTTGTTTAATAAACCCTCCCACAAAGGTCTGAGAAATAACTTGAAACTGACAAACGTAGTAAAAAACCTGAAAATCAATAAATTAAATTATGTTTCTTTTGAATTTTGGTACAGCAACTCACTTTTTATATGACAGACTCATGAAACGTGCCTTGACAAAACAGTCGACGTGTTAAACCAAGGTGTGTCCTGTAATCAGCATGACAGGTGTTTTCAATCTCGTAATCAGTCAGTTTGTCTATTTAAAGAGTTAACAATAGTCACAGGGCCTCCTGGTGTGTATCACACTGAACATAAACCACAGAATAAGTCTTAGCATTGTCTAAGGAACAAAAAACCAAAAATTACTGACAGGAAGAACGGAGCGTATCTCCGAACAGCTTAATGTTTTTGTGACAACAGCTGCACATATTCAGAAGTTTAAGATCCACAGGGCTATAATTTGTCAAAATGTATATTGACAAGCCACAAAGTTTTTAGATAGATGAGAATGAAACTGAGCTTTTTGGCAACAAGTCTCATCAGCTCTATGTTCAAAGATCCAAAAAAGAAATGTATGAACACCATACTTACAGTGAAACAGACGAGTCCTGCATGGTGTCTTGAATATGTGCAGTGAACAATAAAAACTCAAGACTATCAAGGCATTCTGGAGTCAATTGTACCATCTATGCTTGTCAAGGTAATCAATTGATTGCATGAAAAATTAAATGAGGTTAATAATTTTCACCAATCCAGGTCAGTTTAGGACTTTTTTGTAAGTATGCAAGTTTCATAAACTTCCATAAGTGTGTGTGTATTGTATTAGTTTACAATGGTTTTCAAACAATATGATCGATTATGGCAAGAATTTCGGACAGTTTATTGTCCAACCTACTGCTGCCCAGTATCAGAAAGCTTGCTCTCAGTCACAGGTCCTCTAGCATAATAATGACCTAAAACACACAGCTTTAAAAAATAACTAACAAACAAAAAAACACCCCAACATGGCTACAACACTTGATTATTCTGAATGGACCTTCTGAGTCCTGATTTAAACCCCGTTCAACATCTGTGGAAGGAGATGAAACATGCCATGGATGGACCAAAATACTTGTCAACAGGTGCAGAAGTCTCATAAAAAGTTACCAAAACTGGGCTGGTTTCATTGGTTTGTTTTTAAAAATAATCCTGTTTATCCACAAAAACAATGTTTGATTTTTATTTGTTGATTTTGGTTTTATTTCCATAAACTTTGTGGGTTTTTCTTTCTTCGCCAAAACATATAAATAGAGGATCCTGACTGCAGTGAAGTCAGGAGATCTGAAGCAGAGGCGTGTGTTGTTCCTCTGCAGAGGTGCAAAGCTGCCTGAATGTTCAGCATTCACACACCCCTTTACTCGCCTGTGGCCCCGTGCTCCACACACACCCAAGACACAGAAGCTTTGTGATCTGAGCGTTTAGACACATACACACAGACGCATGGTTCTAGAGGAACCTCTGAACCTGCTGCCATATCCTGTCAGCTCACAGGTTAAAAAGGTGGGAAAAAAACTGTTATTTCCCCCACATGCTCTCTAATGACACAGCTTCATGCAAACAAAGATACTTCACCACAGCACATCAGCAAGGACTATTAGTGACCCACCCTCAGGGCAAAATTTGTATAGGAGAAAAAAATTGTCAAAGATCCACAGGTTATTTAAAAAATACAACAAATAAATGGGAAAAAATAGGCTGCTCCATGAGCTAGAGGGAATGAAGCTCTGAACAAGAGGTGTGGTGGGTAATTAAGGTGTTATTTATCCTTCATTACTCATTGAGAATTCATCAAAATACTTTCAAAAATAAATTAAAGGGTTATTTAGCTCTAAAATGGGCAAATAGATGATTTTCTATCAGATATCTGTTCTGTTTTCTGCTTGAATCATACTCTTTGTTTGGCAACAGTGTTAACTGTGACGTGTATTAGATTTATTTGATTTAGATGCTGACACATGTTGAGCTTACATGCCCATCTACTGAATTAGGATGATAATCTGGAGTGCAAAACAGGCAGCAGCGGGCTGAAACAACAGGTGGGCGCAGCACCAGCAGCACAAAGAGGAAAAGCTTCTGTCTCTTGTGTGAAGCTTTTTATGTTAAATACAGAAGAGCTGCAGGTCATCACTGAGGTTTAAAAGCATCCTGTCTGAAATAGGACACTTACCTGCGGCTGTACGGTCAGAGCTATGAGAACCACCAGAGTCCTGTGCAGGTGGAGGGGCCCCCGGTGCCACTCAGACCTAATAGTCTGCTGTTTCCCGTGGATCTTTGCGTCTCTGCTCCTCCTGGGATCCAAGAGCGACATCCTGTCTGCTCTCATGCTCTCCATCCTTGCGTCCAGAGGTTTGGGGACCGTGCTGTGTTCTCCGTACCGCACCCCCTCCTTCTTCTTTCCTGCGCTCTCTCCTCCTCCTCACCGGACTCAAACGCTCAAAGTCCCGCAAAGCAACTTCATGGCGTCGACAGCAGCGTCTGAACCTGCACCTCCTCAGCGTTGTGTCCAGGGTATCTGAGACGCCCACACACGCTTCATATAAACACACTCCTCTTTGCGCTTTATTCCAGCCCCCACCTGCGTTAAGAGGATTTAAAGGGTCCAATCTGCCGGCTCACTTCGCTTGAACTCTCATCCCAATTAGATGACACACACTCTCTCTCCAAGCTTGATCCACAGAACACACAAAAAGTGCATGTGTGTGTGTTTAAAACAAAAAGATTATACAGCCAGGCCAGGGCGAAGACGCAGCTAGAAAAGTTGTCTGCTGAGTGATGATTCCAGTCTGCAGGCTCCTGATCTGAGCGGCTGCTTGCTCATATGTGAACCCGATCTGAAGCCTGGCAGCGATAGAGTCGGTGTGGGAAACAATGAGAGAGAGAGAGAGAGAGAGAGAGAGAGAGAGGGAGAGAGAGAGCGAGAGAGAGAGAGAGAGAGAGAGAGA